>BGZK01000418.1:0-426760 GCA_005406025.1 Eumeta japonica
TTTTAAACTAAAAATATATGTTGATGTTTTATGTGAAAAACAATGATCAGATTTCATCCCACATTTAAGTCCTTTGAATGAACATATGAAATAGATACAATATGCTTCATTTATTACTCAAATTAAATGAATGTATATGTCGTGAAGTATGAACATGTGTGTGGAACTTAGATCAAAATATTCAACTAAGTTGAGTAAAAAGACGGATCAAAATCAATTCCAGCCTATCACTATGTTAAAAACAACATTGTTAATTTTATGGTTTTTTTGACAAAAAAGTTAGACAGATATATACGACAAATATAATTTATTACCATTAATCTTGTGTTTTGTGAAGTGTTTCAATCTAAAGTCTGTATTGTTGAATTATCTGTGACATTACCTGGCATTAGCTGGTTTCATCTTTCAGGAGAAAGTAATATCAATTGTGAATTCACTTGTATTTTTTCATAGTACTGATATATATATACATGATATTTCAGCTATTGTAAATAGTTAAACTTATTGTTCTATTTGAAATTAATAACATAAAAACAATAATAAAATGGAGCAATAATGGAAATAATCCATTATTTTTCACTGAAAGCAAATAGATACTGCTTTGTGCAGCCATAGGTGCTGTTGTATTTCAAGCTATAAAATTGTAATATTAGAAATTGCATAGATTTGTTTATTGGACTACACTGAGGCCATTATAAATAAAAAAAAAATGCCTGTGAGATGCAAGCAATAGAGGTGGATCTAATTATGCCTTACATGTTGAATTTAGTTAGCTAAGCAATTTATTTATTAGGGAACAAATAGACAAACATACATATCATACTTGATAAATATTTATCAAGATTTTTGGTCAGTAAATTATGTCAGTCATGAAATCAAATGATAGTAACTATTCAGAATGATAACATTATATTTGCTAATCAATCTGAAATAAAAGCAAGACTAGCTATGGGCATGTTCTTTTTTTTTTATTCTACTCGACAACTTTGTTTAAGAACTCCTTTTTTTAAGAATTTTATTGCACATAAATATTGATTTAGATATAGATTTATTAAGCTGATATTTTGACGACCAATTAACATCTCAATTTATAGAAAAAAATTGCGACTGACAAATTTAATAGAAGAAATATAAATACTGTTATTTTGAGGCTAGAACCCTTATAGTACTGAGAAGAGTGCAATAAGGTCCCTGATGATTTTTTACGTTTATACAAAGTTAAAATCATTTATTATAACCAATTATTTAGCAAATAAAGCATTACACAATTTCTAGCATGTATGTTTCTTTATGTGATAATTGTATATATATATTTCATTGCAATTGTACACAATTCAATTTGAAGAGCTACTCTAAGTTTCTTGTTCGTTCTCTTTGATAAAAAACTGCCTTACAAATGAGTGGTAAAATGGTATATCAGAAAATTATTAATATATTATGACTTATTTCTATATTTTTTGAATTAAAAATT
The DNA here is from genome assembly GCA_005406025.1 of Eumeta japonica. Lineage (NCBI taxonomy): Eukaryota > Metazoa > Arthropoda > Insecta > Lepidoptera > Psychidae > Eumeta > Eumeta japonica. Next base: position 1,472 of record BGZK01000418.1, read on the forward strand.
TCAATTTCATATCAAAAAGTTTGGTTATATTTTTCATAATCAACCATATTTGGAGGAATGAGAATTTTATTTGAAAAAAGCAATTTAAAAAATAAATTAGTACCCATTCATTTTCCATTCCCTGAATCTCATCAGAATAGCTTTTCATTTTCACTGCCACTATATCCATTGGAAATTGAAATAAAGGAAATTATTTAGGCTTAATTTCGTGTATTTAAGAATTTATTACATCACTGAACGAAGATCAAGTTGCATGGTAAAACAGTAGTAAGAGAAAGTAGCTTAATACATTGAAGCTATTTTATTATTTTATCACAAAATAAATACAAAATGGAGTACCCAAGTATTTAAGTTATGTATGAAGTAAAGGAGCAGATAGGTAAAATCAATTTGCTTGACAAGTTTTATTTTTGATTTCTCCATTATTCTTTTAAGCTGTTCGTAATATTATATGAACCCCAGAGTCAGTTTCAACAGGATGACCGAGTTGTCCAACTTTTAACTTAAAAGCTTCTTCCTCAAATGGTTTCTGCATCTGACCTCTACCAAACATCCCAAGATCACCACCACGTTTAGCTGATGAACAATCAGAATATTTGCTTGCTATTTCTGCAAAATCAGCCTGCTTTGCTACTATTTGCTTTCTGTAACCTTTGAGAATCTCAAGAGCTTCATCTTTACTTCTGGTTATTTTTTCCTCTCTCCAAGAAGATGGCCTTCTACTATCTGCATGTTTGACCAAAATGTGGCTGCAACGAACCTCAGTGGGATCAGCAGGTGCTTCAGGCCGTTCCCATTGGGACTTTTTTGTGTAAAGATTAAGGTAATAAGTCATGCCAGTAGACCTACTAGTCCTTGTTTCCCAACCTTCAGGCAAAGGAGCGTCATTATCTTGATTAGTCGACATTCTGGAATGTTTTTTGAAAGCTGTGTCGAGTAAATGTTTTGAAAAGTTTAAGAACATTCAAAAATTTTAAGCGATTATCAAATTAAGAATAATTATAATGCAATAACCATTTCTAAACTATAATTTAAAGGTGATTTAGGTTACTATCAAAATATCAACCAATAGCTGTTAAAATGATAGTCACAAGTAACTATTCTCTCCTTGTCCACCATAAAATTATAGAATTTAATTATTTATAAACCAATTTTTAAACTATTGTATATTCCTATGGTTTAATAATGCACAAAACTGAAATGAATTACGTGCAGTTTAGACTTACCTTAATGAAGTATGGCTTATTGGTGAACTTAAAACGTCTGTTTCTGATGTGGTGTTTACTATTTTTAATTTCTAAACAAATAAAGATTCATAAGCCCTTGTGCAGCAACGCGCTTGGCTTTCACTTGCTTTTTTTTTTTATGAGAACAGAACGCTCTAAAACATATCACAGAGCATCGTATACATTTGGTAACAACTATGAACACTTATCAATCACTTGGTGTTGCCATTAATTATTTCTCAAACAAGTAGCTTTCAGTAAAATCAACTTATATTATACCTTCAAATAGGTACTTTAAATTAAAGAAGATGAAATCTTAATAAATAAACCTATAAAATTATTAAGAAAGAGTTTCAAAAAAATATACGTTTGTTGTTTCCATGTGCTAAACTAGATCTATCTGTGAACATTAGTGTTACAATTCTAACTTTATTCTTTCAAGTGTTCATTATAATCCACAGGGTATAGTAATAAGACCAAAGGATTATAATTAATAATCCATCAAACCCAATTATGTTTCCACGTTAGACATAAAATTCGAACATTAATAGAGCAATATGAAGTTAATTTTGAACATATCAATAAATACATTGTGATAATCACATTTCTTAAGATTTCTAATAATGTATTATCAAATAATAATGTAAAGTATACTGACCCATTTATATGTGCTGTTATAAATTACATTATTTTAACTCACAATATGGATTGCTCATCAACTTTCACATTAAGTAAAGTTCAGAATGGTTCATCGAAAGTTCATAATAAACTTTTACTTTAGACATTTTTTTTCTTTTAGGCATTAATATTTAAGCTTCTTGACATCTAACGGAAAATAATACAACTATATACTTTCTTCAATTTTTTTTGAATTTGAACCCAACACTTTATAGCAGACCCATGAATATGTTTTAAGCGTTTCGTGTAGATGTCGCTATACGTATTTATAACGTAATATTAACGCTAAACTATAACGTAATCATTAGATGTCACTAATCCAGTATTATCACAACTTATGCCATAAACTTTTAAGGAATTTTATATACCGTGTGGATAATAACTACAATATTTGTTTTGAAAAGCCACATTTATGCTCTGTATTAAAGTTTAACCTCGTCGTAAGCCATCTGAATGTTTAAATTTTTAATAGGATTAATTATAAAATCAGAATTACTAAGGTGTCGTTTTCATAATTTTTCACAATATTGACAAAAACCATTTTCGATTTTAAATTTTTAATACCTATCATATTTAAATGTCTACTTTGTTACATAATTACTGAATAAATGCAATGCGCCAATTATAAATTTGTATTTTGTCCATTTTTACCTAATTACTTACATCACTATGGATAAATTTTGGAACACGAGGGTACCATAGCATCTTGTAAGTACTATTGTTGAGCAGTTCGCTATCGAACGGCTTCTTCATAAGATCCTGGTTATCATTGGATAATCACGAATAGGAGTGATTAAAAAACTTTAAAAAGAATAATCCTGCAGGCGGTCATTAAAACTTTCTGCTATTTTCAAGCAGCTTTGACAATATATTTATAGGTTACGAACGAACTTTTCAAGCTCAAAAATATGGTTATAGTTATGTTTTATTAAGTGGCCAGTATTTGAAAATGGTGATTCAATATATGATAAGCCCTAATATATTTATTAATATCTATTTTATTTATAACCCGGTATGCCGACGGTTCTGCCCGAATAGATATACAAAAGGAAATTCTTTATTTGTTATATAAAGTGGTGTTTCTTTTAATAGTGCTTATTAACAACTAGGTAAATGAAAATTCTATAAGAGGCTTAATAGTGACAGGAAAATTTCAGGAAACGCTGAATCTGTGCATTGCATCACTCACAGGTAAATCAGAGCGGGTATGTATCAAGATATGTATCATTTTTAGAACTATAGAGAATCGTAATTTCAATAGACGAGTGTCGGACGCGTTAAAGCGGTAGCGCTTGTAGAAATAGGGCCGATTTGCCGCTTGTCTCGGTCAGCTGTGTTCGGAAACGGCAACTGCATATATAAGTTTCTAACATGTATACATATTAATAACCAGATTTTGCTCACAGACCCGCCCGCGAGGACATAGAATTAATTTCTACATATTTTATATCGACTGATTGCACTGTCAATCATTTCTGACTTTATTTTTTAATTTAATTCCAATCCTGTTCCTGCTTTTGATTCCGATTCTGGCCTGATTTATATTCCGATTTTGTTCAAAAGATATATAAAGGAAAAAATTGCTGCGAAATATAACAATATAAAAATTATCCTATATGTTATTCCACAGTATAAACAAATATTCATTTTTTTTTCGAAATTCGCTAACAAATGAATAGACAGAAAAAGAATGGGTACGTGTAGGTGCCCATAATGTACGCGCGTGAGAAATTATACTTCTTTGGTATCATTAAAAAATAGTTTTTAATTGCATGCAAATATTTAATAACAATAATTAATTATTAATTAATAAATAATTAATTACATCAATTAATTTAATAATAAATTTAAAAATTAAATTTAAGTTTATTCATTTTTTAAATATTTATTATTTTCCTAATTTAATATTCACTTTTCATTTTTATCAATAAGTTTTCATTAAATTTGTTCATTTCTTTTTATAAATATTTATTATTCATTCAATTTAATAATAAATATTAAAAATTGATATTTTAATTTCATGTTCGATATTAATACTTATCACCATTTTTTAATTAAATGTTGTATTAAATATATTTCTTTATTTTATAAATATTAAATAACCAATAATAAATATTTAATATTAATAATTTAATAATATTTAGTATTAATTACGTATTAATAATAGTATTGTAATTTATATTAATAATTAATACGTACGGATAGTTAACCTCAATTATATTGGAGCACTTTAAAAAGTATATAAGCACAATTTTTTTCACTAATATTTACGAATAGTAAATAATATTAATCAAAATATTCAATTTAAATCATTACTGATTATAATTTATTAGCACATATATAATTCTCACTTGTAGGAAATTAAAACACGTGTTGTGAATGTAGAAACTAAAAACATGCGGGTAAATATTATAAATATGAAGACAGTGATCAGAGGCGACGGGCGTGCTAACATGCGCGATTAATAGAGGTTTCATATCTATTTTGTTGGTAGCCTGATGAGCGGTTTAACGGGCAGCTGTTAATTTTGTGTTACACTGATGCGCGCGTTGCTAAAAATTTCACTCTCATCATTTTTTTTATAACGTGCCTAAAGAAGTATAACTTCAAAAAATTCTGAAAATAATCGAAATGTATTCTGCAACGTTTCTAGCAAGTGTAGTTTTTTCAAATATTTTTATTAATTGTTTTATTACATATATAGATTATTAATAACTATGGCTGTGTCCCTGACTGCGCCTGCATGAGCATAGAAGGAATTTCTTCATTTATGGGTATATCGGATGATCTCTCTTTTACACACAATCTCAATCCCGATTATTACTATTAAAACCTCTTATAACGCATTGATTTTTAATTTAGGCGTAACATCTGTCACAGCGTTAAATAAAGAAGTCTTACGTCAATCGCGCGTAAAGGTTACACTCACTCGTCATTTTTGACATTATATATATAAATTATAACATAATATATATCATAACATAACTTCGTGCTAAGTATAATTTTGTTAAATTCTAGATTTTGTACTTATGAAATTCATATTTGATATTTTGTAAGGTTGTAGTACTTGGGAAAAATAGTATGTTACAAGTGCCATTTTTCGGAATTCGATCTGAGATTGGCCGAAAATGATGATCGAAGTGTGGTTCGATTCGTAATTATATCTAAAATGATTGTTAAAACGGTTAATACCCAAAGAAAAAAAATGCACAAGCTATAAAAAATTTAACAAGAAAAAGTAGTTTGGTTTGTTGTATTTATTTCAAAATCTGGTTGACATATTCAAAATTTAAAAAAGAGATTCTTAAAGAGTAGACAATTTCTGAAAATAAGTTTAAATTTCTGAACTGTACAATATTTATAATAAAATTTAAATTTGGTACTGTAAATAATTTAAGAAAATAATAATTAAAAAATTAAAAAAAAAATCATACGCGTGTACATGAACTAAATCATGGAAACAAGATAAGGTACAAAATCATCCAATGAAATATGACAAATATTTGCAGAGGATTACATCTATATAGCAGAAGTCGTAGTAAGAAAGCATACATTTGATGCTTTCAAATTTTATACTGTATCCCAGATGAAAGAATTGAAAAATTTTCAATTTTCTCTTTTTTGTCAACAATATATGCAAAAAAAAAAATAAATAACACTAAAGAAAAAAACTTCTTTTTTCAAGTAATCCGATTATTTTGTTTTCCAATCGCTAAAAGCAACAAAACTTTCGAAAGACTTTCGAAATAAAAATATTACAGCTATTAAAGCTGTGGATAGATAAATAAGTGTGTTTATGCGCATAATAATTATAAATTTCACGTTGGACAAATTTGTTATAACCATAAAGTAATCGAAATCCATACATTTACAGATTCATCTCAACCCATATAAGGTGTGTGAAAAGAAATATATGATGCTCGTTTAAATTGTTCCCTCGATTGTTTGAGCGCGCAAACACCGCTCACCTATCGACCTCCGAAAAATATGAAATAGGGGGTCATTTATGAATTACATGACACGTTAAGAGAAACGAAGGGGGTCGATAAGGAGTGACATCGCGTGTCGAGGGGGACATGGGTCATAATTTTTGTGACGTCACACATATAAAACTAAAATGTAGCAGTTCTAAATATCAACAAAAACTATCGTTGTACTTACGATGTTGTGCTTGGTGAATATTATAAAATGTTTGATTTGTTGTTAACTTTATAAAATGGATTTTAAACAGATATATGTAAATGATTTTTATTAATTTTTAAATTTCGATTCACAAAAAATGTGACGTCACAACAAAGGGGGGAATCATACGAATTAGAGAAACTGTGATAAGGACGGAGGGGCTCAAAAAATCATTAAATTCTTGTGATGTAATTTACGGATAGCCCTTAAAAAAGTTTGTAGGAGCGTATGCTTCAGCAGTAGAATGATTGAAACTTGATGATGATGAATAGCTTATATTGAAAATATTATATTTGTTGATGGAATATGTACGTGAAAGTGAATATTGAAAATGAAACTAAATTGAAATCGGTCAAATATGTAGATGACCCTTAATTTTTTTAGAATTGACTATCTAGAAACTGTAAAATAATAAATCTTATTGAAATTTTTTGAATGGAATTCTTTTATATGTATGTTGTATTCATCTGTTATTTATTTTTACAAATTGGCGGTAAAAAGAAAATTGTTTGTCTACCGTTGACTTGAATTTACCGTGTAAAAACATTCGTGCAATGATTTTCTATTAATTTCGTTGCCATTTCAGCCAACAAGAAAAATACAACAGATTTCCGTTGGCCATTCACGAAGAAACTCCAGCTCTTGTCCCTGTTTACTGCTAGTTTAATTAGTCCAAAGATGCTTGCACTAATCTGATTAACGATTTGCGTGAGGGACGTCCTTTCACGGCGACGATCGAAGACAACATCAGTACCATGCGGCTCATGACAGATACTGACATAAGAGTGTCCCGACAACAGACTCGGACAAGTTTAGGAATTGGTATGAGTCAAGTCCACAAAATCCTTCATGAACATTTAGCGGTCAGGAAGATTTGTACTCGGTGGATACTCCATAATATGATCGAAGCTTAAAAACTCCATCTTGTTAATTGGTGTCACGAAATGATGCAAAGATTTGCCGGTGGTGTCTCAAATTCTGTACACGGCATGGTTACAGGTGACGAAAGTTGGATTTACGATTCTGAAACTAGAAGATAGTCTGCTCAATGAGTGTTTCCTTTCGAAGAATTGTAGGCCATCTCATAGAATTTTCTATCAAGATATCTGTCGAACCGACCAACAGATTTTGATGAATGATCGATTTTGCAATGATCGACATTGTTTTTTATGAAGAATACCTGATTTAATTATAAAATTTAACAGTAGTGTAGTCTAAAAAAAACGCTAATGAAATTTTTTTAAGCACTGACACACACAGACAAACGCATGAACGTATTCACGCACGCACGCACGTGATTGAAATAAATTCCTAGGACTCTAAACCTTCAAGATCTGATGAAAACTAATTTTGAAAGTCGAAATGTAAACAGTATCTTCCGAATGTATATTTTTTTCAAATTTTCGTAGCGGGAAATGAAATAAAGCTACCAGTTTAATATTTACGATATCTTTTGAACACCTGATTCGATTTTGATTTTTCTTATGGCATTTGACGCAGTTTTTTAAACAAAAAAAGATGACCGACTATTCGACGTCAACCAATCAAGAGTTTCATATGTTATTTTATAAAGACTTTTTTTCGAATACTTTGTTAACAATATCTCTCCAAAAAGCCAACCGATTTTGATAAATTTTACAACGATTGACGTCATATTTTATGGAAAATAGCGGGTTATATTTTTAAATTTAGTGCAAAAGTAGTTTAAAAAATATTCAAAAAAAACTCTTTTGAGGAATGTTTCTCCGACGATATCTCTTGCACAAATCAACTGATTTTGATGCTAAAAATAACGATCGACGCTGTTTTTTAAAAAGAACAGCTGGATACATTTTAGAAGTTATCGGTAGTGTAGTTTTAAAAAAAATCTCTTGCTATATTTTTGAACAAATTTAACAACTTTTATGCAATATGTGGCAATCGATTCATATATTTGAGAAAAAAGACTGATTAGATTCTTATATCAATCGGTATATTAGTCTAAAATAATTTCAAAAGACCTTTTTCTGAAAATATTTTCTATAAAATTCTTAAAAATTTAGGGGCCGGAATCAATTCAACGTTTTTGAAATTCTAAATTGAGTAGACCACTTTAAAATGTCGCAAACTATATCTCGATCGGTTAATCTGTTCTAAAGATGAGAGGCTTACTACGTTCATACACATACCCAAGCATACAGACATAACTCAGAAAATGGTTAAAATAAAGTCCTAAGAGCCTAAACCGTCAAGGTCTGACGAAAACTCATTTTCGAAAATGGGATTGATGCAGAGAGTTAAAAAGAAAAAGGAAATATAAATGCATAAATTGTTTCAAGTCCACAGCTTAAGTGATCCAACCTATGATGACTCAGTAAAATTCCATAGACGATATTCAGATATACTGAGATAAATAAATTCACTACAGAATCCATTTAACAATTTCAATCGTATGAACTTTGTTTATAAACGCATTGATCACCAAAAAAAAAAAAAAAAATTCGTTTACACTCTAACTGTGAACTGTGGCCTAGAACATTCCCCAAGTATAAACAAGGTCATAAGTCGATTAGAAAAAACAAACAAACATGTAAACATATCACGTTTGACGTAAGTAAACAACATTTATTTGGAGTTTCCCAAACAATAAAATCACTACATCCTCGCATTTCGATATAAACAAACGAAGTCTTTTCTTTTTCAAGACGCGAGTTATTGTTGTTCTACTTATTGTTGTATTGTGAAGTTGTAGTTGTCATTTAATTATTTATTTTACTATACAACCGGATTATATATAGGTTTCATTCACGCATAGATAATTGTATTGTCTGTGTTTCACCTAATTGTAGACGCGATTAATTTTATTATCCATCATTCCACTTATACGTGATCGTTGGCGAACCTCGTCGCCGCGTCAGACCCTGAATTTGACCAGAGTGGAATGAATGGTCAGTGGTTTCTGTCTACTGCTCTGGAAAATAGATGCGAACTCACTTACATGGGTTTTAGTTTTGAAGCCTAAAGCACTATACATTCATCTTCCGAATTACAACACGTCACACGTGCCCAACGTGATCGATGACGCCACTATAGCCGCAAATATCACGTATGATAAGGTCGTTTCAGCAACTGTGGATTGTCATCGGTAGCATTTTCATGTAAAATTTTACGCACACTTTCCGATCCGATCTGCAATATATGCTGTATACCTTTGTGATTCGCCTATTATCTCGAATTAAATGTTTCACTGCCAGCGTGTTTTCCTCTGTAACAGCAGACAAAGGGCGGCCACTTACTTCCTCGTTCGCCAAAGTTACTCGATTCTTCGTTACTCTTAAATTCGTTGAACTGGCGGTAGACGGCCCTTTAAATGACTCTTCGGATTTTGTTCGATTTAAATTTGTACGAAATCAAGGCGAGAAAGTATTCCCGTTGTAGATTCAATGTTAAGTGAGACAGTTTATTAATATTTGTTTTATTAAAAATGTGGAGAATTGAATTTAAAATGTCAATATTTTCTTTTCTTAAATAATATAATTTTATAAGAGTAAAAACTAGTTAGGTTCTTATATTGAAAACTGTCTTTGACAAAATATTATACGATTGGCCTAGTATTTGTTGAATGAATATGTAAAACAACTAGATATGATACCGAAAAGTGAAATGAAATTTAAAATCAGATTAAATAATAACGTTGAATGATAACATTGCCCGTATAACTAACACCCGCAGCCCGCCCCATTTTAATATTAGCCTCATCAAAACCGGAACATAATTGAAATTGCAAACGGGACGAAGATGGCAATCAAGCGTGGGACTAAAATTAGAATCAAGAGCCCGATTGGAATAGGAATAAGGAGTAGCGTCCTGATCAGAAATCAACGCGGGACAAGAACTGAGATCGAGACCAGGTCCACAATCATAAACAGGACCGCGGTCGTAATCAAGAGTGAGACAAATTGACGTTAAGACCGGTATTAAAATCGAAAGGAGACAAATTGACCTTGAGACCGATATTAAAATCGAGAGGAGACAGATTGACCTTAAGACCGGAATGAGAACCGAGAGGAGACAAATTGACCTTAAGACTGGTATTAAAATCGAGAGAAGACAAATTGACCTTAAGACCGGGATGAGAACCGAGAGTGAGACAAATTGACCTTAAGACCGGTATTAAAATCGAGAGGAGACAAATTGACCTTAAGATCGGGATGAGGACCGAGAGGAGACAAATTGACGTTAAGACTGGTATTAAAATCGAGAGGAGACAAATTGACCTTAAGACCGGTATTAAAATCGAGAGAAGACAAATTGACCTTGAGACCGGGATGAGAACCGAGAGGAGACAAATTGACCTTAAGACCGGTATTAAAATCGAGAGGAGACAAATTGACCTTAAGACTGGTATTAAAATCGAGAGGAGACAAATTGACCTTAAGACCGGGATGAGAATCGAGAGTGAGACAAATTGGTATAGCGAGTAGGACACGGATTCGAATCGAGAACGGGATAGCAATCGGAATCATGATTGAAATAGTTATCGGCCGATATGTAATATGAAAGAATTCATTCTATATCTACGTGGGCGGAAGCTTGTTTTTATATACATAAAGATGAGATGGCTCAGAGGTTAAGAGCCTGGTACCTTTGAGAGAAGGTACCGGATTCAATCCTGGTTATGGGAGATTGAACAATGAGTTCTTAACTGAAGCAAAATTAAACCAGCTTGAAACATGCTCACCCACAACCTTTTTGTATATGTAAATACGATGCAGAATACTTCATTAAGCAGTTATGATTTGGTAAAGATTTAAGATAATTTTTTAAGTGACTTACAAATAATTTAACCCTTATCTTATTCTTTTCTCGATTCAGAAATATAATGTTGCGACACTTAAAACGATACTTTTTAAGAATGTCGATAAAACTCTTCGAGTTTTCCGTTCGAGTGTCATATTTCTAGAAGTAAATAATTATTTCATGGCATAAGTTTGAAGAAGCGGTTTCGTCTCGGTGAAATACTCTAGGGCCTGTTTTATGTTTCTTTTTTTTTACTCCGAACAAATGGCACATTTTTAAATTATGGTAAATTCAGTGAGAACAAGACAGTCTTTTCAAATAAAGAAAATCATTTCAAGGTTTTTGAAAATGTAACACTAAAGTGGAATTTTAAAAAATAAAAATCAGCAAATTTGCTTACGATTCTCATCAATGAAATTAGTCGAAATAAAAAACAAATGAAACACGCAAACAAAATGCAATCAAAAACGTCCTTTTAAAAAAATAGATACGCTGATATAGTCAACCAGTGCATAATGAGAACACACTAAATGGTCAATTTTTTTTAACTCCTCCAAAAATAGTTTATGAGTTTGTATATAACTATAACAATATGGCCTTCCTATTAAAAATTATTCAAATATAAATAGACGCAACTGTTCTATTTTATAGACCGATAAGTTGATTTACTCGTAGTTTTAACTCTTTTTTTTCTTCGAGGTCATTTCGACCAATCTATTACTATATTTTTGACATTTAAATTGTTTTAATTTAATGAAAGAATTAATATTTAAACACATAATTATAACACATTCTTCGGCTACTATAATTCGGCTGGTTTTGCATGGTATTCGTTCAAATCAACGAATGAGACTTCTATTTGTAGCCAATGAATACATAAGTCGTTCGATATATTGAATAATTACATTAGAATGTAAGAACTATATACAACTATATATAATGTAAAAACCACTTCGAATTAATAGATTTATATAAAGTCGCAAACCGCCGCTTAAGGCTTTAGCGGCGCATTTGAAGAAGAAATTCTGTTAGCAATCTCTATTCCAAGCACGGTTTCTATCAGAAATTATTTTGGATACTATTGAAATAATTTCATTGTGAATATGAACCATGTGGTTACAATTTCATTATTGTCACGCTTCTCCAGGTAAAAATGACACTCTTAAATCAGTGACTATCCACATTACAAAGAAAATTTGTATATATTCAAAATAATAAGTATAAAAATTCTGCGACTGTACTTACTGTATCAGTTAGTCAATCAGAAACTGAGTCAGTTAGTCAGTCTAGTAAGTAATCCAGTCACACAATCAGAAAGTCCTTACTGGGGATGAATAGGTTGCCGCGGTGTTCGTCGATTTTATATTTCTTAAAAGCTCACAAATGTTCATTTCTCTAAAATAAATTGCTGAATGCATCATCGATTAACATTTTTCAAAGTAAACTATCAATTTGAAAGTAAAAAAAAGAAAAATCTTCCCTTAAATTTTCAGTACGTTGAAAATCCATTTTGTCGATTTGAGGACCAGTATTACTGTTTCAACGAAAAAAAACTATCAAAGACAATTATTTGAAAAGTGAATTCGATTTGCACATGTCAGGTGTATTTGTTAGTTTTTAAGTGGTTTTTCTGAAACGCGATTGGTCAGAGCGGAGGGGTCGGAGGCGACGAGAGCCCCGATTGGTCGGCCGTCGGCGTAAGTAGAAAGGTTTTCGCGCGTAATTCTCAGTTCGAAGGAACTTTCGCGCGGGAAGTAGGAGCTTTCTTCCCTTTAAGTCGGCGCCGAGTTATGTTCAGTAAGTGACGACGAGTTTCAATAAATAAAGGTAAGTGGACAAATTTTGAAACGAAAATGTTTTCAATTGTGTTCTTCTTTACTCCGTTCAAAATAAAGCAATAAATTGTAGACTTTTATTAGGCTTGGTAATGAAACAAAATTAATTTCTTTTTTTACATATTTGTTGGTTCTAAAAACATTTAAAGGAAATCTCAATGAAAAATGATTTTGAGCTTATGTTTTTTAGAAACTGAATTTGCGTAATTTTTTATAGATTAAAGTGATCCGGTAACTTAATGTTGTGCTGTTGTAGTTTACAACAACACAAAACGTATAATGCCGTATATTTCTTTACAACAAAATACTTTAAAACCTTAAAAAAATCATTAGCTATTTCGAAACATGTGTATGTGATTTATTAATATTTTTGTGATTATAGCATTACAGATTATTAGCTATTATTGTAGGTAACATGTTTATGACTGTGTTTTTTAAACCTATGACTAAGAAAATTTTTAAATTCATCTATGCAATAACATTATTCAAAAAACTAAAACGATAAATAAGACCGTATAGTGAACATTTAATTCAAGAAATTATATTTTACAATTTTATGATTACAATTAAATTGTCTCAGTTTCCTTTGATATCACTTTTCTTAAACGAAGAGAGAGCCATTTCGTAATTTATAATTTATTATAGTTTCATTTATATAAAACACTGTCCTTTATATATTTATATATTAAACCTGTAATATTTATTACATATCATGATTCTCGAGTATTTTTAAGGTTTAATATGCAAATTAAAGAAACCAGCATATTTCATACCAAACATTTTAATATTGAAAAAATAATACATAATTTATTTAGATAAAAACTTTTTTAGTATACATATTTTTGAAATAGATAACAATTGTACGCCACATATTCAATGATTCGTTCCGTTTATAAATGAATGAAAATCGAACCATTAAAACCTGTAAAAAATTTATGTAAAATTTAAACTTAGTATCAAAAAATAATTTAGATGTATTAAAATATACTCTTATTTATTAAACAGGTGCTTTAGTATTTATTGTTCTGAGGGACATCAGTAGATTATGCTACTGACTGTTAATCAATTTCGTCGATAGCATAAGTATACAAATAAATATTATTTACACTACTAAATAATTTTAGAGTGCCAAATATTCAAATACATGTTATTTACGTATATGGGCGGTGCATGTTTGATTAATGTTTATCGTTTCTATTCATTTGAATAATTTATTTTTTATACTAAATTATTCTTTTCCCAAACTAAATACATTTCACGTTGGAAAAGAAGTTTTGAAAAATTACAATTATTACTGTCATGTAATTTTTATAATTAAGTAAATTCTTATTAAATCTCTAACAAATGAAATTATTTGATTACATATGTATATCTTACAGTTTAATGTGTGTTTTGCTCTTGACACGATTATGGCTTCGAAAATGTGCTTTTGGATGTAAATATGGCTTTGAAAAAATTATATAACAATCAATACCCAATGACGTCGTCAGATATTAGGTGTACATGCAATACGCAAAATCATTACCCGCTCCAAGGCAGACGACTTTTCCTGAAAAACTTTTTACCTTAAAATCACGCTGAGTAACCACATTGCTGACATGACCTGTAACATCTTATCACTCGCATATATAACACTGATTTTCATTGGCGGTATCCCCGTATTTTCCCAGTTTAGTTTCGAATTAGGATACTCGACCACAACTTCTAATGTTATATAAAACTAGCTCTTTCCTATTTTACTCGATGGATATATATCAAGATTGGTCAAGATTTCTTTTATTTTATGAGTTACTGGCAACCCTCATTGACAGCACTAGTTATCTGCTACGGCAAAAAAAAATATATTAAGTTCAAGGGGAAATACGACAGAAAATGTTTTTTATTGTAATAGAGACATGCTATGGTGAATATGATTGCAGCATGCTAGTGGGCTGGTTAGACCGTGCAATACCACACTCTCACAGAATGCTGGCGTGAAATAACAGCTTCCGTTGTACCTCTCCATCCAAAGCGAGTGAGAGTTCCGGTGGACCACTGCCCCTCCATCACTCCGCAACCTCCCTTCGTCAGTCCACTCCTTCCTCCTTCAAAATATCCTATCGCGAATCTATATTCCTGGCAAAGAGGTCGCACCGCCCTGGTAATCCTCCGAAGATATGAGGGTCCATGGCCAGCGGTGACCATCTAGTAGTTCGCATGCTCGTTTACTATACAATAATGCTATAAAAACGAAAAACAAAAATAAATGTTAAACAAATCGCTATCAAACTTCACAGGATCACCCGCTGGGCTGATCTGAAGATTTCCTGAAAAATATCAGTTTCCACACAAGGTTTTCGGAATTGGCTTGCATAAAGATATTTGGTTACGTTTTTAATAAACGTGAGCTTCGCTCGCTTAAACACAGAACCGATCGAGCATTTATTCGTTTCGATCTAAGGTTCATAATTGCAAAAGTCATACCAAAACCGCAAAACTTGAAAAGTTGAGAAAAAACCTACTGTTCTCTTTGCCAACATCGGAAGCTATATATTGAAAAATCTGCCCAAAGTCAGATATATATCATAAATCTTACAAATACGCGGACAAAGTCGAACACGAATGCTAGTTCCCAGAATAAAAAATAGTTTTTACCATTCAAGGATAATGTAACTTCATATTAACGAAAGAGTTCTCAGAATCGCTGCAGCCGTTCTTTAAATTATCTCTCGTAATCAAACAATTATATCTATAAAGTTTACCTTTTTATATAGTAGTATATAAATGTTTTCTGTTTGGGAAAAGCAGAGAACATTTTATATAAAACTAAAAGAGGAATACGCGCAATTTTCCTTATTTCACGTTCTCAGTTTTAAATGTCCATTAATACTCATGAACGGGCTAATTTCATGCATAAAACATTAATTAAGTTTGTACCGATTTTTTTGGTTTGACGGCTAAATAGCGGTTTCTTATATTTTGTAAATATAAAATAATATACTTATATTATAAAACACAAATATGTATTTTAAGTATAATATATTTATACAAATTGTGTTAAT
Organism: Eumeta japonica; assembly: GCA_005406025.1. NCBI lineage: Eukaryota > Metazoa > Arthropoda > Insecta > Lepidoptera > Psychidae > Eumeta > Eumeta japonica. The sequence continues at coordinate 17,213 of BGZK01000418.1, forward strand.
TTTGTATAAGTATATTATATTCTATTTCAGGAAATTATTCGTAAATTTTCTTTAAAAAAAATGGAATAGTTCGATTTTTAATATTCCGCTAAAATTCGGAAAGTTATTGTTTTCAGACCAATTTTCGAAAACGAATTTTCATCAGATGTCGTCGATTTGAGGTCTTAGAAAGTTATTCAGTTTCCAAGAGTTTGTGTGGATCGACCGATTCATGGGGGTGTTTTACGCCATCAGAAAGAGATCCGGTCAATTTTGATTTTTTTAAATTTAAACAGAATCTGTCTAGTATATTTTAAAACATTTCATCAGTCAAACAAAAAACGAATTCAAAAACCTTTAAACTACTTCTTCAATTTCGAGAAAGGGCTTTTACTATATTTATATATATAATAATAATAATAATGAAAAATTATGCATTTGAAATATTTGTGTTTTTTTTGCTGTCTCGAAGAGATCCAAAAAGTACCGTAATTTTCGAAAACAGCGGAATGTCTTTAAGCTGGCAATGCCAACCGTTGTTTAGATATATTTTCTTGTAGCTTTACTATAATACATGACGGGTGTAATGCTTTTTTGTTTCTGTAGAGATATTAAAATATTCACACTTATCGTATTTCACCTTTCCTGAACTTTCCAACAGATCGGAGCATTACAAGTTATAATGTGCTACTTTAATCACTCTTGGAAGTATTACAACGCCTCTCTACTTTCTAAGAGGTATATAAACAGAGTTTGAGAGTGGAGTTTCTTTACGTAGACATCGGGGTGGGAAACGGAAAGAGAAAAAAACATGGCGTCGAGCGTCACACGGCTGCGTCAAACGAGTGCGTTACGCCACGTCGTCACGCCTAACTCATTATCATATGACGTGTTACATAGTTGTAGTGCGTTCGAATATTAAACTATTAGTCATAAGCCTTCCGTTATTCAGTTGTATGACTGTAAAATTATTCAATGCAAAAATACGTTTTATATATAAATAACATATCCTCCATGCTTGAATACGTATATACGATAAGTAGTAAATTTAATGCTTATTGGTGAATGGACAAGTGTGAAATTACCATTTATAACTCATTCCTATAATTACGTTCCGTTTGTATAGCGCCTTTACTGTTAACACATTTGTATTTATCTTAAATAGCTTCTCCAATTTTGGGGGCAGGTAGTTTGTTTCACTTTAATTACTAGTTAACGACAGTTCAAGATCGTGGCTCAGTGGTAAGAGTATTGGCTTCGGGCCAGAAGGTAGTGGTTTCGATCCTCACCACGGTCGAATCGATCAACGAGCTTTCAACTAATATCAAACCACTCGCTCTATATCTTGAGGAGTATGTTAAGCTGTCTCGGTCACGGGCTTTGCGAACGCGTCGGCGGCAAAGGTCGTTTTAACGGCCGCCGATCCGTACCGGGCCGGAGTGGAAGGCTTAATGTCTGAGCCCCCAGTTTGAAATAAGGACGCGTGTGCAGCAGTGGAATGATTGTAAACCTGACACAGCATTCATTTTGACATTTGAACGTGGATGCGAAAAATGTATTCTCGATATAATTACAAATAGCCCGGATGCTTACAGGAAATTAAATTTCCTTCAATTTAAGATGACAGAAAAAAATTACATGTGATTCGGTTAAGGCGTACAAAAAATAGGGTACAATTTTTTATTTTATTTTATTGACGGAAATATACATGGATACAAGTTTAAAGCAAAAATTAATAAATAAATAAAAATAAAAATAAACATTTTATAATTCCTAAGGCCTTTAAAGTTTATAGCAATTTATAAAATTACTTCTTTCTTTTGATGAATATATTTTCAAATTGCATTTCAAGCGACACAGAGTAGTGATTGCCATTAGCTTTGTGTTTTAAATTCAAATTCACATTGTTTTGGTACTTTAATATGGAAGTAATGAAATTAAAAAAAAAGATTGTTCCAAACAAAGAAAATAAATAATTTTTTTTTTTTGCAGAACTTTACAAAATGTAAAGCCTTTTTATACTCTACGAATTTACGTTAGGCAGACCACAAATTGTTCCTTATGCACATTCACATAAGGTACACACAAATCAATCACAACTTAATTCTAAAGATAATTCATATGATAGCAAAAAATGTGTTAGTTTACTGACAGACTTATCAAACGCATATTTTAAAATAATGCGCTTCAAGTTCCTTGTTTGAGATATAGTAATCAAAAAATTAGCTATTTCATTAAAACTCTACCGGAACCGAAAATGCAATATATGAGAGACGACTGGATGCTGAACAAATTCTCCCATACATCCATATATTCATGAGGTTTTGGTGTGGTTTTCTTAGGACCATATGTTTCATAAAGAAAGAGGTATTAAGTCAATTAAACTATTAAGTCAACGCAATTAAAAATACCTCCAGTCTTTTCGTATATTTTGAGTCAAAACATACGAAAAGAGGGAATCAAAATTTTTGACTTTTGCGAATGAATCTAAACCTATGGAGTATTTTCCGTTGACCTACGATAGAATCATGAAATTTAATAAAAAATAAGGTTTCACAATATGAGTAAAGGAAATAATCTAAAAATTTATTTCATAATTTAATTTATATTAAATAAAATTATTGCATTGTATTTATATATTGTTTATTTTTTAATTGCAATTTAATATTTGCAATTGAAATGTGGATCGTGATGTAGACCGTTGCTTAGAAGAAATTTTTCGAGTACTGCTGCGAAAATTTTAAACTTTTAAAAATTGACATATTTAAAAAACTGAAAAAAAAAACAAAAATCAAACAAAAGTTGTCGGATTCCTGAACAGATATCTCGCTAATATCGGTATCAAAAACAGGCAAAAATCGTGGAGACTTTTAATGGATGAAATAGAAGGCATACATAATTAAATTTGTACAGAACCCTGAGCGTGTTCGTATTTGTTCGATGTATTTCAAGCTAAGGTTGTGGGGCAACATTAAAATTTCCGTAAAATATTTATTCTCTGAGATGTTTAAACCGCGGTCGGCTGTTGGTTAATTATTATGGCACAACAGCGGCATCTGTCTGTCTTGCACCTCTCTACGTATACGTAGAGGTATTATTGTTTTCGATTTTATGCCACACGACGCTATGTTGGTTCATTTTGCACATGAACCAACATAGAGGCATTCCTGTACAAACACCTCAGCGCCTTGATATATCGATAGTCTGTATGGACCATCGTATAATGCTTTTTAATTAAAAATTTACTAAAGAACATGTTACACGAATAAAAAAAATTCTAGCTTTTAAATGGCAGGATTAAAAATTGTTGGCAGACAAACGTGTTAACAGATTAGGTTAATGTTCATTTGGTTTCGATCCTGCGAGTACTCAATTCTAATTAAACTGTGATTTAATTATTACAAAAGTATGACAGGAAATATAACCGAAATTTTAGTAAAAACACGTATCTTCTTTTTCTCAATTCGCTACAGCGGTCGCCTGCCAGAATCAATAAATAATTTATATTTTCTATTTTAGAGCTAGCCGTCGTCGCTAATAAGTATCGTTCTGCAAAATTGTCAAATTAAATATTTATGTTGTTTTGATTTCTCGTACGCATCCCGTTCTTTGCAAACATTTGTATAAGCTAATAGGAAACACAAGAAAATTGAGAAGCCTTACTCGTCGCTTTTGATGAAATTAGGAGAGATTGTGTGTCTTTTTCTCTCGGACCATTTAAAATTTTACCAACCCAGTTAATGTTTGTCACTCGTACATTTCTATATTCTAAGAGGGAATATAGGAAATAATAACTTTGACACGCATACCTTTTCCTTTCATCGGTCGGTCCCTGGTCTATATAAATCTCGATTCTGAACCTATTTTCGATTGCAATCCTGGTCTTCTTCTCAATTTCGATCTGGATTCAGCTTTCAATTCTGTTATTGGCTTCTGTCTTAATCTTATCCTAAGATACGCCATAATTCACCTTTATGCAACATTTCACTGCAATCTGGTCACCCGTTATAGCACAAAGAACATTTAAACATGCGAACATACATTTTTTTTAATCATTTTTGTTACTTAACATTCACCTGCCCTGCTTCACTCACTTGTCCGAACAAGGAATTTCTCAGTTTTTGTATCGATTATTTCAATAATAAAAACCAACAAATACATTGCTATGGTATTGATTCCTTTAGTGTAGCTTTTATCTCACTGTGGGTTTTCATATCGATCCCGGCCGTCTTCGATTTATCGTATCGGTTCACTGTCGGTTGTGATCTACGACCCGTTTTCAGTCATGGACCTCATTTGGACGAGACTGTGCCCAATAACCGATTGCCATAAAAAAATATGAAATTTATTCCGTTAACAGAGGCAAGACCGCGAATGAAGCTAAGGAACCTTAAAATAATTATTCCTTTTTTCGTCGTTGCGTCCATTTTTTTTTCGCTTAAATTTATATTGATGTTAATTTTGTGATTGCGTCAATAAAAGTGGCGCTAATATGATTATATAGTAGAAGTAATTCAGAAACAGGAATTGGCGTCTCTAATTTTTAATCTTTTCTATTTTTTTAGTTTAAGATTGCTTCCAACAATATTTTCGCGCATAAATGGGATAGTTTGTTTGCAAATAGTAGTCAATGCAACTAGCAAGTGTCGCTTATTAAAGCAGTGAAAACATTTTCAATCTCATTGTAGTATCTCTTTCGATTACTTCTGACAAAAAACTTCTCTTGAGAATGGAATAACTTCCCATAGCAAAAATGATGTTCTTCTCGAAGCTTCTATCTACAAACATTTGAGTTTCATATATATATATATACATAGTCTTGAGGAAATTAATTTCGAACAGACGGACAGACGAATATTTCAAGACACTCACGAAAGAGTGACTTGAAATATTTCCGCAATATAAATTCCTTTGGGGTTACGGGAGTACATGGGCGGCGATGATCGTTACTCGCTGACGACTCGCATGCTCTTAGGTCCTGTTAAATTATCTTCTCATAAACCAATTAATTATGATATCGATAAGGAACGCAATAACTTATTTCATGATCGAATATTCGCATTCTAATAAGATCATATACGAGCGTATATCAAAACTAGGTCAGTCCGCCGGATGGGATATTAACCTACGAAAGATGAAATGCAGTTCTGGTGGTCAGAGAGAAAATGTGGTAATAGATTTCTGGTGAAGCGGTTTGACAACAGTTTTATGATCAGTAAGCTAACAAACAATATACATATAAAAAATTTAGTTTTTATTGATGTTATTGTTTAAGTAAATATCTTAGTCGTAGTATATCCATCAGGAAGAAACATTAAATGACGACCACAGGTATTCATATGAATAAAACTAAGAAATATAACTTTAGACTTTACATTTGTTATCGACAATAATATAATATTATAGGACAAGTATATAAAGTCAAACTAGCATCAGAATTTAATTTATTAGTAAAATGAATGGCAGCAAACGAAAATGAGTCAAATTTCAAGTAATTGTATATTACGTATTTAGTCTTACCTAAGATCTATGGCGACATAAGAATGTAATGAAAATTTATAATATATTTAAAATAGAAGGTTTCATCAATTTGGTATTAAAAATAAAATATCTTTCAACAGATGTACGTTGTGTAAAAGTGATCCGTTACATCAAAGCGATCCGTTACATCAAAATAATAAAAATTACATTAGCAACAACCGCAGCGAATCAATAGTAAGCAACCGCTAACGCCCCGATATATATGTATCAGCTCCTTATAAACGTACGAGGTATAAATTTATAAATGAAACAAAATAAACAAAGCTAAAAATTAAAAACACACTCCTAAGTAAGTCTACCGACTATCATTGTACTTTTCAATTTCAACAAATTTCCATTGTTGACGTTATGTCAAATATATATGCTTATATACAACCCGCCGCCATGTATTGCTTCGACTGTTGTGACACCGTATGTGGTATTCAATTCCATTTTTTTTCCAATGAACTTCTGAGGTCTGTTAAGTTAGCTGGTATTAGATTTCTTTGTTTAACCAATCTCCCAGATCTGTCCGTCGGGATAGATTGGAAAGATAACTCAAATAAACAAAAGTATAAGGCTTTAGGTATAATGAATGTACAGTATATTCTAAAATATCAATTTTAATTACCCAGAAATACGTACCAGTGAGTGTTGTAGTATGAAGAAATGATATCGAATTATAAAGAAAAATTATCACACTAGACAGAATGACACTATTCACACTCTCAAGGTACTATCCTTAATGAAAGATTTCTTACGTATCGCGTCGCAGTCACAAAATAGTTTATTACTATTAGAAGCTTTGAAAGGTGTTTCAGTGACTCGGTAGTCAAGAACATCGCATTCGAACCAGAAGCAACCGGGTTCGATCTTAATAACGGACGAATTGATCGATAACTTTTTAATTCAAGTCTAACTAGTGCTCAGAAAACGTCTTAAGTCGTCAATTCCAGACGTTGTCACCAATGGTGACAATGATCTTTAGTAGCGTCGACCGGCACCGGGCCAGCGCAGTGGCCTTAAGGTTCAAATGGCTCGTACTGAAATAAAAAGATAGTGGAAGAGTATGCTTAAGTAAATAAAAGCAGCAAGCAAGCGATGTTATTTTACACAATGTCGTCCCCTACTCTTCCTGACCCTCCATGCTAACGCTCTTTTCAACCAATGTCATTTTGATTGTATCTTCCTCTGGGTCGACCTAATACTTTGACCTTTCTACTTAAGTACTTCGTACTTAAAACAAAATTTGAGGTTGATCAATCAAAAGAGCACTTTGCTCTAAGCAACACAATCTCAGCTTAGGCGTAAACGCACAAATTTTAACCGAACTACACTATGGTCTGTAGTTAGTATAGAACTACCGACAGGAAACTGTCCCTATTCCAGTCGAATTCAGTCTTCTTCGGGTGTTTATGGTGCTATCCCTCACTTATCAAATTACATAGAGTTCTGAAATCTGAACTCCATCATCATTTGATGATTCTGACATCAGAAGAAATCGAAGTTCAGTTTCATAACGCACTACTTTACAGTAAATCAGTCCTTACTGTCCTTACTGATGTTACCTTTTTACAACATTGCCCTTTGCATCTTATATACTATCCAGTACAAGATATCGTTTAGTATTATGAAAAATGGCAATTTTCGAAATGTACCAAGCTTGGGCTATTTGAGTATAAGTGTAACCGTTAACAGTGAAAGTTATAGTTCTAAAAACATGAGCCACACTCGTATCCAGGAAATTATTTCTTAATTATTAAAAGAACAAAACAAAAATCGAAAATAAAACCCAACCATTTTTTTTTCATTTCTCGTAACCACATACACACACCGGTATAAGCGACCAGTGCATGATGATAACGTAATAAAAACATTCAATCTTTTTTTTCGCATTGTGCGTCCCCACGTATGTCTATGGGTTTGTTTAATTAAACGTGGAGTTTCGTTTTAAATGTTGAAAAAAAATATATGTAAAATGATATTGCAACATTGGTAACTTAACACTCGCAAAATTAAAATAACGGAATCCACGAATGGACGTATTTAATTGCAATAACATTTAAATTAACGAAATCGCTCGCGTCCGCGAAATGATAAAGTTGCGATCCCTTTTCGTTATTTGATATTTCGTACATCATATAGTTTAATTTCGCAAAGGGAACGCGACTTATAGGTGCTCTTTTAATTAAGACTAACTTGGGCAGTTTATTATAAACAAAATTAACATATTAATTTGCATTCTGTATAAAATCATTTCGTCTCTCTCGCCTCATTTTCCCGGGGCTTCCTCGAGGCCGGCGCGTATCGGCGATGGGGTACGTTAAAAATTTATGCGGTCACCGAAACTCTATTTTTTTGCTAAAGGGGACATTGTTTTTGTAAAATGAAATATTAAGAATTTCTCTGTCTTGCATTAAATATGGAGTACTTTGTAAACTATTCTGGTGTTAAATTAAAAATATTAAAAAAATATATCTGTTATGTAATAAATAATAATAGTGATAAACACTTATTTCAAACAAAACGTCTATAGTATAGTGTTAGTAACATAATAAAGTCAGCGCTTGCAATTTCTGCGATATTACAATAAAATTTTCAAGCCAATGTGTACTAGCCACATTACATCAAAGATACTAGGACTATGATTTTTAAATTCTCACTAATGATACTGAAAAGTTTTGTTAAATCCCGAAAGTTATTGTTTTAGTCTGATTTTGTATTGGATTTCCTTGGAAAATTTTTACGCAATTTTCAAAGGGTTCAGCAATCGTGCTTCTGCCGCTTGAAACGATTTAGATTTCCTGAAAATTTGTCAATTGTCGAAAAATCAATCGATTAAGTAGATAGCTTAAGAAAATAGTGTTATTTTTTAAATAATTTCTAAATTGATTACCCGAATGATTTTAAAATCTAATCAGCTCTATTCCTAATAAAACTGCGTTGGTTGCTATAAATTAGATCAAAATCGATTCATATCTAACTCATTAACGAAAACTTTTTGGAAAATTGTTAATTTATGTTTATAACTTTTAAAATTATGATCTCACGAGATCAATTAACGAAATTAAAATATATTTTCACATTGCAAAAATTGTGTCGAACATCACATGCCTCGATGATACCGATTGAAATAATCAAAAGATATCTTTAATTTCCGAAAACGTTTTAATTTTTTTTTGAGAATAGCTTTTAAACGTCTTGACCAATCTATTCTTAAAATTTACAGGAGCTTAAAATTTCAAAAAACTTAATCGAATACCGCAACCTCGATTTCAAACGGTTTATTTGTTCTATGGAAAACAACAATTAGCCACTTTTCAAACCTCTAAAAGTTTTTTATGAAACGACTGATAGATATCTACACACAAGAATGTGAGCAATAATATTTTTGTATTCCCCTAGCTTGAAAACATTTTCGTTTAAAACAATGAGGGTAGTTTTGACACTGGCCTGCAAGGCCAAGGAGCAACCAGTTACTTAATATAATTAATATTGTGTATTGGTTATTTATTATTTTTAAGAAAATGTAATTTTTTACGCATCATTAATTACCGTCAAAGGTATCTTCAGAAGACACAGAACATAATGAAAATATTATATTTAATCATTAACTTATTTTAATGGCTTAAGTATTACAGATTATGCAGCAATATTAAATGTTATATACTTATAGCATCATTATTCTCGGGAAGTGCTTATTCAAACGAGGCTTGTAGTCTAGAACAAGTTTTCACAAGTAATTTTAAGTTTTGAAATATACAAGACCAACACGATACCTTATGGGTTTATAAGCAGGCAGGACTGCATCGAAAACTTTAGCTATGTGCCTGACTTATCTTCCCTTAAACAATTGAATAGCTTACGGCTCACAAACTAAAAACACAAGTTTTGTGTAACTTACTATTCCATCAAACATCATAAAGTGTGTCATACTGTCTTTAGTCACGCAAAGTTTGCACTACAGAATATTTCTCGAGCATTTGTAGTTCTGCGTTAGATGGGGAAAGACCGATGCGACGCAATAAAACCTATTTCACGGACAGTGTTTGTTTCTTAAGCACGTTTATTTATTAAACGACACATCGTTAACATTAAAATTAAGAAGAAAAATAACCCCTTAATGTAATAATGATATTTGTCTCACCACCACGCAAATGAGTATGGGCCAAAAACGGTATTCATAATTTATAGATGGTTAATCGAGCGTGAAAAAATAAAATTTCGTTTGAATAACACTGTAATGTTATTATGTTTACACTCGTTCGTGTTACGGCCACGAACGTATAAATAAAATATTTCAACCCCGCTGTTGTGACATCACCTATCCTTTTCCTGCTTAGCTGAATTTAATGAATAAGAAAAAGATAGAAGTAACCAAAGAAGGAGAATTAAGGTACAAAGTTTCAGAGGGCCTTGCGGTATTATAAGGGTAGGACCGAGCACTGAATTTATTAATTTTATATCAAATATTTAAATGAAGTTCTATTTAACAATTTTGTATAGGGATATAATTTTCTTTGACAGTAAAATCCTTTTTTAAACGCCAATTCAGATGTAGATTAACAAAAGGTCGGAAATTATATTACATTGTTATTCTTCTAGTTTTTATTTCAGACGGAGTCGTACCTTATTAATGTACTTATTTTATTTAATATATGAATTAACAAAGAACTACTGTTATTAGGATTTGACAAGAGGGTTTAAAAATATAATCCTTGTCCATATTTTAAAAGAAATTATTTAACAAAAGTATTACAAAAAATACGATAAAAGCTTACATTTCATCAAGTAAAGGTCAATTTATTTTTTCTCAGTAAGAAAGGTAACAAAAGATACATTTAATAAATAAAACTTAAAAAAAAACGGGCTAAGAGTATGTCGCACCATGCTCACTGTAGGGTTCTGAAGCCGTTACCACAAAGAAATGTTACCACAAATGAAAAAACTACGTTGTTATAATTTTTCCATGTTTCCTGTACATAACAGGTATAAACACTTTGGTCAGCTATAGCTAGAGAAACAAGTATGTAAACTATTAACCATAAACTAGTGTAAATTAAGGTGCACGAGCAAAAGAGTGTATGTTTGTAGCACTCACGTTAATTTGTTGAGAAGCGCAGTTTTTCGGTAATAACTTAAAAACGATATATCCGATCATTTTAAAAATAATTTTCTTTGAAAGTATTTATCAAGAGTTGTCTCCGTAATTTTTTTTCAAACTTTTTGGACTTACGATTTAGAAAATGGAGAGGGGAACAATCACTTAATCAAAAAAAAAAAATGCTAAGGAACCTAAAAATATTTTTAAAGAACTGTTGAAGTATGTACGACACGATGATATTTTCTGAAAAAAATTTTTTTTCAGCTTCTTTTACATGTATGGAGTGCCCCCCCCTAGAAATATTTGTTTTTGTTATTTAACTACCAAATTAAGTAGCGGTGTATACAAGACACCTAGACTATAAATTTCACTAATTTATATCTTGTAGTTGTTGAGCAAAATGCTTGTTACATACGGACGGACGGACAAACGCACATGACGAAACTATAAGGATTCCGTTTTTGCCATTTTGGCTCGGAACCATAAAAGCGAGAGGTTAAACGACATAGAGCAGTTACTTTTTTATTTATTTTATTAGGTAACAAACAGTTATACGCAAACAGATGCAAGAAAAAGCACGGAACTCAAATCCAGCTAATGTATTATAACATAACATAGTGAAAAAAAAGAAAATTTGCAATTCACCGATTAAGAAATAATTATGTATATAGTATTACTTAAAATTTAAATATTATTTAAAATGCATAGTAAAAGTTTACTTAGTATTAATTCAGTAACATCTTTTTTATAAATATTTGGTGAACTGAAAAATATATCAAGATCGTTTAAAAACTCATCGTAATAACCAGGTTCTTCTGAAAAAAACATTTTGCGACAAAAGGATATTATATTATGATATAAACAACGGGTTGCATCAGAAATAAAAACGGTATTCATAAGATTTGGCTTACACTTTAAATCTGACGGATCTTACTTCAGCATGTATTAAAGACAATCTGTCAAATCTTACGAGTTACATTTACGTATCACGTTTTTAGTTTTGGTGCAAATCAGCGAAAATGTTATCTTTGAACGTGAGGAGGGATGTGGAATTATAAATATAATTTTCTCTAGAAGAGTCTCAGAGTCGATGGATAGAAGACTCACGTCCAGAAGAATACGTCTATGTTGTGCTGACTGTACTCTATGAGTAATGAGCTTCCTCGATAAACGGTGTAATTATATGCCGTACGATAATCCAGAGATTTTAAGAGAATTTATTTTGTATTTTCATTTTGTAGGGTTCCACGTTACACTTCCGCATTTGAGTACACTACGAACGCATGCGTTAAATAACATCTTTAGTGTTTTTGTTCTTTTAAACGGTTTTCCTATGCGGAGTATTAGACTAAATTTCGCATGAATAATGTGAATGATTCTGTGAAGAAAAGGGGTACGAAAGCAAATGTCGGTAAGACAAAGGTGATGGTGTTTGAAAAGGACGAAAGTACAATTGAATGCTATATACTTATGAAGGTGAAAAAGTCAAACAATTGAAAGAGTTTGTATACTTGGGTAGCTTGTTTACAAATGATTGTAAAAGTGACAGAGATATCGAAAGGAGAATGAATGCGGGAAATAAAGCGAATGGGGCCTTGCTCGCTATTATGAATAATAAAGGCGTCTCACGACAAGCGCACTATCTATAATGGGGTACTGATCCCTACAATTATGCAGGATAGTGAAAGTTGGGTACGGCAGAAGAAAAAAGAAAGAAGTAAAATCAAGGCAGTGGAGATGAGATAGCTGCGTAATATGTGTGGAATATCTCGGAAAGACAGATGTAGAAACAGTGATGTTGGAGAGCGGTGTGGTTTGAAGGAAGATGTAGTGACTAGAGTCGAAAGAGGCATGTTGTGGTGGTTTGATCATCTGGAAAGGATGAAAGTAGACTGACAAAACAAATCTATAGAGTGTGTGTGATGGAAAGGTCGGAAAGGGTCGCCCTAGAAAGTTCTATGCAGACCATATTGGTGGCATATTAAAAAAGGACCAAATTTTAAGCACCCGAAACCGACGAGCTTGTATGAAAAGATTTATGGATGTCAGTGAGGTAAGACAGATATGCAAAGATCGTACCATATGGAAATTTATTGTCTCTGCCTTCCTTTCTGGGAAACAGGCGTGAGTTTATATTATTATTATTATTTTTTAGTTATTAAACGCTTATTGAATTTCAGTTTGGACTCAAAAATAATGTCGACGTCACGAATGGAGATGACATAGTTAAATTTTAATGGGCTATACTGTAGTCATAAGTAATAGGCGAATTTTTTTACGTTGTAGCGAGTTGCAGTTCCATAAAATTTTCAATAGTTTGATTAATTTAAAATTCTTTGGTGTCATCTATGTACATAAGAACGTCAGAGTTATTGAAGCAAAATCTTGTCATTTATATAATGTGTAAATAAGAAAGGACCTAGATGAGATCCTTAAAGTATTCCAGAAGAGGTATTTCAAAATCTCGTCAGGCAGCCTTCGAGTGCAACAGCTTAGCTGCGATTATTGATATAGACTCGATCCATCGTAAAAGATCACCATTTTTTTTATAAATATTGAATGAATAATTTTATCAAATACCTTCGAAAATTCGGCATACACGGCGTTGACTTGGTATTCGGCATCAATAGCATGTCAATATTTGTAGTTGGGTTAGATTAGGTTTAATAATAGCTGTTTAATTGTTATAGTATGACGCGTTTGTAAAATTAAAGTTATTTTAAATCTCTCTATCAAATATCTTTGCAAAGACACATAGCTTGGAAAATTGAAAACACTCTTTAATGTCGTGTTTACCACCGTCTTTAGTTATGAGTGTAATAAGAGCTTTTTCTACAGATCGGGAAAACGGTCTTTAGACATTGATTTTCTTTAGATTATAGTAAGCCTAACTGACAAATCTGTGCAGAGCCTAAGAACTACCAAAGGGTGTACATTGTCATAACCCGTGCCTTTATTTGTCTTTGCCTGTTGAAGTCACTTCAGTACCTCCTTTTGAATAATATACAGTGTATAATGGTATCATTATTAAAGACAGAATTAATCGTCACAAACAGGGTATTAAAATAATCATTAAACACGTTCATCTCAGCGTTGATCAAAGATAGTTTAGATTAGTATGTAATTCATATGGGTTCGAATGTCATTAACTTTAGATTTCATTAACGTCCAGAAATATCAAGAACCAGTGGTGATACTGTCCACAGATAAACTATGTAGTTTTCAAAACATTATTAAGCGAGAGATTTTTATCTACTTCATAATTCGGAAAAAAAAACTTGATAATGGCTATCATTCCTATATTTTGTTTTGATTCATAACGAATTAATTTTATCAAAGTTCGGGTCCAGGGACATTTCGACCGTGACGTAACTCACCTCTTCGAAATAGGGACATCCTTTAAATGTTAAGGGTTTTATAAAATAAAGCAGCACATTCATCTGCATCGAATTTATCAGAATCCGAAATCCATTTGACTTTAAGTAACCGCACTGCAATCACTTCAAAATCGACCGCATCACATAGCAGTTTGATATGTTCTTTCTATTTTAAGTAAACAGGAGGGGGTAATATAATTATAATTATCAAATGACTTATGATGGATATCTTCCGGAGGGTTGCAATATATAGACATAGTTTCTTACAGCTTATATTACATTACAGCCAGAACCGCACCGCTATCAGCACGCCTCCTCCCGAACCTCCGCTATATCGTTTTCGAAGTGGTCATGTCGTTATACATTGTAACTGTTAAGAATTGCAGTGCTTCAATGAAAGTTAATTTTACCCAGCTTCTCCCGCAATATATAACGCCGCAAATGCAACGCTTTGTATGGACGTGCCGGACTGTACACCACCAGATTTAAACAGTATATCTACTTATTTATGATATTTATTTTGTTATTGGGTGAATTATAAAAAAAATACGACTGTGGTATTATCAAAATCACTTTGTCTTTAAATCCGTTTCTTATTTTAAAAACTATTTCCATTTAAGTACTTTACTTTATAAAATTGTATTACATATAATATAAAATTCAAATGTTTTAATATTATTTAAATTGTTTACTAAATCGATTGTTATCATTTGTCTATATAAATAAAAACACTCTACGTAATCTCTCTACAAAATATATCGGTGTACAAAAAAAAATTATACACCTTCATAACTAAAAATGTTAAGGCCTATATTGCATTTCAGATTTACAAGCAGTCGTGATATAGCAATAAAAGTATCAAAAAGGAAAAGCTATTCTGCATTAGAAAGAAACTAGATTTACCCCCTGTTAATTGAAACATATAGTAAACACGAATACGAAATTTTACCAAAACTAAATTCTATAATTGAAAGGTTAATCGACGAAGACTAATTGTTTTTGAAATTTTAAAATTTTAAATGGCCACCATTTGTAAACTAATAAGATGATTTTTTTCATCTTCAAACTTGTCTAAGGTGATTGCCTGAAAAATAAGTGTGCCGAGTTTCATTAAGATCCCTTGAGAATAGAGCTTTTAACTCAAAGATACAAAGTATTTAATATTTAATAAATTTGGTACAACACTTATAAATAACATAAAACAACCTAATAGCTCAGCTGAAACCCAAGGGTTGTTTTATTTGTATATTTAGATGAAGTTATGTGAGTCATTACTATGTAGCTCTATTAACGACAATATTAAATTCATGTATTGGTAAATTTTGAATTTCAGCTGTGACCTTATAAAAGCGCACACCTTGGATAGTTTGGGAAATTTGCTGAGTCAGGTATAGTAGTGTAGTCATTTTTGTGTCTAGTAATATTATGAATGTGGCTCACATTTTTTGGAACGATTCTATATTTGTCTAGGCATAAACCAGGTTTTCGTATACGTGTTGTGACGTTACAGTTATTTTTTTTTAAATCTGAGATGATAATGGTCATAAATTATAAACGACATGAACACATTGCCTCTACGGGATAAATGATGTATTAAAATCGACTACCTGACCCCATAATGAACTTCCGCATGCCATGAAACAATGAAAGATATATTTCGCAGTAGCATATTAAGCTTAACTCTTTTCAGGTTTTTTATAGATACCTCTAATTCCATTAAAATCTTACAACTACAAGCGACTTTCATTAATAATTAATTTTTTCAATGTCGTAATATCTAAGTGAAATATATAAGCACATAAATTGCAACAAATATTTATGTTTTTGACAGCATTTTTACAATGTTAAAAGATGCAGGTGCCTAAAACTAGTCATTTGTATGTCAGAAATAGAGAGGTAAATGATAATATTTTTTAAATTAAATGTCCCTGGACAGAGGTCAAAAGCTTTTAAATATTGTAAATCCTTTAAAAATGTATTAATTATGAATTCGGTACATAGCTACATACTAAACCAGAAATTATTCCGAGATTTTTCTTTAAAACAACTATATCAATAAATTTGATATATATTGAGACGGGCCTTTAAGTAACCTACGCCTACGAAGTTGTATAAAAAGAGAGATAAATGCCAGACAAACGAAAATTACATTTATTCCTATATTAAAAAAAAAATTGGAGAAAGTATTTCTTAGAGTTTAAAAGCATTTCTTGAAGTGTGAGAGTAATTTTTTAATAATACGGAATGACGGGGCTTCTTTTTCATTAAATACAACCAGTTTAACAAAACTAATATTTATCCTATAATTTTGCAAATGCTAAGATTCAAGACGTTATGAACTTTTCACAGAAGTAATATTTAATATAAGTCATTACTTTCTCTTGAAATATAATAAACTCCCGAGGCTCTTAGTGTACTTAATTCTTTTTTGTTAAATTTCAATTCGTTTTACGACTTGATATTATTTTGTATTATTTTTCCCATTATTAAATTATAAGTTATTGATGAGAAACACAGTTTCCAACTCGAACGTACACTCACGAGCGACTGATCGCGGCGGCGCGCGGAGTAAAGTTCACGTATCTCATATATATTTCTGATAAAATACATAAGCAATTGAAAAAAATTAAAAGAAATAGTTATTTCGTAATATCTGAAATAAACTCTTATTTTTTTCAATGAAAATGTTTTATACAATTTGGACGGGCAAATTTAATTTCTGTCATTTCGATAGGAATTTTTATAATTTTTTTTCTGTCACGCAAAAACATTTTGATGTGTTTTCGGCATAACAGTAGTAAAATATACGTACTCGCGTACAACACGGAAATTTCCCAACAGTTTTTCTCGCATTTTGGGTGAATGAAAATAGATTTGTTTTGGATGATCGGCCGTAAAAAATATACGGCGTCATTATATTCTGTTGTGAGCCAGATTATGAAAATTTAATCATAAATTGTAATACAGTGGTCAAGAATGATTCGGACGTAGTACGCAATCCTCTCACGTTCTGGTAATAAATATGTAATGAATTAGGTTGTGCTAGTTCATAAAGATTTATAAAAATATATTTAATTATTATAATAATAATTATTAATATTTAATATTTATAATAAAAAACACAAAGAAAGATAATGAAGTATTTTTTTTTTGTATCGCACACTGTAATTATCTTATATTATAATTTATATCTTCAATAGACGGGTCCAAAGGAAAGACTATGTATGTCGAAGTAATTATTTTCCTCCTGAAGATCGAATGACTTCCGTTTTATAAAAGTACGTAGTTTCCGGCGCACTTGAATCACTTCCGTTTGCACGATACAGCACTCTTTTGAAGAGTGTAGGCATACCTTAAGGTTTGGTTCGTGGATGTGGGTAGTTGAATTGTAAATTTTATTAATAGAATTACATATGTCGATCAATTTAGGCATACCTATTATTGTTTTCGAATATTGTGTAAGACCCATTGGGTACGTGTGCTTGGTAGCTTTTCCGATATCGCTTCTCCGTTTTTGAATGTTCCTCTTTAAGCCGCAAGTGCTTAATCGATGATTCTCACGGCGAAATTTATCGAATATTTCATTATGCACCCCGTACTGCATTAACCTTGACGCGTCGCGCCCTTCACCGGAACAAGTTTTGTCGCTTTCTGTATGTCGCAGGAACTCGACTTCCAATGTTCTCTATACCTATTTTGTTTTAAGGATCGCCGTGAGGGGTATGGACGGAAAATGTGGGATCTATGTTATATTAGGTCGGAGGAAAAGTTATTTTCGATTTCATAAGCAAAAACTTGCAGATAAATCACTTTGGTTGTGCTGTTCGTATCTGGCTAGTTTTAATACCATTACATAGATGACTTTTAAAAAAAGAAAAAAAGGAAAGAATGGACATTGTTCTGCCATTTTTTATTGTTTTTCTGTCCACATAAATAAGTGAATCTAACGTAGAATTTCAATACATTTTGAAGTTTTATTACAAAAAAGAAAAATGCGATACAAACCGCGATTGTTACATTTATAGACCTAATGCAGTATCGGTAAGAGTAGCACAAAACTGGTTCAAGTTTGAATCCGTTAATTTCGATGTTAAAGATAAAACTCGCTCTGGTTGGCTTGACAATCCAAATCGATGCCATTTTGGAAAAAGTAGAGCAAGATCTGCATATTAATTTTTGCAACATAAGGCCATGACCACCAAACAGTTTTGACCTATTTGAAAAACACTGGATATACAAAAAAGCTCGATACTTGGATCCCACACGAACTCACTGAAAGAAATGTAATGAATCGTATACTCGTTTGAGATTCTCTATTGAAACGTAATAAAACCGAACCGTTTTTGAAAATATTGATGATTGAAAATGAAAAATGGATTATCTACGACAAGACCGTGTGAAAAAGATCATCGCCAAGAGTCAAGCAAAGCTCCACAAACTATAGTGAAACTTGGATTAACTTGCAATAAGTTGATGCTATGTGTCTATGTGTATGGTGGGATTAGAAGGGAATTACTCATTATGAGTTTTTATCACCGGGCCAAACTATCAATTTGGATCTCTAATCCCAACAGCTGATGAGACTAAATTGGAAGTAGAGAAAAAACGGGTGGAATTGATCAACCTAGGCTTTATCTGTAACTAGTCGACCATAACGAAGTTCATCTATGACATTAAAATTAATTGACTGCAAACGTTTGAACCAGTTTGTGCTACTCTTACTGATACTGCACTAGGTCCATAAGCGTCACAAACTTTTTTCGCCGCTTGTGTTCCATTTTTCCCTTTTTTTGTATATTCTACTTTAGATTCACTCACTTTAGTGAACCGAAAAACAATAGAATAATGGCAGGACGCCATTTACAATTTTTATTTTTCTTTTTTAAAAATGTTATCAAAATTAACCAGATACTTGACCTTATTATAGCAAAAGATAAAATTACCTGCGTTTAGAGTAAAACATCTATAAATGTTATAAATAAAAGAAAATTAAATGCGTTCAGATGCGCTAATATGATTCCCAGAGGCGCAATATAACAACTTCATTTTTGTTTGCACTCGGTATATCTCCCCATTTAATTTGCGTATCACGGGTTATAAATGTCTTAATTCTTAAGAACTAAACTCCAAAAACTTGTATTCAAAATCATGGTGCACTTCTCACTCGTTTCGCTTTAATAGGCCTTGTTTGATTGTGAAATAACCACACTGTTGGTTTACGTTTCGTTGCAGATCATACTGATAAATTCGTAATCATCGTCTGTAACAATATCGTAAACGCGTTGAGGCGAACCCGCTTTAAATTTTGCCATCATGTACGGTAACATTCTCCCTTAATTTACTATTAAGGGAACATAAAATTTTGCGGTACCCAGCGCGACTAATGGATATCCTACTTACATGAAGATACCCTATGAGAATTTTATGCATATCTTCCGATCCAGTACTTGATCTTGAAGCACTTGATCTCTTTGTATGTAATAGCATATCGTCTTAAATCACGTTTGTCACTGCCAGCACGTTTTCCTCTGTAACAGTAGTAAAAGAGCGGCCGCTTACTTCTTCGTCCGCCAAAATTACTCGATTGCGCTTAAAGTCATTGAACCGCCGGTAATTTTCAGTGAGATCATATATTTTAAGGTACGTAGTAAAAATGTGGCGGGAAATTTCAAATTGGATTGTCCACATATTTCATTTTGGTGATCGAATTTCATAACTCAATAATAACCAGTCAGAGTCTTTCTTTTTAAATGTTTTCTACAAAATATCTTGCCTGGCTTGATAAACAGCTTGCAGTTTACAACCGAATCCAGTCTATTTCTTGCCAGTATGCGTACAGGGAATTGCCTTAAAAAAATGAGTTCACGACTACAATAACTTCGAATATGCAAATCAATCACTAATTTCGAACACTTTTAGGAACATAATATCTAAGTACAACGACACCAGGTGTGCGGCTCGAGAAGAAGGAACTAAAACAAAACACATCGATAATATCGCAGCAAAGCTTTTAATGTTATTCAAACTCAGGCGTACAAAAATTATTAATTTATGTAGCCGTCACTCGGACAGCGGACATTACTCAGGTACTCCAATCTCGACCCGCTTCTGCATCCAACAATTTAAATTAAAGTCGCGGACATCGCCGCGGGCGGAGCAGCTGCGGAGTTGCGCGAACGCCTATCAATTACAAATGTCAAATCGTGGTCAATATTTGGCTAAACTTTAATTGTTCCAGTTGAGTTCGCCGGCTCGTCTCGATGGAGAGAGAGAGGTCTCAACCGACGCCGCTTGGGCGTGTTTTGATTAACGCCCGAGATACGATTCCTCAGAAACTCTGATGACACGACACCTCGTTAGAATTAGATGAATGATAATGAATATGAGTGCGACATTTCATTGCTAATATCAGAGATATGGACTCGGATCCTCATGAAAGATAGACAGATTAGAATCTCCATGTCAAAGCGCTGGCAGCAGTATTTATTTATTTTATTAGTTGCGTCTGTCGGAGACTTTCAGTGTGTTATTGTTGGCAATAATTATGAATCTCTCAGAATCGCGATTTCTTTTTATTATGGTGTGCTACAAGAGCCCAACAGAAAAATACTTTAGCAGTAATAAACAGTTTTACTAAAATAAATCAAATAAAAATGCGGAAATCATCAAACTGAGGCCTTGCATGGGTTACGTTTAAACATAGCGACAGAATAGACTCACATTTAATTTATTATTTTACATATGAATTATTATATTACACATAAAAATGATTATATATCGAGAGATTAGTTATTTAAATAAAAAAAAATGTACACTGTAACATTGTGAAGTTAGTACAGCGGCAAGCCTGATGTACCAGCTCTTTAATAAGCGCTGGAAAACCGTAGGTATCTAATGACTGGTGTAAAAGCGTCATTGTACCTCTCTATAAAGGTAAAGGTTCACGGCAAGTTTGCGAAAATTAAGGCCCTACAAATCTTCTCAGCGACGTTGGCCAATTGTATGCAAAAATTATTATTGAAAGGGTTGTGAACGAAATTGAAAGTAAATTTTAAAACGTGAAAAAGTGAACAAATGAGATTTCGTATAAGGATGGAGTATACGGACCAAGTTTTTCCCTGCACATCATTATGAAAAAAAAATTGACCAAAAGATAAAAATTTTTCTGAAATTTGAAAAAGCTCGTGATGGAAATAAAGAAATGATGTATGAAAACCCAATCTATATATAGCGTGAGTGACAAATTGATAAGGTTATTGCCACCTCTACACATAAACTGTAGTGCTCGTGTCACAACCGACAGTGTTATAACATTGAAGAATCAACATTTGCAAAGCTGTCAAACGAGGATAGTGGCATCACCATAATTTTCCAACGTATTTATAGATAGCTGTTTCTATGGTTTAATAAAATTAAAGAAAGTAAAACCCGACTACGGAAAACCTTTACTGAATGTATGATAATAAAAGTTTCTCCGCTTGAAAATCATAGTCTTTATTTTTTGCTTCATTTGGCGTAATAGCCGGGGTTTGCAAGCCCTATCGATTCTTACTTCACTGATATCAATCTGTCTTTTTAAGCAAGCTTCGGGTGCTATTAATTTGGCTTTTTTTTAATATACCACAAATTTGGTTTGTATGGGATTTTATAGGGTGGCCTTTGATGACACTTACATCACTCATTCACTTTATTTAGTAATTTTTATGACATCATCGAGCCGCAAAAGAGCTTGCGAGCCACTAGAGAGTGTCATCGCCGCTCATTGACTCTCCAACCCCAAAGGAGTCACCGGTGCGTTGCCGGCCTCTTGCAACTTGCCTCTTACCGGAGAGGAGTGGCCCACCGGAAATTTCACTTACTTACACTAAATGCAACAATGAAAGCTGTCACTTCACGTCTGTATCCTCTGAGACTATGATATTTCGCAGGTCGAGCCGTATCGTTTTCGTGCCACAGCCAAGTTGATCATAGCATAGTTCTGCCACCCATTTGCTTTCATTCGCCATTTTAAAACCGTCAAACCAATATGACGTAACTTAGTGTGATCATTACATGTTCTTTCAGACCACACCATTCTTTCAAAAAATATTCCCTAATGTATTACATTTCATTCCATTCCAATATTATATTTTAATATTCCAATGTTATAATAACATAGGATTACATCGATATCTGATATTTGATTGATACGGTAGTGGGAACGTGAGCACAAATTATTCGTTTCGCCGCATAACGCCCGGGGGACCAATTTGAAATATTGACGATATTTCGGTTTGTTTTAGATCCTCGTGACATAGAAATCTCTACACTGATTCGTTCATGATATAAAGTTGTCACGGCCTGTCTGCGACTGTGAAATAAATCATCATATTTATACAGTTCATCTGAAATCACTCCTATACTTTTGTCGTTCGAACAAGTATTTTAATACGGGTATTTCATTTTTACTATACACTAAGTCGTAAATTTTGCATGTGCGGAAATACATTTTCTACCGTCTCATTAGTATTACAAAATTACATTTCGGAATTCATAGCACTTTACCGACATCGATACATATCGTTGTCGAATTCCGTTATAAGTTTGTCGTCCAGATAACTTAATAATATGTCTTTTATATCTATCCGCAGACTCCCACACACGTAGTACTATTAAAGACTACAAAGTAAAGACCCTTTTCTGAATTTATCAAGGGGAAATCAAAAATGTTCTTTCTCGATTGATCTAACAGAACACAAGAGATTTTACTAATACAGACTCTTTGTTACTTATTTTCTCTTAAGTTAGCTTTTCATCTAATGCGTAGGGGACCTCTGATATAGTCCATACTTAAAATAGCTTGTTAAGTTTTTATGCATCGCTTGACTTTGAAAATCTTGTACAATAGCATGTAATCGGAAAATGTGTATGACTGATTGTGTTTGTCAGCCTGTCTGTCTGTCTGTTACATTTTCACGCCTAAGCCAATGTACCAATTTTTATAAAATTTGGTACGAAGATAATTTGACATCAGAGAACGTACATAGGCTATACATTTTGTATGTTTATTTGTGTGTTCGTTTGTATATTTTTCATAGGTCAACAATAGTTAAACTGTTTTTAATGAACTTTTTTATAGTAATATAGCACACCGTTTTGTAATGCGTAAGTCACTGTCTGTTTATATTTCTGTCTGTTTGTCTGTATGTCTACTTATAACTTGAAAATAACTTAAGAATTTTAATGAAATTTAGACACGTGATATTGTCCCAGAAATATAGATTACTGTTTTTTTTTTTATTGGCATATTTATCTCTATGCCGTCTTATAACTAGAACGTTTGAAAGTAATCAATTTTATTTTATTCTATCCACAATGTTTATTGTTTGTTTTATTTATAGAAGAAGCGGTGGTAGGGTAGGCGATGAGAAGGCGATTGAGAGGGTGAAGGGAGTAAAGTGTGTTATAAGAGGGTGAGGTAGAGCGATAACAAAAGTGAGAGAAAGGTCAATAATCCGATTGCAACTATATGGTTAATAATAATAGTTTAATAATTAAAAAAATATAGTGAATTAAAATAAACGACAAGGTTCTTAAAATGTGCATTTTGTCAGTACTTCATCCTATTATTATAATGTTATCATTGTTATATTATACTTTGTGACGATGTTTCATTGCTTGTAGATGTACAATTACGCATCAACAGATGGACAGATTTAGATGAAATTTAGGACACATATCAAATATTTTCTGCGTATGATATATTATGCGTATGATATATCCCCCCTCTAGTGCGCCTCTGATAATAATTTACAGGAAACTAGAATCGATATCAGAATCAAGAGCGATAGCACAATTGGAAACACGGGGACAAGGCCGAATGAAAACTGTGAAATCGAAATTGAAATCCAAAACGGGATCGAATTCGATCAATGATAGCAAAATTACTCGATGTTATATGTCTACGTGAGTGGAGCCCCAGGCAAAAGCTAGTGTTCTATATATTCTCAGTCGGCTATAAAATTGTCAAAGTAAAAGTATACGTGATATAAATTATAAGTATGTTGAGGCTTCACCATAAATGGGGGCAGTCTTTATGTTCTAAGATTAATGATTCAGAAAAATATAAATAAAATGTAAGCAATGATGAACCAGTTGACAAAAATAGTGGGTTGAAATTTTAATGTAAAAATTTTGAGGTTCGAGTTATTAACAAATTTGTTAATAGCTAAAGTAACATGGTATAAAATCTGTTATTTAATTTGAGCTGGGTTTTGCATGTTTTTGGGTTTGTATGTTTTTGCAATTATTTTCAATATAATACGACGCTATTCTAATAAGTAATTGCATCATTTCGCACAAGTCACAAAACTTGAATTCGTTGACGTTAAAAGCGCTCCATTTTCTCTATTTCCCAAACATCAATTTATTGTCTTCACTCAAAAAATTGAAATACTAACTAATTGATTGTCTAACGTAACACAATTGTTGTAAACAAAAACGCTTTAATTAATACCACGTGATTTTTTTTAAATATTACTAAACCATAACATCCTGTGGGTTTGACCGACGACTAAGGAATTGCAGGAAAACATCCCCATAGCTTAAATATTTCGCTGTAACACCGTACCTACTGTAAGAAGCTACTTATATACACATATCCTCCCACAATCTTCTCATTTCATCTCGGAGGGCCCGTACCTAAAGCGCGACCCAGTGTGGGACGGGCGCTGCCAACGACCGTCGTCATAATCGCTATGGCAACATCCGGAATGTGCATACTGCACTTTCCGGTTCCGAGCCGACGCCCTCGATCGCCGACCCACCGTCGCTCCTGAAAGCTTTACAAGACGAAAAGCTCCCGGCTCGTCCGCCCGCCCCGCCGCAGCAAGGTCAAGACCGCCCGCCGAGTGCGTTGGCCAGAACGCCAATTACCGCCATTACAGATTCAGAGCCTCGCTTCTTGCACACGTCCCTCAATTTCGGCGCCCACAAAGGAAATTATCCTTGTAAAATTGAAAGGAATACAATTTTTATAATCAAATTCATTATCCTGTTTTGGGCGGTAACAAACTCGGTTTTATTAAATAATGGATAACGTAGTAAAAGATGCTTATTACATTTTAAGGAGTACACAAATTTATCAGTGGAGTTGTTCACGTTCCGAAAAATATCTTGTCTGAAATCGCACAATAGAAATTGAGGAGAAGAAAGTGAAAAAAATAGAGATTCATATATTTTCAGAGCAACTTCATTTCCTCCCGTCCTCTTCTATTTATCTTTATTTACAGGTATGGAAGAACCATTGATAAACGAAGCTAAGACGATGGTAAAAAATGTTTTTAAAACAGAAAAGTATGACCTAGCATCGACTGCGAGGCATACACTGACGCAACATCTATACGTATCAATACTAATAATTTGCTTAATTAATTTGATTTCACAGGAACTGAATTTGTTGCATTTACTTTCTAATAACCCTTTTTAAAAATTTTCGATTATCTGTCTGTTTATACGAAGTAATCTTCGGAATGGCTGAACTGATCCAGATGGTTTTTTTCACCGGAACATACAGGAGCTTATTGGGCTGCATACGAGTGATTTTATTGAAAATTTTAGAGTTCCTGCGTAAAGTTGGAACTTAAAAAAAAATGGAATAATTTACTCGTAAATTTATCGATGGGAGGAAACGGGATTGATAAAGGGACGAGAGCAGGACCGGCATAGGGGTTATGGTGCACACGGCGCCGTCAGTGTAATGTGAAATATATAGGAATTCAGTTTGTATCTAAGTAGGCGAAGCTGCGGGCGTAAGCTAATACGGATGAAGCCGGACGATATGGATATAGCGGGCGAAAGGCGGACGGAGAGCGGGTACGACTCGCGCGACAACAACTGCTCGAAATGAAATGACATGGGCACAAATAACGAAATTATTTGAACGTCAGATAATTAGATGTCGAGAAAAGAGGCCACATAAAAATAAAGATTTGATTCAATGAATGAATATTTGGGATTTTCTCTTGTCGAAAACGTTATTTCGTTGAGTGAAAATGAAAGTTATCGTGACGTCTATCTCGCTTTCAAAATATTGAATTAATAAAAAAAAAATTTTTTTTTTTTAATTTCAATCATGTTGTTGGGATATTTACAACGAAATACTATTTCGGCGACATAAAAAAAAAAACTTCACAATAGCGTCTAGCCATTATAAAATCTTCTTATTTATCTCATCAATATTTAGAAGACTCCGCATCTTTTTTTCTTCATTTTCTTCAATAGTAATTTGGCAAAGACTGTTGTCAACGCTAAGTATTTTATATAGATACAAGTGTATTGAACATTCTATTCCCGAACCTAAATTTCATTGTGATCGGTATTTTCTAGGCGTGTACTTTATGTATTTATTATATCTTGTTTACCTAACAAGATGATTGATACGATTGTTTATCGGTTTCGCTCTCTACGTTTATCAATAACACCGAAACTAAAAGATTTTGATGGTAGTAGTCAGAGTACGGAGCGAGGTACTCGAAGCTAGAAGAACGGATACACTGGTCGATTTCTTATTCTGACCGAGAATGTATTTCCCCGGGGTTCGCTGATAGATTTCCTCTGTTAAACGGAATAACCGATTTTCATTTCGACAGAAGAGCGACTTGAAGCCGCGAGAATTATGAAGCAGGTGTGACGTCATCATCAAATTCCTGTGTTTTTGGGAAAGAAGGTGTTTAGCTCA
This sequence comes from Eumeta japonica, assembly GCA_005406025.1. Classification (NCBI taxonomy): domain Eukaryota; kingdom Metazoa; phylum Arthropoda; class Insecta; order Lepidoptera; family Psychidae; genus Eumeta; species Eumeta japonica. Next base: position 43,911 of record BGZK01000418.1, read on the forward strand.
ATATATAATAGTGAGGTGTCAATCGAGGGATGTCAATGGTGATCGGATTTCATTATCTTCCGAATGTTATCTTTCAATGACGTCATCGCCGGATCGGCCGCCTTATTGTGTCAACACGTTACAGTAGTGAAGTCGTCGTGAAGTCGATGTAGAAACGATATGCATTAAAATACGTATTACGTTGTTGTGTCAGGTTCTACGACCGCGCTGCTGAAGCATCCACTTCCACGGTCTTTTCATTTCAATTTAAGAGACTTGGAAGTAAAGCGGTTCACGATGGCCTCACCAGCTCCCGACCCTCAGTTGGGAGCTGCTAACGACCTTTGTGGCCGTTGCGTTGACGACGGAGCGAGTGGTTTAATCAATCTGGTTGCAAGCTCTCAATGACTGAGGGTCGTATTAATAAAGCATACTTAAGTGCAGCCTTCCATCTTAAGAATGGAAAGAGCAAGACGGTCATAGTGCTTCGGTATAGAAAATAATATATGTCTCACTCCCACGTTACTACTTGAGATTGCTCATCATTTGGGTGACGTTTTTTAATACGACCGTGAGCTCCTAATCAAGAAGTCGTTACCGCTTTGCAACTGAAAAATACAAAGTGCAAAAACGGACTCTTCAGTTACAGTGTAAGAAACCATAACTATATATAAAAGAGCATAAATAATACATAGAACAAAATTATCCATAAGACTCGAAAGTTTTCATTTTATTTCAAAAGTTTATTTGCGAATACAAATTTCATATAGAAATTCTATTAAAATTGTAACATCGAATATCAAATATTTTTATATCTTTTTTCCTTTATAAAGTGATTACTATTTTCTTTTATGAATTTATGATAGATAATTTTTTGAGTCGACGTTAAGTCACAGTTCGCTTGTAGGTACTTATTTAAAAATACTACTGGTTTTATTTTTCGATAAGTACCTACAAGTGCGATTCGAACAAACTCGTCTAAAGTTCGAAAACTAACATATTTCTTTACACGACTTTCCTCCCATTTTCACTGCTGGGTTTTGAAGATTATAAACCACATGAAATTCAGAATCAATTTTTAGGTAATGCAAAAAATTCAAGTTCACGAATATGTGACTACAAGCACATCACAACGGAAAAAATCATAAAAATAACATTAATTTTTTTCTTGGCACAAATCTAACTTGAAAGATATGAATCAAATTACGCAAATCTTATCAAAACATTTTCACATTTTTCTGAAAGAAAATTTTCAAAATATGCAGAACATTTTAACAAGATTTCTTCAGAATTGCTATATACATAAATATATTAAATAATTTATTACACATCTAAACCGCTTACTTTGGCTGTTTCCATAGCCTGATGTCGTAAGCTATCTTGCTCTGAGTACATGCAGCGGATGTTCATAGAATTTTCGTGCTGCAGAAACGGACCGTTCGAGCTATTTATACAAGCTCGGACTTTGTGTGTCTAACTGAAATAAAGTTAATGAAATTGGAACCTCAACTCTGGCGACTCAAATTATATATGAAAATTTATTTTATGTGGGAAAAACAATACAAATAAAAATAGTGATCGATCGATGTAAGCTCATTATTAGAAATAATAAACCGTGTTCGTGTATTATTCGAATATGTAAAGTCACAATTCATTCAGAGGGCTCTATGTTTGCACATTCTCAATATTAATATCTGTGGTTGTTTATAATAAAACTAAAAAAACAATGTTGTTATTTAAGATTGATATACTGATGCATCGCTCCAAAACTTAAGTACATTTAACTACAAAAAATATGACCATATTTAAATAAATATTTTCCGCAGTTTGTATTCCATTTTTTTTTGCTTGCACATTTTGCTTATCAGCACACTATGTCCACATACTTTCTATGGATTAATGTTGTAATATTTGTGATACAGAATGATTTATAATTGTGCCGGACTTCAAGTTTCTACGTCGAACCGTTTGATATAAATGACGAAGCAGATTCACAAACCTAAACCTTATAAATGATTTAAATTGATTATAAAGGAGGAATTAAATAGACTCATATATTCCACTAACAGAGATTCATCACTATCGTAATTGCTCAATTCCATCTGGGACGTATTTATGCACGTATGTGGAACCAACAGCGAGTCGCTTCCATCCAATAATTGCTCGTTATGGAATCCCGGAGGAACCAACATGAAGGGAACCGCCACCCGGCACGCTAATTTCATCAGACGTTCTATTCCCATGGGTATCCGCTACTCCCCACGCGATCCTAACTCCTCGCTAATATCTTGACAGACGTCGGGAAAACTTCGAGATTAGCGGTAATCGCGACATCAATTTAAATATCAAATTGCATTACACTCGCAAACGCGAAATGCTACAGGAGGATTGTTTTTAATAGCAATTGTATAGGAGATATACGAAAACCAAGTTATCGTTCAATGCTTCCGATAAAGTTCAATCAGAAGTGGGCTTTTCTTTTTAAAACGATATCCGATTAAAGAGACAATAAGGAAAATTCTTTTACCGCCTTTGAAAGGTTAAGTGACAGGAGCTTGGAGTTTTTTTTTATTTTCAAGAATGTAAATAAGTTGAGCAATTTTAGTATCAGAATTTTTCAAATGAATTTTCCCACATTCATAGATTCATAAACTCGTTTCCGGTAACTGCATATACTTATTTAAAGAAAACGTAAGAGTCCGCTGGATCTCTGTGTGTCTGCACGCTAAAGATATTTTTTCACTACTACCGCTGCTGACTTGCAATTTGGTGAAGTTGTAGACATCGTTTGCTCGAATCTTACACCTGACGATACAATGTAAATTATTGCATGAAGTTAAATATGCCGCAAATTGAAAACTAGAAACTTATTTCGACGAATGCAAAGTATAAGAAACCAACTACATAATTCGCATTCGTACCGACTTCAAAATTAAAAAGGAGGAGGTTCTCAATTCGACTGTATTTTTTTTTATGTTTGTTTCCTTAGAACTTTCGACTGTGTGAACCGATTTTGATATTTTTTTTTTATTTGAAAGCTGGTGCTTCCTATGTGGTCCCATTTTAATTTGGTTCTGTTCTGACAATGGCATCCATGAGAAAATCATATAAATCTTAAATTTGCATTAAGTATGTGCCCGACAAATGGACGAAAAACTCAATATCACGCCAACCGATTTCGATGATTATTTTTTTATTAGAAAGGATGTACTTCAAGAGCAATTTGATGAGAATTTGGTTAGGTTCTGATGATGGGATCCATGATAAAGTAATGGAATTCTTCAATTCTTAGGAGCAAATTAACAATACTTGGCTGAATCTTTTATAGGCTATCCAGATATTTGAATCACCTAACATAACGTTGTTACGGTCAAGTAATTGTCGTAATCGAATATGATGATCAATGGAATTCTTTAACGGCTTACGGTAAGGGTGCGATTTATGAGGAGCACGTTTAGTATAGATCTACCCATATTCACACAAAATAGTGTACTTCAGATTCACTAAAAATTAAAAAATGAACAAAAATTTTAACAAAAAACCGACTTCAAAACAAATTAATATGCACTAAAAAGTAAAAAAAAAAGTGTATTCTTCTACAACTTAATAATCAACTTACTTTTTCTGCTCTTCAATATGTACGTACGATCTATGTTTTCACCACGCAAGAAGGTAGGTAGGTATCTGTCGACTTCAAACTCAACTCAACATATACCTATGTGAGTTGAGAACCAGTGATCATGAACCAAGAACCAATGATCAAAATATTTTTAAAGTTCTCCTAAGTAGAATGATATGAAAAATATTAGACTACAGTCAATCAAATTATTACGATAATATAATGTAGTTACAATTATTGTTATTTTTGGAGTCGGTGTCATGAAACACTGCAATATATCAAGCAATAGACAATAGGCATCTACCACTTTGAGTGCTTCTATTCTGAACTTCAAAATCTAGACAAAAAGAACAAATTATTAAGTTCTAAGATAGAATTTGACGTCATTATTATAACGCAACTATTTCTATCAGTTAATAATATCAGTAATTAACATTAATATTAGTTTTGAGTAATCTTTGGCGTGCATGTCTTTATCTACATAGTACTATATATTGAACTTCATGAAGGTGAAAATAATAAAACTATAAACAGGTATTGATTATTATAATTTACTTTCACCATTACAAATATAATATAACTGATTACAGGATTTTGTGATTTGCTTTTAACAATTGCAATATTCTGAAAATCTCCCAAAAGCTACAGTGATTAGTAGGAAAAGCTACAATATGAAAAAAAATCATAACATAAAATAGTATTTTATAACTTTGTATGTATAGATACTTTTCAATAAAAAAAATCAGATTGATTAAATCACTCAAAATCATTATTTTCCAGAACAGTTAAACCATATGTCAGATTTTCATAAAAAGCGTAGTACCTTGTAGGTTGGTAAGATTATGTTTACAGAGGGTCGTTAAATCCTTATGTTTCGCATTAGAAATAGGCAAAGTTTTGTTAGAACATTTTTTCAGATTCACAAGTTTTAAATCAGAATTCGGTTAAAACTATTTTCTTTTGTTTTTCGCATTTGTTGTGATTCTATTTCTTCGATCAATAAATTAATTTTATTACAATTTGTTTCATGTAAGTCATACTTGTAATTTATGATATAAGGGTCCCCCGTTTTAATTGCTATTTCTCGAACTTTACTCCCCTTTACTATTTCGCCGTTGGTATTTTTTGTCCATTGCAGTGCCTCCAAAGACACCTTAAAGTTGAGAACTAATTCCTGTGTTACTTCTACTACTTTATTGGGATTTTCATATTTACACTATCTGACAAGTGTATACCATTCTTCGGGTGAATAAATTATTTTTCCTTTAGACGACTTTTCAATTAAAGCGTGCACACTATCGCCTTCTTGTTGTGTATGCCCTTTTTGTAAAAATTTATGAGGAATATAGATCACATATTGTACTTTTTAGGCGCGATTATGTACATTAAAAATACAATACAATTCCTGTTTTAGCCTCCACAGTTATCTGACCACAGACGAAAATCTTTAATATCTTGTCTAGATTTCTTTAGTATAAAATCATATAAACAACTCGCTACTTCATTACATCCTCGTCTAGCTGCCGTCTCTAATTCTGCCGAAACTAACTCAAAAACAGTAAAGTTGTAAACAACTAACTTGCGTTTATAATAAAACTTACAAGTTTCTCCATTTGGTGTACTTAACACTTGTTGAAAATCAAATGTCGCTTTTGTAACGGAATTTGCATTAGAACTGGCGTAATTTTTATCTTTTGCTTTCAAAGATCTTACGACGTCTTTGTCTTTTACATGTTTATTATAGTTGTTAATAACAATTTCTGTTGGATTCAATTTAAATGCAGTACAAATATCGCGTTGGTCCTTTTAGGGCATGAAATAGTCCACATTCATTTCACTATTTACAATATCGCGGTATTGTTTAACTGTTTCTACTCTATTAATTATATTTTGCACATTCCTTCAGCATTCATATAATTGGAACATTTTATGAAAATTTTAATTCGTCATCCAAATACAATTTATTAGAATCTTTTCTTGTATAGTGCGATTCCATGGTACTAAATGACTTTACGTGGATTGCACACGCTTTGTTTCGCAGCTTCTGTTTTCACCTTAATTTTATTGTTATCACAACCTCTGTGATTTCTTTCACAGGTTCCAGTTTCACTGTTATATTTTACCAAATATAACAGTGAAAGGGGTTCCTAAAAGCAATAATAAACACCCATTTAATATTTATATTTTCTCTAATAATATTATATATGCACCTAATGAACACTTATTATCAAGTACATACTGTTACACCATATACTTTATCATTAAACATCATTTAATTAATTGTAGAAAAAAATAATATAATGTTATATTACTATTATAAATTATCTATAAAATTATATGTAAAAAAAATCTATAGAAAAAAAAATACATAAATAAATTAAGACAGTAATTTCAAGTAGAAAGAGTCATGTGGCAGTTGTCCGTTCGTATAAAGGTTGTAACCTATAAAAACTCTTTCTTTATATTTAAGGAACGAGAAGAGATTTTTGGAGTCGAATGTCACTTTTGTGTTATAAAATTATTTAAAGTACGTTCTATTCACCTTCAAGAAATTCCTTGTTTACAAGTTTAATGAGATCTTTTAATTTCTTTAAGTCGCACTCTCGTCCTGTTTGAGTCGAATTTATAATGAAATTGCGTCGTTTCGCATTCATCGTATAATAACTCGTATACGTAATTAACAAGAACACACACTCGTTAGAAAATTAACTCGACAAAACAGTTTTTATTTTTCATAAAGGCGACAATTTAAACTCACCAGCTGAACGTCAACTGACCGATAACTTTTAAGTGTCGGCACGGGTAATCCCCGCACGTCAGAGTACATGAGGACAGCAATAGTTGTTTGTATTCATGTGGTTGAGTAAAAAAAATATTCACAGTTGTCTTTAAGTATGTGGCAAAATAACGAGAAATATTATGAATTTTAAATATATTTTTTGGTGAATTTAAATTGTTTTTTTGCGGTTAATAAAATAAAGAATAAAGCACAAAATCACTACTTTTGTAGTTGGCTTCGTATACTTTGCACCCGTCGATTTTTTATTGTATTGATTACTAAGGGTCGTATCGATTAAGGACACTTATTTGTGTGGTTCCATTTTGAGATTAAAAAGAGCCAAATAGTTATAGTGCTTCGCTATAAAAAATAATATATGTCTCGCTCTCACGTTAATTCTTGAGATGGCGCATCATTTGAGGGACGTTTATTATTATGACCCCAAGAGATCAGGGGAGGGAGGATATTAAGTTCTCCACTGTGGCCCAGCCAGAGTTGGGAGCTGCTGATGCAGTGAGAATATCCGTGACCGAGGGCTTAAAGTGCTCTCAGCTCTCTTGATCTATATGACGCCACATTTAATCTAACAGAGTATAGCTGTACTCTCTGGATTACTGCTCATCTGAAGTATAATTTAAAAAAAATATCCTCTTATTGTTTAAATGAACGTGTTTCTATTCATTTCAAATCTCATTATTCTTTAATCTATGGTCAAAAATACATAATAAAATATTTTACTATGAATGGTAAGAAATAATAAGCATTTGATAGGAATGTACGATAAAGGAGCATTTATAGTCTGTATAGAGCATAGGTTTTAAAATTTTAAGAACATGCGCATTTTTTAAAACTAACTATTGCTGATTTTTGTTTTATATAAATTTTTTTTACGGAAAAATAAAAATAAATTTTCTATCTATTTTTATATATCTATCTTATATATAGGTAAAAGAGTAAACTGACTGACCAATATATCAACGTACAGTCTAAACCACTGGGTCTAGAACTTACAATTTTGTAGAGAGAATCCTGCTATAACGAAGGCAAGCAGTAAGAAAGGCTTTTTAGATATACAAACCTTGATGGAATGAAAATGGTGAAATACAATGAATGGAAAATCGAAATCGTTGAAGTGTTTTAACTTAACATTAGAGTTACTTATAGAATTAAAAAAAAAAACATTAATTGTGTTTTTTTAAATGATAGTAATAGGGGTAAAATGAAAATGTAACTTTATACAGAAAATCGAGACTACTAAAGCTCTTTATGTCTAAATTTATATTTTAGCTAATCATTACTTATAAAAAACAATAATATGCATCGTTCTTGAGAGTGCTCCAAAAAGGGATAAAATGAGGGTAGAATTTTATTATACGAAAAAACAAAAACGCATAAGTTATTAACAACAAAACGTATATTTTAGCTCCTTATTATGAATGAAAAATACCGCCATTTATCATTTTGTAAAAGTAGCTCTAAGAGAGTGAAAGAAGGAATAAATCATTTTATGGAAAACAAAAACCGCTAAGTGTAATTTTTGCTTACGCTATGTATATATATTTTTTGTGTTGTTAAATCATTATTTATTTGGTTACTAGGAAACTAGCTTTATGTTTTACGGGAGAATAAAGAAGCTTTCGAAAAAAAAACTTGGTTTCATCTTCACATTTCTACCACTAAAATTCTTTCACTCATAGAGAGCTACGCTATTCCCGAGTCATACAGCCCAAATTTTTTTTGATACCTCAAGCATTTACTACAGCTTCATTTAAATCATGACCGTGATTGGTAGCAGAATCGAAATTGCACACCGGACGAGCAAAAGAATCGAAAGTTGATATCGGGCTTGAAATCGAGAATGAGATCAAGGTCAAAATCGGGATCAAAATTAAAATGAAGAGTGTGACCGCAAGCGGAATGAGAGGCAGTGCTTAGGTCAAAGTCTAAAGCGGCACCGAGATTGAGATTGGAATCGGAATCTCCTCAGGGAAAGAGCGAAGTCGGGACCAAGAATGAAACAGAAAAGAAATCGATATCGTGAGCGGCGAGACCGGTGTCAGAATCGAGAACGGGATAGCTATTTGCATCGTGAAGATGAAGGAATCCACTTATGTCTATGCGGGCGGAGCCGTGGGCAAAAACTTGTGAGATATATGAACATATCAGTATGGGACTTTAAACATTCGGCGCGGAATCCTCAAGCTGGTTATTTTTTTATTTCCTTATTTTTTCCGCTCTTCGCCATAAATTTTCTTATATTATTCATAACCCATATCGACCAGCGAAACGAATGGGTCACAGCCCATTATAAAATCGTAGCTTATAAAATCAAGCTGTCCTTTGGGAGTTTCTTTTTTAGAAGTTTTACAATAGTAAATATTTATAAGCTTCCTCGTTTTCTTCTTCTCATACTCCTTTCTTTCTTCTTAATTCTGTCGCACAGGTGTATGTAATAGGAGCGGGTTTCAATCACGATTTCTCTATCCGATAGGTGGCCGAGTGCACTCCATGCGTCCATTATTCAAGGCGTGTTGACAAAACCCGACCGCGCGCCGCCGCTGAAAGCCTTTCCTACTGAAACGGTAGTTTTCCAAAATTCACGCGTCGAAACACTTAGCGCCCGAAGCGGCGAGAGAGAGCGCCGCTGAAAATTTGATATATAAAAATAAATTTGATATATAGATAACATTTTTGTGGACATAGTAGCGTTATAAATAATTTCGTCTGTTCGTACGTTACATATTTATGGGAAGCGATTAGTGAATATATTTTATTTAAGCTAAAAATATTGAGAAGTATTTTTTTTGTTTTTTTTTTTACGTATATGTATTTCTACAGTCAACGAAACGATATTTTTTCACTAGTAAAAATTTCTTTTTCTGACTGTCAAGTTTCATCATAATATGTTGAAGAATTTCAGCATTCAAAAGTATTAAATGTACATTTTCACATCCATACAGTTTCATACCATTGAGTTAATGCGATATAATTTATAAGTTTATGTCTAAACGTTTCAAGGCCATAGACACATACACATCAAATTCTTAATTAGATATAAATTATTGAACTTACGAAAAATACAATCATTATAAATGACTATGTTATGAATATCTTCCATGCGAGTTAAATTACGGTGCTTATAATTGACATATAACAGGGGTCTAGAACGGAGTCGAGATCAGAATTAAGAACAGAATAATCGCAATCGAAAGCGCGAGTGGAGTCGGAATTGAGGACGGGAACTGAGAATAAGAGCGAAATCGGAACAGTCAATGGAACCGAAAATGAAATGACAACAGGACCGAGGTTGAAAGAGAAATCTCTCTAAATTTAAGCAGGCAGAGTCACGGGTGAACTTTAGTTTGATCTAAATACCGAACAACTGGCGCGAAACTAAAAATTACTTGTTTATCGCAAAAAATTCACTCGACCGCTAGGAGAATGAATATGGAAACGTTATTAGAAACAACATGTCGATGAAGCGAGAAACTAAAACTTATGACATATATAAATGACAGAATGCAAAGAATTATACACGTAGTCATAAATTTACATTAATGTTACGCTGTCAAAAAACCGTCTAAGTAAGGTACGTTTAGATGAAATTAGGTCTCTGCAACTCCTGAGCCATCTTCAAAACTGTTACGTATTTCTATGTAACTTTACTGGGCATAATTTTTTTAATTTTAAGTAGGTACTATAAATAATTTTCTTCAAAATGTTTGATTATATCTATCTAAAAACCAAAGGAATGCAATAAAATGATACACTGTAGCATTTATTTTTATATAACATAGATTTATAGTTTTAAACTAGATTTCGTATAAAAACTGACAAGCAATATACCCTACACTAAAAAAAATTGAATCCTTTTATTTTAAAAACTGTAGAGATATAACGAAAACACTCAAATAAACGGTGTATTATTCAATTTATTTTGTTCATTTAAATATTTTGAATAATCGACTAATCTGATTACCAGTTTAACAATATACCAAATACCTTTTCCCCGAAAAATTTTAAGCACAGAAAACGTTTTAGCTCTTCGAACAGAAACGATCACGATCTTATGGATAATGACATCATTCTTAAATTGTTAACGCACTCGCTAACAATATTTAATAATTTTCATTTAATACATTATTTTATTTTCACACTATTTGCTATGCGCGTACTTAAATGGTGTCCATGTTTTTTTCCGTGGCAACGGTTCTCTTCAACGGGGAAAAGTTATTTTCCGAAAAGTGCTGATACGTTTTGCCCGCATTTAAAGTCCAAAATACGCATCGTGGGCTTTGTACGGGTTTTCAGGCCGCTTGGGGAACGGAATCGAGTATTTTTATATCTGAGGAATTCCGGGATCGAACAATAATCTGAGACTCCGATTTCGCCAGCGAAAGTCTAGAATCGACTCGCTAAAAGAACACTAACCGGAATATTGGAAACAGCGTCAACATCGTGCACGAAAATTAAATAATCAAGTGCGATCAGAAACTCATGCCTGAAGGTCCTTTATAAGTTTAATTTTATAATTGCAAAAGAAGGTTATTTTTCGAAAACGTACAAGATTTCCTTTTCTGATGCTCTATCGTCCTTTCTCTATCAGTTTGTCTCTTTTGAAGGGAAACCCAGGATATAATTATTTATACGAAAACTACAAAAATTTGATACTACGTTTTTAAAGATTATTTGTTGTTTGTTGTCAATTGTAAGACCCATATGCTATTTAACTGCTATGTTGCTCATGGGTTTTTTCCACAAAAAGAGGATACTTTTCATATGTCAGTGGTGGCCGAGTGGTCGATGTGTTTGCTTTCTAATATCGATGGTGCCTCAGACGGCGGAAGAACAGAGCTAGAATAGGGAGCAATAGATTATAGGGAGAATAACGACAATAGAGTAATCGATTATAAGCCATCACGTTGGAGGTTATTATAATGACTTTCGTCGCCAACGGGGAGACAACGTCCGGCACCGACGGCTTATCCACTTAAGTTAAAAATCATTAGTAAATTCACCCGTGATCAGGATCTGATCCTGGTAGCCTCTCGTCGGAGGGCGACGTTATTGACCGCTGAGCCAACGTTTTTCCATCATATTTCATCAAAACATCATTTTTTCTAACTGAGCAGAGTTAGAAAAAATGATAGTGAGGAGCTATGGCTTAGAAATAATGTGATTAAAACACAATACAACGACTACAACACGTATTAGCAAATAAAAAATAATAATTTGGCAATATGTATATAATAAATACATAGTATAATAAATTTCGTAATAAATGCTACTAGAATATTACAGCGCGAATAGGACCGTAAAACAGGGATTATAAATCTTAAAGAAATCTCCATTTCAGCACTTGGCTGACTATAATCAGGGTCACTTCAATACCATAAAATTCCACCCTCTTAACCCGTTGAAAGCTCGCAAATGTCACGAAACTCGTTCCACCGGTAATATTTAACTTAATTAACCCTTAACTACCGGCCGCGGTTGAAGGGTTAAACGGCGCGTTTAAACAATTCAATTTAAGAGAACAACCTATTTGGAATACAAGAATTAAACATTTAAGTCGCCGCGCGAAACGGCTGAGTTATTGCGGTGCTATTAACTCGCTTTTAAAGTTGTAATTTGGGGGATTTTTTCTGACGTGAGCCGACAAGTAGAAAAAAAATTATGGTCAAGTGCGAGGTTGTCTATTTGGGTTTCCGTCTGTGACGATATAAAATCTACAATATTCAATTCTATTTTGTAAATTTGCAATTTTTATTAGAAAGCAAAGGTGAGTAAAATTAGAATATAATTCGAGTAATCTTCCAAAACGTGCCAGGAAGGTCATACTATATTATGATTTTATAGCTTTGAATTTGCAATTATGGAGTGTATTGTAATTCTACTAAGAAGTTTTATTTATTATAAGAAGGTTTGTAATTTTTCAAAACGGTTCGTTGACTTCGCACTATTTTTTTTTTTTTATAACAATTCGCACTTGGTGAGGAACGAACCTATTAACTCGTGGGTTCGAGCAATAATTCAATTGTACTGCCGAGCTCGTTAATTTTCGGTCATGCACGCCGTCACCGCATCGGTGACGACGGTCGTGAGTGACCTTCAGCCCGACACGGGCCGGCGTGGGAGGCTTAAGATCCGACTTTATTAACCTGAAGTAAAGGATCGTACATCCCTGCGATGTGATGAAACTTGGCACAACAAACAGTGGAACTGGAAAACGAGAAGATAACTATTCTAGACTGACTGAATTTTGACCGACATAAATACAATATTTATCAGCAAATCACGAGCTATTTAATAGTTCTTTTATTCGTGGGTTGACTCATTCTTTGAAAAGGGATGGTGTTATAATTGACAATACTATCATTTTATGAATCTCTCAGCTAATTATCTATTTTTTTACGATTTTCTTCCCACCCTAAAGGAATTTAACCGTTCAAAAAAGGTAAATCTATTTAATAAAAAGTAATTGACGAATTAAAAATTTACTAGCGACAACGGTATAGTTGTCAAAATACAAAAAAAATACATTCTATCAAAACTAACATTAATAGCGATTTTTTTGTAATGTACTCCCACTTTTTCACATAATTAAGGTTGACTATTTTTTTTTAATCACTCAAACTCAAAGGCCTAAACGCGCTGTCTTCTGCAAAAGCGTATATTTATTTTCTGTCTTCAAACAGTTCATTAATAATCTCTACATTATAGTCCCTTCAAGCAGTTAACCCTTCAAGCCTGTGCCGTCGCAGATAAATAAATATCGACAAAGTTTCATATCGGCAAGTACCTGCAAAGGTACTCTCTCTCTGTAAACAGGTTAGACTCGTATATTTTCTTTTACATTCTCGAGCAAGGAATTTTTTTTGTAGTCGATTTGTAGAAAATACATAAACCGATTTCGATAGGATCCAACCCGTAGGACGAGCTTCCCGGGGGACGCGCGACGAGAGCGGTCTAACTTTCAGGGTAGGAAGGGTCAACACTGGTCAACTAACTTTTGATTACCTTACCTTTCAATAGAAAACGGACAGAGCGAAGGTGTTTTTTTTTTTCCTCCAATCGCTCCAGAGGCCAGCAAGGGTTTCTCGTTCCTCGCGATGTGTTTATTTTTCGTGCGACTGTCTCATTAAAGACCGTAAAAGAAAACTGTGTAAGTACAATTTCACAATAATTCGATATCAATTTTCTTTCGGTGAAATATATCCACGATTGAGTTACAAATTATTCTTAAAATAAATATCAGGCTACGGCCTAAGCCTATGGCTACGCCTAAAATCTCATTTATATATTTTTTTTATATTTATTGGATTGTTTATTTAATATTATTAAGAGGTTGTTCTTGGTCGGCAACTGAAAAAAAAAGCATGATATAGATAGTTTCTGAAAGCAGATTACTTTTAGGTCCTTGTCTTGAACATTAAAATTGAGAAATCATTCTTTCAATAAACTATTAAAATACTTACAAGTTAAGCGCGTTCGAGGGCGTTTTCAATTCAATCTATTACAATTTTGTCTTAATTATGCCAACGATAATATTTTTAAAAATACTTCGATATGAAATTAAAAACAATTTAATCTCGATGTTTCTAAAAATACGAAAATTAAAATAGGTTATATTAACAGTACTCACATTTAAGTACGTTTTGTATAAGTACTTCAATATATTAAAACAAAATCAGTTTTTAATACAGAAATAAAAGCAATTGGATTTATAAAATAGTTCACATTAATGCATGCGATTAGAAGCAACATGTTCTTAGTAAATTGCTATTCTTATTTTGAGGATGCGTCTTATATAAATCCCATGTTAACTACTTGCGTGAAATGAAATACGATGAACTTAGTACTATTTTGTACACCACTGGACTTTTTTATGTCTACCATAAAAAGAAAAACTGATCATAAAGATAAAATCGTCATTTTCAATAGCTCAAAGCTCAAACGGCGAAAGTGGGAAGTTCTAGCGAAGTTCGTACAAAAGATTCGTTATATATTTTGAACGAAAAAAGTTTGGTTGAAGCTCCATAAACGCGCATAAGAAAAACCTTGCAGATGTGAATGGTAATTCAAAGCACATAAAATGAACTCAATCAATGAGTATGCAAGCTTTATTGAAGAGAAATCGGTGTTTTCATTTGTGATGTTTTCTGTGAAGACCAACGTATTAACAAAGTTTTTGAGTATTAAAAACGTAAAAACGACGATGTGAAAATAACATGGTACTAGAGTTTAATAAAACATAAATTTTACTTACAAGTACATAGTTACGAGAGAACGTAAATAATAAGATATGATCAAGTTTTCTATCAGTGAACGTATGCCACATTTAGATGCTCATTTTAATCTCGAACTTGGCATCTACTCTTCCGTGTGCAAACGGTGTGACATTTCAAATTTGTAATGTAATACACTCTTTGCGAATATTTTAATATTGATTCTTCGCACAAATATTGTTTCGGCAAATGTTCAGCTCTAAATATGCAAAAATAGAGAAAACTAGATTTCGGAATTAAGTAACTTCAGAATTATCATTTCGCTTATTCAGTTTGGAAGGACTAAAATATTCCAATGTATTTGACGAGAATAACAAACGGTACGAACGGATCGGTCCAACTTGAATAACTCTAGCATTTGCGAAACTGGATACCTAGAATTTAGGATGTAAAGATACAGGAGACAGGGAAATGGAAATTGAAAATTATTCCCAGATGACTTTTTTTTTTCAAACCTGCTACCATGTCATCAAATCTGTGCCAGATTTTTATCACACCACTGTTGAGATATACCCTCCCACAACGTTACTAATTCAGATCGATGGATTTGATATAATGGGACGGCTTCAGTTCCAGAGCGGTAGAGCCGTGCTGTGGTCAACAGCACCATGAAAATGGCGAGACCGGCTTGAATGGCGAGACGCCACACTCTCACAGAATACGGATGTGATGGAGCAGCTTGCACTGTTGTATTTCGTCCAGTGAGTTAGGGTCCGGTGACCGACTCCTTCTTCATGACCTCTTTCCCCCCTCATCAGGCCCCCACCTTTAGTTATCCCATTCAAGAGGCCAGCGACGCATTGGTGACTTCTTCAGCATTGCGAGTATCTATGGGCGACGATGAGCACTTACTTTTTGGTTGCTCGCAAACTCCTTTTGCCCTGGATGACGCCATTAAAAAAAAACTGATGGCAGTAAATCTATAGAGGCAATGTGTGTAATGGAAAGTTTTATCAAATGTGCGTATGTAGTCACTTTCGCTAAAACATAGAGGGAGACATGTGTCATTTCTTAGTTTTGCTTTCATAGTTCACATTAACGTGCCTATTAGTGCCAACATTTAGATGGCTTGTGATGCAGAATCTTTATAAAATCAACGTTAAACAGGAGTCGATTCACTATAGCATCTGCTAAAAAATCAATAAAATTTGAATAATAATTTCTGAGAAGTGTTTCCAAATACAAAAATTATATACACAGAATAATGAACTTACAAAAAGATTTTAAAAGCGTTTAAATTAACAAATCTCAACTAAATTGATAGTAGAATTTAACTAGATTAAATTGAACAATATTAAAAAAATATTCATAATAGATGCTTTTTAATATCTTTTTTCTATTCGAGTCATAAATGAAAAAAAGATGATTTATTTTAATTAAAACAAATTGCGAGACTATTAAAATGACACTGCGGCGTCTCGTTCAGAAGTTGTCATTAAATTGTTAATTTATGGAGGGAAATTTAAATTAGCGGACGTCGATATCAATTTTGAGACTTTACAAAATGACGTTTGTCAATCAAAGGAAAAGCCTTTAATGTCATAATTTCAATTTTCATCAGCACAGAGGTAGGTGAAAAAATTGGAATATTGGCTGATTCTTATATAAACTGTAGGCGTTTAAGTCTGTGAATGGTATTTATGAGGGTTAATTTATGTATTGCTTGATTTATGCATCGGTGCATTTATGCTATTGGTTCACTTATGAAGTGGATCTTCGTCGTAAATGTCCAAACCGAATCAAGGTAGTCTTCACAGGTTTTTTTTATTTATATTAATAAAATTTGTCTTGTTTTAGACCATTCTTGTAATTTTTAATCATTAGTTTTCCTTTCACAATACCCGATATTTCAGTTGTAATGATAGTTACAATTCATAAAGCTTTTAGTTTTTTAAGTTTTATTTAATCAATAGTGCGATCAATAATTACAATAAAATGTATACTTACTTTAGAAACAAAATTTATTTAAGTACTAATTTGACAAAATTTTGGATTGACAAGAAAAAGTCTGTAACATGTGATAAAAATTCTGTGGTGAATAATGTCCCTTAAAATCTATTTATTGTCATTTAAGTTTTAATTCAATTTCTCATAATATTATAGGTCTTTCATGCTGTACATTAATTGAAGTAATTCGTTTTGACTAATCTTTACAATTAATATACCTGTACAGTCAAAGACGATATTTGTATAATGTTTATTTATGTAACAATTAATTTACTGCGAATTCAAATTCTGTATCAAAAATCCAATCTATCAACATTTAAATACGAATAGCAACAGATTTTACGTTGAACAGTACTATTAATGAATAATAGAAATTTTGTAGAATCAAGTAGTCGACGGCCGTGCAAAATGTGCAACACAGTCGTCCAGTTGCACAACAGCGTCAGTCAAAGTTCTGTAAAACATGATAACGCTTTATGCACTTAATAATGCACCGGGTGTTCACTGCAGAAGTTGTCCGATGCGTGCACAATTGTGCTGTCGCATTATATCGCATAGTTCGCACGTAGAAAAATAAATTTATATCCTGCATTCTGCTGGTATTTCTAGATTAGCTTTCAGATATGATTTGAAATTTTTATAACCATTTTTATAACCGCTTTATAACCAGGCAATAAGAGCACTGGTTCTATGTAAAGTTCTATCTGAAGCTCTATTCTCTTTTTTATAATGTGCTAATAGAGAATTTTAATAGCGAATCTACTCAACCGAAATAAGTGTGATGGTACATACAAGAAGATCTGCCTTGAGCAAGTTGGTGGGTTTCTATTCAAGGCAAGTCTGATTCAGTACAGTCATCGCGTAAATTGATTTTCAGTAAGTGCAGCGCTGTTGGATTACTATTACGCCATGTGTATTTTTTTTTAATTTGTTTTTTAAATAAGTTGCGAAATGACTTCTATTAAACTCAATGATTAACCCAATCTGAATTTGTACATCTAACAAATATAAGCTTTGCACTTTGAAACAACTCAATTTCTTTAGTTGTATACTATAGCCTATTATCGATAACACAGTTAATCGGTATATATCAATATATGTTAGGACTGGGTGAAAAATTTTTAAAGTGCCTTATCTTCTTCATTCAGTCTTACGATCACAGGCGAATTTATGAACAAATTTAATTCAAATTCTTATTCGATCCGTATCTCAAAGGGCACGTTAAAATGTTGCTATCAGAAATTATCACCACATTCATGACATTGCTACTTATTATCCTTTAACCTGCGCTGGGTCAGCGTGAAGAGCTTAAGTTCCCAGCTCCTCGATCTGAATCGAAAAGATTGTGCTAGGACATGTCGTAACAGTGCGATGTTGAAAACCTGACACAAAAAACAGACAGACGACAATTGAAATTAGAGTACTGGAACATCAATAAGCTGTGAGTGTCGGTGATCCGTGCAAAGTTAGGCGTAGCTTTAAGGTCGGCTTTTGGATGTCATCTCTATAACCCCGTGATTTTTTATCTGAACTGGCAACTCCAACGTTGCAAGTAATAGGTGTGCTAAATACAAAGACTGACCCTATTTGTTCTAATAAATAGTTAGGTACGTCTCATCTAATGTCATATTTTCTTTATGATAACTTCAGCAATCTTTTTATTCGTTTCTTCTAGGAATTCAGAATGTGATTCTAATTTACAGTGATTTATTACAGTTTTAAAGTTTGGCTGTTCTATTCGCAATTAATATAGAATATATGAGTTTGTTATTCTTGCCTCACAAACACACAGCGTGTCTACATCCTTCTTTTGTAATCACGAACATAAAAATAAGCCTTAATGTATACAGAACTACGAAAATACAGTTAAATAAAATGATGAAACTTTGTAACGAACTTTATACTGATCCAGTTTTAGACATTTTTGGTGAAAATCTCAAATTATTTAAAAAGTCTATACATATTTAACACAATGCGAAATTTGATCTTAGTGTCTTCAATTTCGTTCGCGTTTCTTTAATATTTCACTATTTATGTATTCTGTACGTGTCTTTTGAAAGCTGTGTATACCTATTATTAATAGGACATTTAACATATTTAGTACTTAATTGTTAGAAACGTAAAATTATGTACATCCGGTGTACTTATTGTCGGTGTTCCTAATAAATAAATAAACAAAATATGAAAGAGGCAATTTCAAAAAAAAAAAGATTGAAAATAAAAATATAAAGGTAATTCGACAAAAAATATATAAGAGATATTCGTCCGAATGTGTATTTAGCGTCAAAAAAGGAAAAGTTACATTGATAATTTATTTATTTTCTGCAGGGCCAGCATGCCGACCCTCGTCAAGTGTCTATCTCTAGGACTATATTCTTGCCGACAAGTTTGTCTATTCTCCTAGCAATGAGTAACCAGCATAGACAAATTTAATACCTAAAAAGGAATCTTTCGAAAGAGAAAGAGAAAAAGTTACAGCCGTTTTTCATACTTCAATCTCAGTCTACAACACTAGCCAACAAGATGCTCATATCGGTTGGAATTATTAACGTCATCTTATACGTGGACGCTTTAATTTCAATATCATACTAGTTTTTGTCCGCGGCTCCGCCCGCGTGGACGTCGACACTCTCATCATTTATTTCGACCGATCATTCTCCACGATTATTATCCCCGCTATCGATTACAGTCCTGGCTCTACTTTCGATTGCACATTGGTCCCGATCTAGATATCGTTTCATTACAGGATATATGTAATTCACCCGCAACTCCGGCCGTATGGACCTGCAACTAATTCTTTCATATTTTATATGATGACGTCATCAATCATTATCCCGATCGCGGTCCCGTTGCCGATTCCATACCTACCAGGAAAACCCATATTCTAATACCGAAGTCACACGCAATGCCATAAATATTTTTGTTATGAAGCGATCTCACTGACACTCTCGATTATGATCCCGGTCCTGCTCGCGATTCGGATGCCGAATCCATTTTGAACATGAGCCTTTCTTCAGCATCGTTGTTACCAATAAACAATCGGCATAAGTAAAGAATTCGTTCTACAGCTACGAAAACAAAGTCACGAGCAAACTTTAGTGTCTTTGTAAATATAGTCTATGAGTTATTCTGATGTATAAAATTATTGCCGTATAGTTTCTTCTAATTATTTCAACCATTAAAGCGTAATTGAGTAACAAACATCAGAACATAAAAATTTTTGCATTCATAATATTGATTATTTATTAATAGGATTTCAAACGCTCTTAAAATTAACGTAAAAAAAGTCTTAATTCATACATATTCAATTACACGTTTTTTTATACTTATTTAATATGAAACGAAAGACAGTTTATCTTGTTTATATTGTTTATCTTATTCATAAATACAGAATATTTTAGCTGTGAAAATCGGATTTTAGGTATAAAAAAAGTATAAAGATAATACAAAACTGTGCAATTAAAGTCACATTGAAAAACATCTAATGTAAAGATTCATTTGCCGATGCTAAAATTATGAAAATACATTCACATTACAAAAATAAATTAAATGTAATATTTACTTATTGATCGTAGGCGTTAGTTACTCAGTTTTGAGTTCGATAATGCACTCTGAACATTAAATAAGAAATAGTCTTTAAATTCGAAAAATATTACTTACGTCTTTCAATTTTTTGAGAGCACATAGTGTGCACGGCGTGCCAAATTATACTTAAAAATAATATAAATAAAAAAATGTATATTTATTACATTTTTAAAAGGAGTACAATGAAATAAATAATTTCCCTACACCCAATGAAGAACGAAACTTCATATATACTTTATACATTTCTAACCTCTTACAGATTCTCCTGAAAATGGGTCACTGTAAATTTTCTAACAGGTTTTAAAATATCTGTAAAATTTGAAACGAAGAATGCAGGGATGTATAGAGTCAATGCATAGATCTGTCTATATCTTTATTAGTCAAAGGCGAACAATTAAATAGAGATCGTTTTCTACACCGCGATACTGTTTTGCACTTAGTGAAGGATAATAGTACCGTGCTGTACTTTTGAAGCTTGTAACGCCCGGTGAGATAACGCGGACACTGGTGTCATTGCAAACCTGTCTATCAGACCTTTATAATTATTACGCCGTCAGATCAGTGATTTCTTTCAATTTTTTGTTTGTACATATCTCGTAGAAACATTAGGTAGGGGAAAAAGTTATTTCGTATTTCATATGTAAAAAGATGCAGTAAAATCTCTTTGTTGTGCTGTTTGTGTCTGTCCAATTTTGATAGTATTAAATGGACGACATTTAAAAGAAGAAAAAGAAAAATTAAAAACGATATTCCACTATTTTCCCATTGTTACTCTATCCAACAAAAAGATTGAATCTCACGTAGAAATTCGATACATTTTGAAGCTTTATTTCAAAAAAGAGAAAAATGCAACACAAGCCGCGATAAAAAAATTTGTGACGATGATGGACCTAATGCAGTGTCGATAAGAGTAACATAAAACTGGTTAAAACGTTTGCAGTCCGAAGTTCATCTTTGACAGACAATTTTAATGTCAAAGATGAATTTCATTCTAGTCGACCTGTTACGGATAAAGTCGATGCGACTTTGAAAAAAGTAGAGCAAAATCCACATATTAGTTTTTACCACATAGCTGAAGAACTGAGTATAGACCGAAAAGCAGTTTTGACCCATTTACAAAAAAGCTGGACGTACAAAAAATCTCGATACCTAAGTCCCACACGAGCTCCCTGAAATAAGTCTAATGAATCGTGTTCATTTGCGATTACTCTTCAATAATGTTTGCGAGACCCGGATTGACTCGCAATAAGTTGATGCTGTAAGTACGACGGGGTTGGAAGAGCGTTATTCATAATGAACTTTTACCGCCGAATAAACCATCAATTCGGATCTCTACTGCCGACAGCTGACTCGAGCAAGAGATTCAGGCAAGAAGTAAAGAAAAAAACGCCCGGAATTGATCAAAAGAAAGGGTGTGGTTTTCCACCATGATAACCCTAAACTACACATATCTTTAGGCACTCAGCAAATATTGAGAGAGTTTGGTTGGAAAGTATTAATGCATCCACTATATGGCCCTGACCTTGCACCTTCAGATTTTCGTTTGTTTCGGTCTCTTCATAACTCTTTAGGTAGTGTTAAACTTAACACTACCTAAAGTAGGTCGGCAGGTAGTTTTGATAGTCTTCTCTTGATGTTAGTTAACATCAAGAGAAGACTATCAAAACTACCTGCCGCAGTTTTATAATCAGAAGTCCCGAAATTTCTACAGCAATAGAATTGTATCACGATCTACAGAATGGCAACAAATTGTAGAACAAAATGGCAGGTATATACTATAATTAAATGGAAACAAAATATGATCAAAAATCATATCGAATTTGTTTATAAGACACGAAAAAAATTTTTCTCCGACCATTTATGTAACGTTATGCGGATGTGTCAGCTTTTAACTTTGACAAATAACTAATTATATACAGTTGCATATATGTGTTTATAAATGCATCATATTAATTTCTGTGTACACTTACACCGGCGTTAATACTGCCGAATTGTAATAGATTGTAAAATTAAATATTATAATGACTATGTGATCTTCTTCGAAAACACGTACGGAAATTCACATTATTTGGACATTGTTTTACGTGTTCGTCGTCATAGCCGCCGGCTAATTCTAGTCTCCGAAGTTATTATTGTGACATAAAAGATGTGATTTCTATGTTAAGTACTGTTTATGTACAGGCAGCACTTTTTAAATATATTTATCAAAATAAAACATTTACATATTTATTGTTAAGGTATTACAAGTAAAAGAAAAAAAATCTATTAACTGTGCTTATATCATTTGAAAAATAAATTTTTTGCCATTACAAAGTAACAGTTGTAGTTTGAATGTGGACTGTGACGTAGATCAATGCACGGGAAAACATTTTTTAAATTCGTGTTATGTAATTTTAAGGTATCCTAAAGTTTCACTTTACAATTTTTCAATTTCACGGTATACGTGAAAATGAAAAACATTGTTAAAAATGTGAAACATCGCTGAAATCGTTGCAAAAAATCTAAAATATATTTTTCGTTGTTTAAGAAATATAGCCTTCACCCGCGGCTCCGCCCGCTTGGAAATATATTCACATATATATATTATTTTCCTCATTTTCTTTATCAAGTAATCTCGTTATCGTTCCTAACAATCCGATCCCGATTTCGATATCGATTCCGGCTTCCTGTCAAATATTGCACAGAAACGTATTAATGAGAAGTATGAAATACCATGCGTATGAATCAGAAAATATTCTATTTGTTTGCTAAATTTCATTTTAATTCGTCCAGCCGTTTATGCGTCATTAAGTGATAAACAAACAAATATCGACACAAACTATCACATTTCTAATATTAATAATATAATGATAATACTAAAAAAGACGGAGTGTAAAATCCCTATAGCTCGTTTAGATTTAGTATGATTTTCGCCTTATTAAACTATTATTATTAATCTTATAATTACAATTAGATTGTTGATACTCTCCCTCACATTCGCTTTCGCTCATCTTCGCTCTCAACGCCATATCCTCCTCTGCCCCCTTCCTCCCAATTCTCATCATCCTCTCCAACACCGCTCCTTCTCTAAACAAAGCGAACGATAAGGATGACCGACAAAATAAATAAAATTAAGAACTTTTAAGTATTCTAGTTATGGGGAGTCACACAGATAACCAAACAAAGAAATAAACTGTAACCTATATTTATTGTAACAATGAATTCTATCAATTTTATAAATTTCATCAAAATTGGTTGTCATTATTGAGTTATAAGTAGACATACAGGTGAAGAAGAAGAAAAATAAACAAACAGTGATCTATACATGACAAAATGGATTGCTTTATCTGTACACTATAGTTAGTAAAAATCATATAAACAAAACGTAGCTTATGTCTGTTCCCTGGTTCTTAATTTTATTATACTCAAGCCTATTTCTCAAAAGAGGAGGTTGGTACAGCACATCTCCACACGATACGACATTTACCCACATTTCTTGGTTCAACGATAGCCATCAAGCCTTTCATGCAAGCGGGTATTACCATAAATTACCGGTTTTAACTTTTTCCCTATTTCTCCGTACTTAACCCCTTCTGCATATTCGGGATCCCTAAGGGAGGTTTTATGTAAGCCTTGTAAGCATCGTTTCTCATTGTCCTTGATTTTTTTTATTTCTTCCAAAGCTCAAATATATGTGTTGTTTAATTCCGAGAAGTCGATTCGTATGCTGTCGATTTATTTAATCGTAGAGCATAAATTAAATGTATTCGTTTTTAACATATTAAAATTTGTATATAATATTTAGGTACAGTTTCGTAATATATTTATTTTAGTTTATTTATCTGAACCTATAATGGATCAAGCCTAATGTGATTTTAATAACATAAGTAAAAACATACACATATGTAGAAATTTTAATATAAATATACTACATGCCAGCAATCACAGCAGTAAAATTTTGGATATCTTTGGTTGCTGCTGTCTAATCTTTTCTTAATACCAACTAGAATCTCTTTAACCTATGAAACACATATCGATAAAATCTACACAAATTTTAAAGCACAGGAGAAACATATTATTCGTAATTTAAAATCAGACTACAGCGGTCAATTTGCGTCTTACAATATGGCTTAATAAAACACTGAAAAGAAATATAATTAGTATATCGATGAACGAAAAACGTCTATTTTGATGAAAAAATATCATAAAAAGAATCCCGGAAGTTCAATGCTATGATGATTGCAATGATCTATATAATTTAGTGTTACAGGTGATAAATGATACCTACGATGATATGATAATGAATTTAAAGCAAAAAATGTTATATCAAATGAATAATTGTGATTTGGAAAGAGACTAGGAAAATCAAGAGCCGTGTTTTTGACTTTAAGCATAATAAAGATGACAAAATCTTGAATAAGAACATAGAGATTATTATCTTCGAAAAGTTCTTTACTGACATTCCTGTCTCGATCACCAGGTCCGTCGACTCATCTCCCGCTCTTGCCTAATTATGACCGGAAGAAAGTATTCTGATCTCTAGTATTAATATAGAATTTAATTATATGAGTACTGAAGAGGTTATGAAAACATTTAAACCATTAGACATGAAGAGGACTGCTAACCTTCGTGGTCTTTCTTCTATAATTGTAAATTCAACATAAATTGCATTGTTGCGCACTTCACGTGTATCTTCAATAATTCTATAAATGACGGCGTATTTCCCTATTTCATGAAAGAAAGTAAAGTAATTCCTTTTATTTAAAGACGGTAGTACATTAAACACTAAAAACTGTAAGCCTATACTATACTAACTACATTAAGTTAAGTTTTGGAAAAAAATAATTTTAAATCAGTTGCTGGAATATTTTTAAAGTAATAAATTAATGTCTTTTAAACAATTCGGTTTCATTCGGACTCACTCAACAATAGATGCTGCCGTTGAGCTTACGCAACAAATTTTTGGAGCCTGTGAGGATTTGCGAAATTCAATTGGTGCGTTTTGTAATTTCTCCAAGGCATTAGATTGTGTTTATCATGAAACGGGATCGAGAAACTACGTCACTATGGAGTAACAAACAAGGCACTCGGCCTTCTGAAATTGTATTTGAGTAACAGAGTACAGAGGGTTGATGTCAATAGCATGAGATCATCTGGATCTGTATCCCACATGGGTATACTACAGGGATCAATTCTTGGTCCCTTTTTGGTTTTAGTCTATATAAATGACTTACCCAGTTTCGTTAAGGATATTTATGAGATAGTATTGTTTGCTGATGACGTTTCTTTGTTATCCAAAATTAAAAGACTTCAGCCCTCTTATGACGATGTGAACAATGCCATTTCTAAGGTAGAGAAATGGTTTACTGCAAATAACCCACTTCTTCATAAAATAAAAACAAAATGTATAATATCCTCACTTCCAAATGTAAGATTTGGTTCCAGAACTATTTCAATACAAAACAAAGAATTAGAGTTTGTTAATTCTATCGCATTCCTGGGTATTCCGTATTCCCCATATCAGTAAATTAGCGAAAAGGCTTGGCTTTGCCATCTACGGAGTCAAAAAAAAAACAAGAAATTTATCAAACATCCTAGCCGCTAGATTGCTTTATTTTAGCTATTTCCATAGTCCGATGTCGTATTGTACCTTGCTTTGGGGACATGCCGTAGATATTCATAGAATTTCTGTGCTGCAGAAGCGCAGTTTGCAAGCTCGAACCTCGTGTATCTCCTAAAAGTAAATTGAAGAAAATTGGAATGCTAAACGTGGCATCCTATTTCATATATGAAAATTTATTATTTCTAAAAATACAAATATTATAAAGAAATAGTGATCGACATAAAACCAGTACCATAAATAAAAATAAACTGTTTACATATTAGTGGACTATGCAAACTCACAAGTTCATTTAGGGGGCCCTGTGTGCACATTTTGGATAAGGTCCCAGAGGATATACAAGATTTTACCTTGTATAAATTTAAGAACATTATTAAACAATCACTCAGTAAAAAAGGGTGTTATACAATTAACCAATATTTACATGGCAAATATTCACTGGGAATACGCGGCTCGACTTCATACAAGCGTGTTTCCTTCACCAATGGTTTTATATTTGTTTTGGTTATGCATATTGATATTAGAAAAGAGCTATCCTAAAGTTTTTCGCTCGTTCTTCTTGAGAATAAACTGCCTTCAGAACGAGCGGCAGTGCAAATTGACAAACAAAGTATGACGTATTTCAAATGTTATTTTATAACCTATGTAATAAAGATATTTTGAATTTGAATTAGAAAAAAAGCAATAAAAGTCGGTTTAGCAGTTGAGATTTCTCGCTTGAGCAAACATCGAAATATTCTGTCAGATTTTAATACAATTTCGTAGCTGCAAACGCTGCAACGCGCGGATCGGGGCTTGTGGACGTTGGCGGTTGATAGAGTTGGGTAAACTTACATTGTACACAGTTATTTGATGACACACCATTCGGTTTATGATATAACATACTCGCAACTTCTATTGGGTACGTACTTTACACAACTAATAGTTGTACAATTTACTCCGGTGACTGATAGTACAATAAGGAAACAAGATATATCAATAAATTATTCTGTCTTACGATCAAAATTGGCGTAATGATTATTAAATTATAAATAATCAAAATTAACAAGATATTAACAACATGGCGGTTTTTATTTTCCATTTACGTAGTCATTTCTCACGTAGTATTTATTTGTATTTTAAAATATACATCATTAAAATTATTCTGTTTTGAAATTAATGTAAACAATCGTAAGTCTTAAATATTGTAAAGACAAGAGAAAATATTATTAAACAGTCTCGATTCGTATGAACGCTATAAGCCTGTTATTTTATTAGATAACATATTCTGCTGAATGCATGTATTTCCTTCCATTGCCAATTAATACTTGTTTTGATTCAGATAAGTCAAGCTTCGATGCACACAGTGGCCTCTGTGTCTTCTATCGTTTAATGTGGAACTTTGTAATTCCAAATTTTTTTATGTAGGTGATTTTACGAAATGAACTATGAAGAAAAACCATGTATATGCTTTCAATATCCACAGCAGTATTTATTGCCCACGATATGAATAGGGACGTGTTGCACGTATATGAAGTCGCCGATCCTCCCGTAAGAGATACGCGAGATACATATATTCAAATAATTCATATAATCGCTTTTATTTATTTCATATATTTTTGTACCTAATACCATCCGCTAAGTGCCGACCTTACGGTACGGTGCAGTTGTACGGTAGGTACGGTACTACCCGTCGCATATCTCTATTTTCTTATACTCTCGACGAATGCTTGTCCACCGCAATATGTTTCACTCCTAACTATTAATATCCAAACTACATAGTACGAAGTTCTATAGTATTGTTTCCGATTAAAACGACATTGGAAGTTTTGACTGTCTTTTTAAAAGGACGGAGAAGCGACAGCAACTCCCCCGCTACTACCGACGGAAGTGATCGCTTGTGTACAATACACGCTCTTTTGTCCGCTACGACTGTAAAACAAAATCATACATCGTTTTGATAGTCCAAGATTGAGTGTGTTTAACCTATTTTAAGTCAGACTGGTATCGGTACATAGTTAAATGTATGTATGCCTGTACGACCGGCTTAATCTCTGAAACGGCAGAACGGATCACGATGTATTTTGCAGATAGGTACCAACAGGTACGTTATCCCTTGCAATATGGCACGTGATAATTTTTGTTTGTTTGTTAAACTATACATAATTATCATTACTTAACATGCGAAGTGCCTGTGGTCCAGTGATCACTAGCAACGCCTTTCAACTAGTACTAGGTTCTATTCTGATCGAGTGGTCTAGCGATACGACCGATGACTTTTAAACCTGAGTCAAATCAAAACATTTGCTCTTTGTTCTGGTGAGCAGTGGTTAAGACTTCGGCTTCGGGCATTTTCATCGTAATAGTGAAAATGGCCGGTAGCTGTCCCCACCGGCACCGGGCCGGCGTGGACGGCTTAAAGTCCGAGTCCTTCAATCCGAAGTAAATAGACTGTATGGGGGTAAGTCTGATCGAGTAAGAGCAACAAGCGAGCGATGTGCTCCTGCGCAAATGTCGTCCCCTAACCTAACTGACCCTTCACGATGACGCTCTGTTCCGCCGACTTTACGCTGAACGTGTGTTTAGTTCTGGGTCGGCTTAATACTTTGATTTGATAACAATACTTTGATCTGATACATCAATAATATAATTTTCATTTATTTACTTATTAAAGACCGCTAACGCATTGTACGTGCACCCACACCACATCTCTTAATTAACATTAATATCAACGCCGTCGTAATTAATGGTGAAGACTACAAACATTTCAGACAATTATATATCGTTATGTCAGTTACAAATTAATTAATCATTAAAAATTCATTACATGCTTAAAAATTAATCAAACTGCTCGTTTAAGTAGATGTTAGACTAATAACCGAATTGAAAATATAGAATTGAAAATGAGAAATGTGTTAAAAACAAGATTAATCATAAAAGTAAATTAAAAACTAGTCTGAAAACAAAATCAAAACACATCATCAAGTTATGCAAATATTGTCTTACAATTCCTGTGTTTTCCTAAATCCACCGATGTTTCCAACAAAAACATTTCTTTTAACTTTAGATAGATCGTTATAATTTTAAATCACTCTATAACTCATAAAAAAAAAGTGTATTAGCGTTCGAAAAATAGCAGCGATATCCATAAGATCGGGGTCGGTATCGAGAGCGCTATCGCAATCGAAGACGATCACGGCCAAGTTTCAATTTACGCATACCGAAACGAGCGAGAAACGGCCTACGTATAACAGAAAAATCGGCAAAGCCATTCGAAATTTTAAAACAGTTTACCAGTCACCCGAAACTTTAGCCTTGTGACATACAAAGTATCATTTTCGACACATTCCTAATGCATTTCATACAGAATCGGATTGCGCGAGACAATTTTCGCTCGGCCCGATGAAGAAGCCTTACAGGCGGAGGTCGTGCGAAGAGCGAGTCGAAATCGCCTCTCCTGTTATAATGAAAATATTTATTTTGATATCGGCATTGTGAAATTATTCGAATGAAAAAAAAAAAGAGATATACAATGAACCGAAGAATCCGAAAAGGTTTCCTCTTTCTTCGCATAGACAAAAATAAATGTCTGACTGAAAAGCATCTCGAGAGAAAAGAACGTATTTTTTTTTATTGTATTGACTTTGTTCTCACGCAATAAGAGAGAGAAATCTTTATGAATGCTTATTTATAAGTAAATTGTCTTCGCGACTCGGAGCTCGAAGGAAGGTTTGTGTTTGCGCCAATGAGCTATGAGCGTGGTTTATGATTCTGATAAATATTTTATTTTAATTTCTATTTGATTGATTTATTGAATAATTTGTTTTATTGTTTTGAGTCGTTCAATGCAATAAACATAAAGGACTGCACTCTAATTTTGAATGTTAACTTAATATTTAAAAATAATTACTGTTTATAATAGCTTTTTCTCACCATTACAAAGATTTGCAAAAGAATAATTCGGTCAAGGCGTAAGTCTGAGTCCAGTATTTAGGGTTCTGTACCAAAGAAAAATTGAAACATAATTTGCTATTGCACTAAGTTGACCTAAATCAAATAGGTATACAGTCACTTCTTATAAATTTGAAAAATTTTATTTGAAATGGATTGCACCAGTATATGTTTGAGAGGTAGTTTATTGAAGGGAATCACAAAATTTTGAAAACGGACGACATAAAATTATCAACTTTATAAGATCGTTTTAAGATCGAGAAGATAGATCTTCTTGACTCAATATTTGACGTTTCATGTTCATGTTTATAGACTATATGCTTTTTTACTTACTTTAGCTGGAACCGACTTCAAAATCAAATAATTAGTTATTTTGAAGTCTATTTGAAAAAATCATTTAAATGGGTTTTTAAAGGCCGTTTTCATTTGTTTTTTGAAAATTTTAATTTATTTCTTATTGTTTACATCTCGATTAATAATATCTTTAAAATTAGTTTATCTACTTTGCATTATTGATTAAGCTATGATCAATGAAATTAGCCAAGCATCACTTTTAGTTTTGTACGGAGGAAGTGGAAAGCAATTATGATCCCGAAGTTTTTTTCGATTGGTAATCATTTTTTACATTCTTAGTTGGAGTGCACCGACCAAATTATATTTACACGAACTATACAAATTATTCTTATTCAGTACATTATAAAAGTTCTACAATTCATACTGAAAACACTTTCATTCACATGATATTAATTCATCCTATATCTACGGTTATCGCTAAAGAGTCCAATGTGTACCTGTTAAGATTGCCACGTTGGAATTATATAAATGAATTAACTTATGTAGATAGGTGAATAAGTAATTTTAATTCTGTATATACTAGGCTATACTAAGAGCCGTTGAAGAGTAGTTTCTGTCGACAAAATAGGTTAAAAATCACTTACACTAACCTTGCATCTCGTAACAATTATGTTACACTACAAAAAAAAGGGCTAGATTATATAGTTTAATTATAAACTTTCGGCGTCTACCTTTCACATTCGAGCTTGTTGTTGTTTTTCGGTAAGAAGTACCTACCTAATATTGTATTATCATAAATCTACCAACATCTCAATAACTAAACATTTTTCTATTTGATTTTCAATAATTTCCCCTTATGAAATTTTCTTTTGAATATTCTCTTTAATCATCATCATCGCTCGACCTTCAGCCAGTCGCAATGACTGAAAGGGACAAGTCCCGATACACCGAAGGGAGCGTAAATATCGGGGGGAGTGTAGGTTCTAGCTTGGATTAGAAGTAACGGGAGTGTAGAGCCAGCCGGTATTCGTGCAACCTTTAGCCAGAAACTGGATTCGGGATAGGTAATAGATACTATAGTGTGTCAATAAATACAGTAGGAAAAGAAAGTTTCTTCCATTTGTCTTCAGTTCTCCGTTTTCTTTGCTTGGTGCAGAGATTCCAGTGTATGCTTATGGAAGTTGGTGTGGTTCACCCGCAATCTTTTAGTTTTTACGTTTGTCTTTACTAATGAGGCCTATTCCCTTTGGTTTTTGTTGTAATAAGTCATATGTGCTCTAAGATAGCCTTTTTTCATAAATTTGTTTCCTCAGTTAATCTTCATACTTCATTTTCATTGCTAGGTATAAACTTTCGGTGCTAGTGAGAGTTGGTAGAGTTCATATACAGCTTTCCTTATCTTAATTTGCTTTGTTCTTCTTGATTCCCATTATATTAACGTGTCTATATATACACATACGTATAAGAAATCTGAAATAAGTTTGTTTTTCCCGTTAGTCCTTTATTCTTCATTTTCTTCACTCGGTGCAGAGCTTTCAGTGTCCGTTTCTGGGAGTTGGTATAGTTCATTCGCAGCTTTTTTCATTTCCGTTTTGTTCTGAACTAATGTGGCCCATTCTTCTTGGTTTCTATAGTGATAACTGAAGTCTTGTCGGAGCGAATCTTCCCATGTATAAATAGGACGTCCAACTTTTCTCTCTGTTGTAGTATATCTTAGAGCAGAGTTAAGTATGTGTGGTTGGTCTCTCCTCAAGAGATGACCATACTAGCATATTCTTCTAACCTTAATGATTTTGGTGATTGTTTTTCCTTCGAGGATTTCTTGTGTTTTCAGTTTAGGTTGATTTCTTGCGGCTTGTAACATATCTTTCAGGATCTTTCTTTCGTACTCTTAGTCTTGTTCTATTTGACTTGGTTAATGCTACTACGTTCAGACCGTATGTTATGGAGGGAGAGATCATCATTTTGTAAATCAACTTGGCGATTTTCCAGTGTATTTTAGTCTTCTTGGTGAAGGGGATGAGACCTTTCGCATTACGGATTGCTTGTTTACACCTTGCCTTTATCGTGTCTCTTCGACTCAGCTCTGAGGTCAGGTACGTACCCAGATATTTCATTGTGTCCACGGGAGTGATTAGGCCTCCATTTATTTCTTGTGTTTGTTTGGCAATGCTTTTGTTGATTGGATCTCTGACTAGCATCTTGGTCTTTTTTCATTATGTTTTAAGCCCACTGAAATGAGGAGTTCTTTTAAGTTCTTCATTATATTAGTATGAATTGCGGTACTATCGCCTATAATAATAATGTCGTCTGCGAATGATTGACCGGGAGATTAATTTCTGTATCCTGGACCAATCTTACTTCACTGACTAACTCCTCTAGAGTTCTTATGAAATTTTCTTTTGAATATTCTCTTTCCAATAAAAAAAATATTTCTAAAATTAGTTTATAAACAACGAAGTACTGAAACGACAAAGTTAAAAAAAAAATACACTTGAAAACCTCTCCCTTTACTTTATTTGTCGGCTAAAAACGTACTTGAAAGTGAAGGTCACTCGTGTACCTCTAATTCATTTTAAGCACTGCTCGTACAACAATTTACGCAATCAAGTGCAAAAAGAACTTTATCTTATAATTTGAAGTCATAAAATGTATGTATGATTGTATGTATGGAACGGTAGTGACACAGAGGTTAAGAGAGATTCCTATAAAACGAAAAGGTATTGGGTTCGTTCTTAACCACGAGCGAATTGACCGATGAGCATTCAAATTGAGTCAAGGTGGACGACTCGCTCCGTGCCTCGGAGGTCACGTAAGCCGTTCCTATCGCATCGGTGGCAACTCCCCATGTCTAAAGTGTACGATAAGTTCATGAGAGGGTCGGCGACTCGACAGCTTAGGGCCGTATTAATAAACATCACTCAAATTATGCGCCGTTGCTAGAAGTGACGTGGGAGCGAGACATGTATTATTTTCTATGGCGAAACACTATAACTGTCTTGCTCTTGCCATTCACGCTGTACTTAAGTGTGCTTTATTAATACGACCCTTAGCGTCTGACATATGACACGAGTCGGCTTTGTCACGCGAAGTTCGCGGTTGTCCGAGAGGGCCACACGTACTTTTCAGTGTTACGCGTATATGACGTCGAGGACACCCCGATAGGAGTGTGTCGAATGCATGAAAAGCGCCGCCCGCTTACGCCATATTCGCGGTTATTTTTCAACGTCAAAGAAAACCGTTTTCGATATTCATTTGATCGGAGCGCCACACACGGACGTGTCCCGAAATGATAAATGACCGGTATTAATTATTATTTTCCACGTATCGTGTGTGAAACGTTTCATTTCGAATGGGTATTTCTTTAAAATTAAAAAAAAAATAAACGCTTGGACCGCACGTTAATTTAGTATTTTTACATAAAATACGATTCATATAACTTATATGTCACATAAATAATTGATATTTTATTGTGACTGTTATAGCCCTGTCTGATTGATTAAAAATCGTACATATGAATATAAATTTAAATTAATCTATTTCAATTTTCGGTTAGCTTTTAAGCTACAATCTTATTGTTATATTGAGTTGTACGTATGAAATATAAAATTACTGAGAATTCTTTGGCTTTCTCTCTCATTCTCTTCGTGTCGTAAACCTTATCGGTTGTGTAACCCTCAATCAAATGTAGACAACACGAGCAGTAGCGGATCAACTCATCCCAGTCCGAGAACTACGAAATGCTAGTGTCCAAGCTGAGCGAGTCATTTAACTGTATCAGCTCCGCGTTAGCCTTTCGAGTCGTTCAAAATATTGTAATTTTGAAGTTATACTTCTTTAGGCGCGTTATGAAAAAATTATGAGAGTGAAAGTTTAAGATGCGCGCGCATGAGAGTAACACAAAATTAACAATGTAACACAAAATTAACAGTGTAACACAAAATTAACAGCTGGCCGCTGAACCGCTCATCAAGCTACCAACAAAACAGAAATGAAACCTCTATTAGTCGCGCATGTTAGCACGCTCGTCGCCTCTGATCACTGTATTCATATTTATATTTATACACATGTTACTAGTTTCGACATTCACAACACGTGTTTTAATTTCCTACAAATGCGAATTATATATGACTCAATACATTATAATTAGTAGTGATTTAAATTTAATATTTTGATTAATATTATTTACTATTCGTAAATATTAGTGAAAAAAATGTGCTTATATACTTTTTTAAGTGATCCAATATAATTGAGGTTAACTATCTGGATGTATCATTTATTGAAATAATTTACAATATTATTATTTAATATAATTAATACTAAATACTATTAAATTATTAATATTAAATATTTATTATTGGTTATTTTATATTTACAAAATAAATAAATAAATTAAATAAAACATTTAATAAAAAATAATAAATATTTATAAAAAGAAATGAACAAATTTAATGAAAACTTATTGATAAGAATGAAAAGTGAATATTAAATTAAGTCAATGATAAATATTTAAAAATGAATAAACTTAAATTTGATTTTTAAATTTATTGTTAAATTAACTAAAGTAATTAATTATTTATTAATTAATTATTTGGACCCAATTAAAAACTATTTTTTAATGATGCCAAAGAAGTATAACTTCTCACGCGCGTACAAGAGCATTTAGTGTTTCCTCTACATATTGGGATTGCCTGGAAAATTAAAAAAGAAAACACCATTGAAGTTAAATATAAAAGTTTGTATGTAATGAATATTTTAGAATTACTGAGAATAAAATTGTAGCGAAATTAAATCGACATGTCTCATTGAGTCTCAGTGCCTAAATAAAAAAAATATATATATATACATTAATGAAAATTAAGGTACTAATCAGAATAAAGTTTTAAGTAAATCTATGATCACAAAGTCTTTCAGAAAAGTAGATTTTTCAAGAACGTAAGTTAAGGAAGTACGTTACACATTATGAACCTTTAAAACAACCTACGGAACAAGTCTGCATGTACGGATCAAAATTACTGCAGTTGTTGCGACAAAGACTCTAAAAGTTATCTCATAGCTCCCCCATTTCAAACACACTGTAAGTTCCTTAATAAGTGCACGCCGGCTCAGCGTTACAAAGTAGGTGAAAAGTTCGTGGCGAGATATGGGTATCGGAGTTCATATTCCTGAACGCACCTGCTCGCCGCAGAACTTCCTTTGTCTCTGTGTTTGAAGCAAGCCGATTTGGTATTATGAAACTTCCTATGATATTCTGTTGTTTAGGGTGTTACTTGGCGGGTGTTGACGTTCAGACGCATTCCTGCAACATGCAGCATGCAACCCACCGATGACTCTCGAATCTGTTCTTCCTCTAAGAACTCCTATCCGAATAATCGAATAGTGATTCCAAAAGATTGGCGCGACATCGACAATCTATGTTCTACGTTTTTCTAGCATCTAGCTAGAAAAAAAAACATTCAAATGGCGACTGAACGACGACCCACCACTTAATCATCACTCCCAGAGCCGGCCGTGACGATCGAGGAAGATTTCAGTGTATCCACTGATAATTCCTCTGGATCTCCGGCTGACTCGGAGGCCCTAATATGGACCCCCGAAATGGGCTATCACCACTGGACCGTCGGGGTCGTATCCCCGACGAGAAGACGCCCGGGCGTGATGCAACAATAAGTCCTCCATCCCAAAGGCTCATACATGAAATTTGCGAAGTATACGGCCACGTCCCCTCGATTGTAATGTATGCAGCTCATATGTGCAGGCGGACGCGCCATCTATAAATTGCAACGGAATTGGTGCATCCCTTCGCAATTGTACTCCCTTCGCCACTTGTGAAGTTCGCGTTGCAATAAAACAAGTCTGAACATCGAAACTCTGCCCATCATTTTGGCCACATACCGCAAAAATTCGTACTCCGAGGAGACGGTAAAGAAAATGCAAAGTGTGGGCTTACGAGGTGGTGCTGAAATCGCTGTCACAGATTGATTAGAGCCAAAAAATATTTTGGTTTTAACTTGATTTAATATTATAAGAACTATGTATTTTGTAAAGAAATATGATAATTAAATTTTACTTTCAGAATATACATATATGTTTGTCGTAAAATAGTCAAAGATCAATACATTTATATCTGTGTGTGTGCTTATACGTGTCGTAATATACGTATTAATTAATTGCGAAACCATTCAATTTAGATAAGTTAAAAGAACGATACAAGAACTGTTAATCATGCAAATTCCGTTCACACTTGTCGCATTTTCTGGATAACAAAATCGCAGGGTTGAATAATCAGGGTGCTAGAGTCAGCGATATTGTCTGATAATGTAACTAAAATATATCCAAAAAATATAGCTATTTTATTATGCTTCGTACCTACATATAAGTAATAAAAAAAAAACAAAAAATATTTTCTTTTCATATATATTTCGACTCTGTTAATCAAAAGACAACACGTATATA
The DNA here is from genome assembly GCA_005406025.1 of Eumeta japonica. Lineage (NCBI taxonomy): Eukaryota > Metazoa > Arthropoda > Insecta > Lepidoptera > Psychidae > Eumeta > Eumeta japonica. The sequence continues at coordinate 80,387 of BGZK01000418.1, forward strand.
CGATTGGCATTTAAACAAATAATTATTTAGATGTAATAAAGTCACTTTTAACGTTGTTTACGTACTCGTGTCTGTTTGTCTATACTATTACACAGCATCAAATAAGTGGTTTTAGCTACAACTCCACTAAATACAATCTAATATTCCCCGTCGAGCCGGCGCCGCAGCGCTTTAAAGCTAAAAGCCTTAACCCCGACTTAGCGCCCGCGTCCTAAATAATTTAGCGTGCTGTCTAATTCATGCTACACGCGACACAGCAGAGATAACATTGGAGTTATGTGTTTTAGAGAAATTAAAATGTCAGATGGCGGACAGAAAGATTAGGCAGATAAGACCTTTTTCGGGTTGAGCCATAAATTAGAGGAATTCCGCTTTAATCATTAACTTTCCGAAGAGCTTTAGAAAGGGTGAAACTTTAACCATTAAAATAAACGTATGTGTACTTTGATAAGAGAAATGTGAAAAATGTCTAAAAATTAATATTAGAATTATTAAAATTACCTGACATCTAATATTTATTTGCGAATTTGTCAATTGAAGTGAAAGTGTAAAAAATCGTGTTGCTCAAGAATTTTTGTAGAATTTCCATATAAGATGCCTTTTGCATCGCATTATACAAAAGGCCATGCGGTAAGATTGTTAAATAATGACTTCCTTAACAATCTTACTGCACGTAATCAAATTTATTTTTGATTTTTAGTTACTAACCTTAACTGACGCATAATTAACGGGATTTTAATGCAGCAATATTTTTTTCTTATTAGAACATATCACATATTACTAATAATGTCATGGTATTAATTGACCTATATTGTAAGGTCATTGTTTGTAAATTTATCTCATTAAAATTTATGGTAATTATAAACTAGGTTGAATTACCACGATATTATAACGTTTTGGGAGTATGAAAATAACATAATAATTTTTATTTATTTAAAATACACCAAGTTAATCTATATATATATGTATATAAAATGAAAATAGATTGTCTTTGTTCGCAAATCACGTAAAAACTACTACACGTATAGACATGGGACTGGGACCATTCGATGCGGGATGATTTGTAGATGGTTCTAGGCTACTCATTTTTATAATTCCGTAAATCCTTCGCCATTTTATTTATAATAAATATTATCCAGCGAAGCGGGTGGATCAGCTAGTAGTGATATATTTTGAAAAATATTTTCTTTGTAATATATTTATTTAAGTAAATAATGACTTATAATTCGAAAACCTAGTAAGTTAATATTGAATTGTCGTTTTGCGAAAATCAACGATAGTATTATCATAAAATCACTTTCTTTTTGTTATATTTGCTGGAGAGCTATGTAATTATTATTCAGTTTGCATTTTCAATTGCAAATATTATTTAGATATATTTTTCAGGCGTAAATCCTTTGGAATTGAGTATTTATTCGAACTATCCTTCCATTACATTTCATATGCTAAGGATTATAAAATTATCAACGCAAAAAAGCACAAGGGGGAAAAACGAAAAAAAACGAAAATAGAAAACAAGAGCTCCTGACACATAAACATGACGTACTCATATCGTGGTCGGATAAATACGCGCTATAAAAATGTGTTTCATGAACAAGGTAATTTACGCTTTACGAGCTTCTCTTCCGGAACACGATTCCTATTTGATTTTACACCGCGACGCCCCCTACCGGCGGCCATCCGCTTTCGATAATAGAATCGTTTTGCTGGGAGGTGGAAATCGAGAAGATACCGACGAGAATATTAGCGATGGAATACATCCCTCAGGCCGGTCGCTGACCGAAGTTTTTAGGTAAATTTTTATTAAATTCCCACCTTATACAATATATACCATCAATATAGTTAATAAATATTTGACATTAGTTTTTTGTAATTATTTATAATCTATTGCTCCTGCATTTTTAAAACTTTGAGCTCGAAAGAGCTGAAAAAGTTTCAGGCATGGCCTGAAGGGCTATCCTTTTTCAAAATATTAAGCTTAAAAACTTACAGGTTTAGAAATCATAATAATTTTAGAAATCAAGGAGCTCGAAAATACATCGAAAATTTTATAGCGGAAATTTTCAAGGATGGCCTGTAGGGTCAACAGATTTACAGACTATTTTCATTGTGAAGATCATTTTGTGATAGTACAATCAAATATTTTATAATAATACAATAATAAATCATTATATAGTTTATTTAAGGATTATTCTATTATAAAATTTGTTTCTTAAATGATTACGTATCTATATTAATATGTCATATTTGACGAAAACATTATTGAAAGCAATATATTTGACTAGGCCAGTTTCGTCAAAGAAATATTAAAATAACAGATAACAAAGGACTCCTTCTGTACTGTAATATAACGTCTGCTCTACAGAATTGTAAATAATATCTTATTTCTTCACGACTATTAATTACTACGGCGGCACTGAAATAGGTCTTAAGGGAAAGATGTATGTCGTGGACCAGTTTCCACCCGGCTGTAGACGTGGTGTGATTTCCTTATCGACCAATCACGCTTTCTGTTTCTTATTCTCGATTTTGAACGCTGTCACGTTTCGATTCAGAACCTGGTCTCGATCTAAGTAGATTCCGATTCTGGTCCCGTCGTCAATTATGATTTCAGTACTGCTCCCCGTTCCGATTTCAATTACGATCTTGATTCTAATTTTAGTGCTTGATTTGATTCTAAACTCAGTTTTGTTCTTGGTCCCGTTCTCGATTCTGCTTCCCGTCCCTGTTGCGATTTAGATGCCGCTACCGCTAAGGGTTCCGATTAGGACAACGCCGGAGGAAATTCATCAAAATAAAACGTAAGCTAATATAGTTCACATTTTTAGATTACTTGAAGATAGCTTAGCTTTTTATGAATGAACATATTTTTAGAATTGCTTATATCACAAATATGTAGATCATTTCAAGGCGAAATCTTATTCAGAGAGCTTCTTATTGGTAAACGAATTTTTAGAATCTGTTTAGTAGTTTGCTTCTACGTAGTAAAAATACGCAGACGAAGTTGGGTACAAATGCTAGTTTTTATAGAAACCTTCCCGTTCGCGTGTATGATGTATCATTAGTTCCGTAGTAAGTGAATTAACACATCCACTTACCTGTAGTGTCTGCCCACCCTTCTGGAAAATAGGCGTTAGTTAATAAATAAAATAAAAATAATTGGATGAATAGCTTAGAGACGCAATGAAGACTCAAATAATAAGTGAAGATAGTCTATCCCTATACAAAATATAATTGCAAATCATTCCGCTTTTTTAAACATTATCTTGAACAAACAAACAAATAGACACTTTATCTACTATTTCTACTATTTCGGAAAGTACATGTTCTTATTGTATGCCAATTTTCTTCGAGATCAGTTATACCATTCTTAAGTTATAACAGTAAATACATACAGACAGTCAGACAAACTTCTAGTCGGATACATAGAAAGAAATTAAAAAAATAGTAGAATTGGCTCAGTAAGTCATAAAACGAAGATTTATTACCAAATTTGATATTTTTTTTATGTACAGGCAGACGCTACAGATTTATAGAGGAGTATACATAATATATTTAAGAAAAACCACTTCAAACACTATACATTAAGAAAATGATAAATAAATTTATATCAGATTAATAAGTTTCGACTATGAACGTTCCACATGGCCCAGGACGTGTCGAAGAGTTACCACTAATTAAGTGTCAATGACAAATAATTATTTTCAACTAAATTTCATGTATATAAATCCACTTGGCTATATATAGATTAAATTGTATGTAAATTATGCGTATACATTTACTTATTTATTTACTTATTTTAACGCACATCAGATATCACACGTCTTTGGGTCGTACGCAAAAGTGAGAATTGAAATAATGCTCTATATAAATTTAGAGTATTATTTTAATTTAGAGCTGTATATATACTGCTAAAAAAGTAACATATAAAACTCTAAGTTGCACATTTTACACGTTAAGACAAAATGACTAAGAAAATCATTTTTTTAGTAGAAATAGCATGATACGAAAGGGAATGTAAGTATAAAATTCTTGAAGCACTATCAACTGTAATATCAATGAAATAGACCCAGATTTCTATTAAAATTAATACATTTTTGACCTTATACTAATGATGCCCTGTTGGTCCATATATCTCTAATGTAGTTTATTTTAGCACAATTTCTTGTGTACATTGTAACTTATTCCACCAATAATAGCGAAAGTTCTAAGAAAACCTCTTCAGAATACAATAATGGATTTTCCCAAGACAAACGGCTCCTTGTTTATTTTTTAGGTATTAGACACACTCCGTGTAACCCGTTTGCTTGCTTTTTTGCGACAGCGAATAATTTTGTTTGGCTACTCGGCTGTTCTTCGGTGCAGAAGTTAAACAGAAATGTGTGTGCTAAAGTTTTTTCAGGCATTTATAGCGAGTCAGAGCGAGTCGCGTGTTTAAACAAAAAAAAAAAAAACGAAAAACAGAGACCTCACAAAACAAATTCATCGATTTATCTGTTCACCCTTTCAGTTTTCGTATAATAATTATACTTACATATTTCATGACGTGCGTCCTTTAAGTCGATTCGATATCAGGGATGTTGGTCAGTGCTGAAACTGAGCTACGAGGAATAAGAACATTTTAGACAGCGAAACGCATAAAGATTATAAATAAAACTACGTTTCCTTACTATATGGTTTAGAAGAAGAAGAAGAAGTTTGAAAATAATTGGAATATTATTTGAATTTCTACTACTAAAAGAAGATATGCGAGCCTCCATCGTCTTAAACGTGGATAACGATCGGAACGTGTTCTTTTTAGAATTTCGCATATGAAAAATATGTCCACAGAGCAAATTTGGCACGCCGTGCATATTGTTAAACAGTTAAAAATCCGCAATCTTTTATTTAAAATAGTGGGACTTGCACCTTAAGGGGCCATCCATAAATTACGTCACATAAATTATGAGGTTTTTAACCCGCCCCCCTTGTCACGCGTAAATGAAAACAGCACTTTTTAGATTTTTTTTGTTCAAAATATTTTAAATATTGGCCAAACAAAAGACATAAACCTTTTTTCGTTTTCGTATTTCGGATTTGACGTCACAAAGCTTTTGACATGCTCCTTGTCGCGCATTGTCACATTTCGTTGACCGCCCTTCCCCCCAATGTGTGACGTAATTTATAGATGTCCCTAAGCCGTCTACTCCGGCTCAATACGCATTTGAAGCTGCTAAAGTTCTTTGTCACAAATGCGATGGCAACAATTTGTTTTAAATGAAACTCTTATTGGTCCATTAGTCCGTCGTGAGGATCGGTACCTGGTACTTTCTAGTCCCAAGGCAACACTTTCAACCACTGAGCTATCGTCTATCGGCGGGTCTAGCATGACGTCTTAGACAAGGGTCTCTCTATAAGACTGTCCTTGTCGCGTCAATACAACGAGCAAAAGGGACAGCCCTATTGAGAGAATTGACGTCGAGAGTGTCATGCTAGGCCCGCCGGCTGCGATGGTAATGCGCAAACAATAGAATACGACCCAAAAACAATTAGATATTGATCCGTCATCCACCTTCGAATTTGGAGATGGGATGTCATGATAAATAATTTAACATTATTTTTACGTTTGATTTATGGGTATCTAAAATTTCCGATTTTAGAAAACCGAAATCAAATGACTTACGTAAACATTCAAATTTTATAACGTACGTAACGATACGTCTGTAGCAACAACTTTTAATATTAATGACTATTAATTAAAAAAAAATTGTCATCACTAACCGCGTCTCCAAAAGCACGACTAAAAAAAATTGAAAATTTTTCATTTAAATTATTGTTCTAGTATAAATAAAAGTGAAAACACCGCCAGCAAAATAGGTTAATTGTAAAGGAATCCTAGTTGATAAGAAAAACTAATTAGACATACATATATTACTTATTACACAATATACAGGTTAAATAAGGCTGTAAGAATTAGTAATGTTCATTGTCAATCACGGAGTCGTAAATACACACTAAGCGGTTTATAAAATATCAGTGCAAATTTTATTAGTCTTAAAAATTCTACTTTGGACTTGTTTGAATTCCCAGACCGTTCAAGAACTTATCCGAGGATTTGTTCCGAGGATTTAACTGCGAAACAATCTTTTATAAAACGTTTCAATTTATAAAAGAAATGAGATCTCCAGAACATGCACTTATGCTCTTGATCGATGATCAAGAAATCAATGATTTTCTTATAGCTTATTTATTAGAGAACTACAACTCATCGCACCGTTCGAATCTAGTTTAACCCTAAAATTCAAATCCTTTCAAAATCCTTATCATCTTGGAGCATCTCCGATGGCGTACACTCGAATTGTTTTGAAACTGCATATACAAGTATGAGTATCGGACAATCTTATTGCTTATTGTAACTGCGAGACTTTTGTGGCCTTTTACCCACTCGCACTTGATCATCTTTCCGTCATAAAATTGCCTAAAATTATTTACGCACAACGTTCTCAACGTTCTGGAATGTCTCGTTGTTCATTAATCTAAGGTTGCAATGTCTATCGTCATAAACTGAACGCGACGGCCATTTATTATGTGTAATTGGAGTATAATTGTCTAAATTTATTATTATTAAGTATCGACATCATATTCACAATGTCAATTCTTAATAATAAATTTATATGGATAAACAAGTTATTATAAATTTACATATGAAAAAGTTATCACTTTTGAAATAAAGTTTGCGTTCCACGTCCTCCTCTTAACGATTGTTCGGGATAAAACCCGTTAAAAGGAAGGCATGAAAAGCAAATTTTATTATAAAATTGACTTTTTATTGAATGTCAGTTTAAAAACAGATGGTGGAAGCGTGCTTTTAGCAAAGAATTACTTACTTAGATAGCACCGGTATCCAAGTAAAGAAAGAAGGAAAATGTACCTATAAATGTGAGTAAGTTTATTTTTGTTCATTTTCATATGTATTTTATGCTTTACAAAACGAATCAGAATCACATTAAAAGGTTCCTTAAAACAAAATATATAATAATAGGTCGAGCTCGTATAATGTAGTTTTCGAATATAAGGTATAGGAAGAGGCGCATAAATTAAAAAAAAAAAAACAATTTTTTGGAAACTAGTTGTCTGAAACTTCGCATTGTTTTTGATTTTGTAGTCTAGCTACTACAATGAAGTATCGTATTTTACGTACAACAACGAGATTCAAACCAAACCAGCGTCGCAGAACCCTTTCTTTCGCTGCAGTCGGGTGAACGTGGGTTCAGGCCGGTCGTCGGCCTTCCGATTGCATTCCGGACCCATTAATTACAAGGAGATTGAAACGGCTGACAATTTGAAGCGAGTTAGCGCCGCCGCCGCCGTCTCCCGGTCTAACGCGATCAAAATACTACTACAATCCGCGCTCGGAGAGGTATTCTCTTATACTCTTGTATTAAATCTTTCCTAAACGAGACGTTATCTCGACTTGTAACCGACTGAATGACTTTTAGACACATTTTATTGAATGGACAAATGTTAAAATGTTTTTCATATTAAGCAAGGTACGACATATGAAGAGAATAATATTTTATCAGTTAATATATTTCTTACTCTAAATATGATACTTTTTGATTCTTAATAGGTTCCATAATTCATATTTTTTAATTAGATCATTTGTTGTATTTTCATTGTTGTTGTGTTTTATCAGTGAAGATTCAAAAAATCCATATGTAATCTGCACATATATATAATAAAGTTCCTTTTTTGAGGCTCAATCACATAAAAACTATAGATCATATCAATATAGGAGACAGCGATCATTCGATGAGAAATCACTTGTACATGTTTATAGACCATTTATAATACAAAAAATGTAAAAGTATGTTAGTATGGATGTTTGTCATACGCTGACGGCTGGACGGAGTGTAATTGGGACTTTGACTATTTGACTTGGAATCGTTTGTAGATTGTCATAGGCTATTTATAATATAGAAAATGCACAAACTACAGTTGAGCGTCGATTATCCGAACGACCGCTTATCCGAACTAGCGCGTGTCACACTGCAGTGCCTGCGCTACGGTGTTCACGCACTGTCCACTTGTTTGTTGTACTCGTATGCACTTCTAAGTAGCCACTAGTAGTCGATAGACTGAATTTGTTAAACTAAATTTAACTCTAGACTTAAAATACCTAAAAGAACGTGTTGTCCTTTTTGTGAAAGAGATATGTTCCGAGGCGAAGATCGAAGACTTTTTTATGCGTTAATTGTAACTTTATAATTTTTTTTAATACAAGACTACATTTTTTTGTTTAATTCCTATTTGCTATCGAAGATAAATTTATGTCACCTGTACATAAATTTGTATGGACGAATCAATACAGTTCGCCTATACGAAAAAACCAGTTTTCCGAACACCCATGTCCCCCAATTAGTTCGGATAATCGACGCTCTACTGTATGTTAGTATGGATGTTTGTCATAGGCTGACGGCTGGACGGGTTGTAATTGCGACTTTGATTATTAGACGTGGAATCGTTTGTAGATGTAGGCTATATATAAATGTATGTGTAACGGCGATTTCAGCTATCGCCGCGTAAGCCCGCACCTCGGGTTGTTTCTCTTCACGAGTGCACGCTTCCGGTTCAGCGGATTCCTTGCGGTGTGGCGGCGATTAAATGATGGACAGCGTTTTCTTTCAGACTAACTTTTTTATTCAGCCAAGCTTCACATTATGACGGTCGGCTAGCAACTGTAACGGATGCACCACTCCCACTGCATTTTATAGGTGATGCATCCGTTGTACATGTGAGTTGCATACATTTTAATTGGGGAGGCGTGGCCATGCACTTCATTATGCATATGCCGTTATGACGGCTGCTTTCAAGGCCTACAATTGGTCCTCCCCACCAAAGCACAATTTTGTATGCAACTCACACGCACTTTACATTTCAAATCGTTATATTTAATTTTATCAAAACAAATATACAATAACACACAAATATTTCTTCTTAAAACTACGCCCAGCGAAATCTTAAATTTACGCCCAGCGAAGCGGGCGGGTGACCGCTAGGTAATATAACATAAAGAAATATCTTTGGGATAGGGGCATTTTGAAACAATTCAGTGATACATGTATGATGTGCATTACCGCCGTGGATGGTTAAAGTACTAAATTCTTTGTTATAAAAAAAAACATGTGTGGCACTCGGGGACTGCCGGGGTAAAGCTATTGCATAGTATTTTTTATCAACTTATGCAATTATAATTATTTATTTATTTTATTTATGCAGTATTTTTTGAGGAGGTGCCCTAACGCCGAAACTATGTATGTACTATCTTTACAGATCAGGTACATTCGGAATAAATTGGGTGTAAGACACGAACGGACAGACACACGAGTAGTCATATAAAGATTATATATTTTTTCATTTATTCGAAACTACAGAAACATAAAACCCATCGAAACTTTTTTTTTCATTCTTGATAGAGATCTATATTTCTCGTTATTATACTAATAACTTAATAGAAATCTCACAAATTTTGAGATGTCTAAAGAAAAATTTACACATTTTGATAAATTCTCCCTTCAGTGGGTTTCGTAGATTATGTGTTTATAAATTTAATTTCTTGTGTATTTTTTTTCGTTTGATGTTACCAATAGTTTTTTGTCGGCGAATTCATGAAAAAATTTTTCCACAAATTAGATTTTTCAAAATAATTATTTTCGAAAAATTTTGAAATATTCCTCTTTATAGGCGATCACAATGAACAAATTTGAGCAAAAGGAGGTCTGGTGCTAACTAAAACAAATAAAAATTCCTATAATAATATCATGAAATTGTGTACACAAATGTTTTTATGTACACAATTTCATTATTTTGGCACCTTATTAGTAACACAAATCTGGTCAAGTATTATTGCCAATTCACTTAATTAAATTATTAATCCAATTTATATTACGAGTCCTAGTATTATTTGTCAATGCTTATAATGGGAACTCTGTTTCGATAAAATTACCTTTACTTTTGTACTATAAATCAAAGTTAATTTGTTACAATTTGTTTTTGATATCTTCCACGTTTAACATGTGATTGATTATTGGGTGCTTGGACGATTAAAAATCAGATTATACATTTTTTCACAATTTTTCATGTTTCCTTGATTGTTTTCAACTTCTTCGGGGAAGTTATAATCATATAAAATGTTATTTTACGTCGTCATTTAGGCTTTTAAGTAAACATGGCAAGTTTTCAGGAACAACTCTTACATTTCTTTAGTCCTTAGGGACAAATGCAATTAATATATTTAACATAGTGTTTGATTTACTTAAAGATTGTGAATCTAGTAGAAAGACAATTTCATAGTTTTATTACGAGTAAACATTATGTTTCTTAGTAACATGAAACGAGATAAAAGAGTGGTAATAGAAGTTGCATTTCATACCCACACAATCAAAAAGGTCTACAGAGTAGACACATTCTCCAAAATTTGAACAATTACAATATTTTAAACCCTTCGCAGTTATCACTAGGATAAAACATTGACATTGTGATAGCAACTATTTAGATTTATCACCAGTGATAACAAACTTCGAAGATTTTTCGGTTTTCATACATTCATGACGTGAAAGATATTTTTGTATTAAATCAAAAAAAAAAGAGCTAATTCCTTCTTAACGGTCGGCAATGGTGGCGGTGATTATCTGCTCTCTCGCATGCGCATTTGCAGATTAAAAATCGTATAAAAAGAGCTTACATTATTAAAATTAGCGTTTATTAGAAAAATAAAAAGAACTTAGAAAAATAACAAACATAACTATTGCAAAACAATTGTATTGTAAGAGTTAAATAAACTAAACATACCTTCCATTACATTTATATAAAAAAAATGCGTGATTATTTCAAACAAAGTTAAATAGCTACAGAAAATGCTAATTATACATATTTCATTTTCCTTCGAGTATCACTTACCCTTGGAATTTGATTTAATTCGAAGTTCCGTAGCCTTTTCTTTCACCTTTGCCGAATTATTGAAATTCTCGCTTTTACAATTGCAATATTTCTCTTTATTGTGCACCGCCTGAGACATTTCCACGAAAATGTTAAATAGAACCTTCGGGTGCTTCGACCCTTTGACAATCGGCCAATCGAGCTAAAATGGTTTCGTACCCGACATATTTTTGTGCACGATTTTAAAATTCCCTTTCACTGCCGATGGACAGACGACATGTAAAAACTATTGTTTCCTTTTGGGAAACGTGGAAAAGAACATATAAATAACTATGAATTTCTGTAAATTTATAAGATCTTAGGTCTTCATTACAGGTAACTTCCTTAACGACATAGGTAGCAACATGTAGTTTATCCCATTGATACCTCGTTAAGAATTTGAAATTTGAAAAATAACAATAATACAATTTTTAGTTTTATAGCAATCCTTTTGTGTTCGAGTGAATTTCTGTGGTACCGAACACAGGATATAGCAGTAGCAGGAAATAACTCCTAATCAATTAAAATTCACCTGTGATTTAATATCAAGCAAACTAGTAACAACCTTAAATTTCGTTTTTTAGTATTAGACACATTATCTAGTATCATTGTAAACTATTTTGCTATTATCGTACGTAAAATAAAAACGCCATAAAGTTAGGGTATAACTTTCTAATAATTTGTATTGTGAAAGCTGGCGACCAACTGTGATATATAAAACCATACCTCTAGAGAGTTTAAACACGTTTATGCACACGTCTGTCTCCGTGACAGCTTTATCCTCTCATCCGGTGGTAAGAATAAACAAGCACATAGAGTTTTATCACCTCTGCACTGTCGACATTAAGTGAACATAATTTAAAACTGTGAAGTCCCGCGTATATCTTGAAATGAAATAATATACAACTAGTTTAGTAACTAGAATAGAACTCGCTTCATACTGTAGATTTTGGAAAAAATACATAGTAATAGATTATCAATACATATGAATAAAAAAAAACAAAAGAATGAGATGAATATATATAACAAGGGTAAAAATGAAAGTATTTTGATTAATTTTAAAATATATTTTGTATTTTATTTGACATATATTATTTAATTTAATTTTAATTTTTTTTTGCGTCGATATTGACGACACATTTCGGCATTAGTTTTCGGCATCTTATAAAATTTATTATTTAGCACAAGATATAAAAATACTCACAAACACTGTTAAATAATAACACACCACGCTGACTAGCTCACGTACTTTTCATATATACTAACACACGTTAAATGCTCAAATACAAGCAATTATTAAACAGTGTGCAATATACATACACACCGACATTAGCTCTCTCGCTCTGACTCAATAATTACAGGTGACTATGCTTAGAAGATAGAAGTGGGGATGCTACGAAGCATGGCACAAAGAGGAAATAATGTGTATATTTCTGTCTCATTCTTTCCCGGCTTCATCCTACACATTTTTATATTTGTGTCTCTTACCTGCCGTTTTTTCCGTTGCATCTGGTTTGAAATCACAACGATTCTATAGAAGTTTCACTTCAAAAACTGTATGACCGAACCGAACGTTAAATATTAATAAAGGAGACACTTCACATTTTTCGTTATGGAGTTGTTAATTAAGCAGATTATATTACAATATAATAAATAATATTATTATTAATCTGATTATCACTGTTTTCTTCTTAACACTCCAAAGTGCGTCTCTCTGACCGAAGCCTGTACGGCTTTGTATAGAGGCACATAGTATTCCTCGAGCTGCCGTCTGTCCCACTTAATGCTTCTGTCTGCGATAATAGTGCCCGTCTACCCTTTTCTTCTCACGTACAACCTCAATCTCATTCCATTTTCCTCTTCAAAATTATAGTATTATAACGAAACATCTACTGTTATTCCTAGGGGTTATTAACAATTACGAAGAATCCTTCCCGAGTTCGTCCCGGACAGTCCCTTCGTAACTATTCGGAAGGGGCAAATTTTGGTGCACGAGGTTAAGGAGCCACAGGAGAAATTACCTCCATTCGCCACCCGTCCCGTTTAATACCCCAAAAGGGTGGATACGTGAACTGGCGAGGTTCGCTTCGGTAATGGATGTGTGTGGAGGAATGAATGACAAAATTGATGATATTCTGTTGTGTAACGTCTACTTAACGGAAATTCATAATTAGACGCTGGCCTGCAACATGCAGCAACATGTAGCATGCAACCCACCGCTGATCTTCAAATCTGTTTTTCGACCACGAATTCGCTTTTGACGAATTGAACTATCATTCGAAAGACTGACAGAAATGAAAAATATAATCAAATGTTAAAATTTATAATTACCTTAATCGCCAATTAGCATATAATTTCTAGATTCGTTTTGTACCAATTCTGTACATTGTCAAGAAAGGTAACGTAAATACATCGACCCGTGTCGATGTTTATGCATGCATAAATATATGGATTTCATGTGAATATATCATGTAATTTCGTGGTTAGCATAAATTTAAAAAATTAAAATTCCATAACTAAAAAGCCGTGAATGAGAAATTAGTGAGAAGACAATTTCATTAAAATTATCATATATCCGAGACGAAAAGTTTTGCTTCGACAAATAAATCATTATCGAGTAATTCATCATTTTCGGGAGCGACAGCGGATTTTCCTTGCGAAAAATCCGCGCCGAGAACGTGAACGCTACTCCCGTTATAGATTCGCACATGAGCTGACTTATTAAAACATTGTCTCAAGTCGGCGACTTTAACCGTACGATTTCTTCGCTTTTCCATTCGCCGTAATCTCCCCGAATCCGGATAAGAACGATTCGTATCAAAAATTTATCCTGAAACGCTTTATATGTCGAATGGCACATTTGATTCAAATGGCAAAAACAGGAAATTGGTTTAGGAGATGAAAAAAAAATCAATTATTAACGATCTCGAATCACGTTTGTTCTCATCAAAACCTTTAGCACATTCGTCTATTTATAGATCTTAATCGGTTGAATAAAAAAAAAAAGGAAAGATTTGCCGTAAGAATGACTTATTATTTTATTCTTATACTTATGTAAAGATTTTAGGTATTCTAAAGCGGAAATTTTAATCTTTATGATATCGCTTTCTTGTCCATTTCCTCCGGTCAGGTAAGTTAAAGGAGAACATTAATCTATTTAAAGCATAAATATTTCCTATAGCACACAAGATGCATAAAAAAATTAACACTAACTTACAAAATTAGAGAAGACGTTAAAATAAAAACTTTAGCGCACGCCGAAGTACCGAGCACCGTTTTAAGATCTGCATTTGCAGTTGTATACATGACAGGCATACGTTGTCTTATTGCATGTAAAACCATAAACAACCTAAAAAAATGACTTGTTGTGATCAAATAGTCATAGTGTTGTTATCAAATTTAAAGTATCAGGTCAAATTCCTGTTCACGAGTTAATCCATACAAGTTATTTGGCTCAAATTAAGCCGTTCGCTTCGGACCTCGGAGAATAGATTAAACAGTTGATCGTGAAAGTTTTCACCATAGTGATGACTGCTGTTAACAGCCCACAAATAGGCCAGCCCGGAAGGCTTATGGTCTGAAGCCGTTCATCCGAAATAAAAAGGCTGTGGAGAAGTGGGTCTAATCAGTGGAGCGATTTAAGCTTGACACGATAACACAATACAGACCGACATATTAATGACCGGCAATAACGCACCAGCGACTCCTCGATAATCGCGGGTTCCATGGGCGGCGGTGACCATCTATTGTCTAGTGGACCGCACGCTCGTCTGCCCCTCAAAAATCCTACAATAAAAAACTGTTATAATTATAAACGAATTATCACCACGAAGAGAGACATCGTTATTAAAATCTGCATACGGTACAAAATATTCAAATGAATGTTAATGTTTTTTTGCATGATACCTCAATGATGCGACACACGTAACCACAATCACGTGGTTCCGAGTTGCGCACTTAGCTGCTTTCTTTTTTGGAGGTAAAAATGAATAATGGAATATTTATAAGGACAATAAGGGCATTAAGTATTTATCACCGAAAGATGTAGCGTTTGCGGTCGGAGAAAAGACAAGAACGCGTATGTTTAAGTAGATAAGTGACGCTAAGTTGATGTAGATGGCGAAGGGGACGGGCTACGTTTATGCCGGTGCTGTTGGTTCAATATTATAGTTAATAAAAGAATAATAATAATATCCCTAGTTTTCTTTAATATCTTCTTATTCTTTAAAAAAACTTCTTAATAGATAATATTTTAAAATTAAACGATAAACTTTTGAAAATTTACAATTTAATTTAGTAATCACAATAACAAAAAAACTATTTAACTTTTGGATTTAATTTCTTTTTCAATCTCATCACTAATCGATTGGGAATAACTGTATTGAAAATCATAACTTGATATAGTACCGATTAGCTGTAATTGAATTTTTTAACTGGCAGTTATTCATGTTTTGATCTGTCATTTCGCTTAAATAACTGAAATGGAGATTGAAATGAATGTTTTATGTTTTTGTAATTGCCAACAGATGGCGGTGGTAATATCAAAAACAAAACAATTATTTTCGTCCGATGATCAGCTGTACGATTTAGTTCAACTGTTTTAGCTTTAAGTCTCGCGCTCAGGGTGCCCGGATTCAAATCTGTCCTAGAATTTGTTTTTATTATTTATTTTTAATTACTTTCAAACGATTTAATTAATTCTTAAGATATTATTATTGTAATTAGTAATACGTTTATATTAACAACAATTATTGTATAATCATTTTAATTAGTGACTTCTGGAAAGTTTTGAAGAACTTCAAAAAAGGATTTTTGGTGAAAAACTCATATGTTATCATTAACCTCTAATTTAAATAACATACGTATGTCACGAGTCCTTAAGGCATGCACATTTGGTTTTACCAAATTTCTTAATAATGTGTACAAAGACCTAACCGATATTTTTTAAAACGTATTATTAGTTAAACATGTGTTATTGACAAAGACTCCCTTTAGCCTCGTCTATTTGTTCTGCTTTGATGTTTAATCTCTTTCGTTATTTTAACAGAAAGTGTTTCAAAAGTTTTGATTATGATTCTCGATTGCCATTCTGTAGCATTTTTTTTGGAAAAGTATGAAAGAAAATATTAAAGAAACAATAATTCCAACTGCTTTTTAACAAAATAATTGTTGAAATTACAATAACGTACAGATTCTTAGAAAACAAAAATTACTAATTGTGTTTTTAATAAAAGGAAATAAAGGGTGAAAGTGGAAATCGATTTATTGAAATAATAAAGTCGGTATACGGGCGAAAGTTTTACGTGACAACGACTTTGAATGGTAAAATCATTTTAATGTGAATATTCATTCGTATAGTAGGAAGAAGGATGAAATAATAGTAACAATTTAAAACATTTATTTATACAAAGAATTATATTTAAAACATTAATTTATACAAAGAATCTCGCACTGAATTTCATATTAACAAAATTTTATTTTTACCTTTACACAACATACGTATTTATATACAAATATACATACAATAACTTGCAATACATTTGCAAGCTATGCACTAATTCTCTAGTGCTGCGCGCGCGGCAGACCGATCATAGTTGAGTGGGAGAGAGACGCAAGGCATTCGGCGGGCCTCTCTCTCGTTCGGTGACTCATCGTTACGTTACCGAGCGTTACACCTTTTTCATAAGTGACTCCCAGCCGCAACCTAATTTAAGACGTTGTCACGTCAAAAACAGAGCATTTTGAAACAAGAAAGAAAATGTACATTATTTGCATATAATAAAGTTTTAAATAAAACAATTGTATGTAATAAAGGGCACGCTACATTCTTTTTTAATAAGCAAGTTTTCTATAGCACATACATATGTGAAATCTACGCGCAAATCAAAAGGTATTTCAGTGATGAAAATCCTTCAAATACATTCAAACGTTTTCTAATTAATTTTAATTTCAGATGTGCACGAAAAAATGTCAAAACATAAACCTTTTCTTTACTACCGGGAAATAGATTAGTATGTACTGTAGGCTGTAGAGAGGGGACTGACAGATACTTGTACATAATTTGCATATATATTGTTAAAATCATAAAACTCTTTTTGCTTTTTCGGGTGAGATTCAAAGATGTAGATATCCGATAATTGTTTCGACTTCAATCCAATTCTACCCATACGTAATATTTATAATCGTGACACCACAAATTAAAAGATTGATTTTCAATGCATTGTTTATGTGACGAGTTGTGTACAGAATTAAATATATTATTTTTCCATTTAAAGAAATCTGTCATTAAAAAATCTCTTTTACCAGTTAACGTAGGTGATTATGCTTTGTTCGTTGCGAGTACAAAATTTCGTGATTCATATTAACAATTTTTATGCAATACAATTAATTTAAATATTGCTTTTTAAAGCGAATTATTTTATATTCTAGTTTATGTTTACTCCCTGAAGAGAAGCAGGTCCTTCACAAAATATTTACATAAGTACATTATTATCCCTCAACAAAAATATATTCCAAAAGGATATTATCAAACACATACAGTACACATAGAGAGTCTTCCCTCGGGACCCATAAATGGAAATTGGTGAAGGTCCCATTATTATTTATTTAAGTTATATGTAAATTGTGATTTATAAATAAGAATTTCATATTTCACTAGTGCCTCCACATTTTTTATAGACTTATTTTTATACATATATTGCATATCAGTCGTGGTATGCGGATTATTGCAGCTTCCCCGTGAATATTTGTGACAATAATCACTATTGCCAACAAAATCGATTTCAATTATTTCAATAACCTTACGGCGCTGTTCGCAATATGGGTTAGCTACAAGCACAGCAGACCAATTCTGTAAACTTAAAAAAACTCAGTTGATATCATCATGACGTCTTAATGACATAAATCGAGAGTGCGCGGTGGCAATCCTACTCACCGTGACGTAATTCTACCGTCACAATGACATCTAATGGGTCGGTTTGAGTTTACAGAATTGGTCCACACGTGTAAGTTTACATCTACCCTCAAAGTGTTGATTTCCTCACCATGCCTTCCTTCGCCGTTAGCGAATAGCATTATTAGACAAATAAACAGACAAATTTGAGTTTAGAAAACTCATTCGTAGATAGACACAAGTCTGGCATCGAACCTAAGACTTTTGGTCTGAGAGTCGAGTGTTCTATCAATGACTCACTACCGCTCTTTTATTATCCGACTTCAAAAAAAAACCAAAGTGTTCTGTGTTCGTCTCTGTGTATTTTTTTGCCTTGCTTCAATTGGAACCGACTCCACAAATTACTAACTACTTGTTTTTGGAGCCTGTTTACACCATTTTTAAAGTAGGTTTTAGAAGGCAGTTTTTATTAATTATTTTAACATTTATTTTATTTCAATTTTTTTTTAATTATTCGGTACTTATAACTTTAAAATTCGTTTAGCTCCTTAGCACATGGATTAAGTCATGGTTTATATAATTGGCGAAGCATCTCTTACTTTTGTACGGAACGAGTGGAAAAGGAGTTTTGGTTCCGAATTTATTGCCCAGTTCGTAATATTTTTTTACATTTTTAGTTGGAGCGCACCTGCCATATTATTTTTATACAAACTGTATAAATCATCTTACTCTTTATGATATTAAAGTTCTACAATTCATACAGAAAATATTTTCATTCAATTCCACATTAAATTAATTCACCCTAATTCTACTGTTATCGCTAAACAGTTCTTATGTATTCCTGCTAAGATTGTCCCATTGGAATTCTATAAAAAAACGAAAATATATCGGTGGATTAATAAATATTTAATTTTAATTCGGTGTGTACTTGGTTTTATTAATAAAGAATGAAGAGCAGTTTTTGATAACAAATCGCAGTATCATAAGCGTTAAAGAGTGTTGTGGCTTCCATTATCAGCTCAACAGAATGAAATGGTAACTAGAAAAATCTTAAATAGCTAAAAAAAGTACTCGATCACGCTGTACGTGCCTATAATATTTGAGAGTATCCCTCCATTTCTTTGAAATTCTATGATCAGTTTTTGCCTTGGTAATTATAAAACCACCTCGGGAGTATACCCTTTCGCACAAAAAAAAAAAAAAAAACATACGAAACGGTGCACAATTGACGAAGTTGCGTGCATAAAAAAATACATACAAAAAAACATAGAACTTCATTATTTTCTGAAGTCAGTGAAAAACAATGGAAAATGGACATAACATAGCTTTTATAACATATAGGATAACATAGCATATTAAAATCAGTCTATCGGTATAACCAAAGTATTTTAATGAAATCTTAATATGAAAAAAAATACAAAATTTCATTTTCCACGCTCTACTGTAGTAAATTATTCTTTTTAATCTGAAAGTCTAGAAGAAAGATGAGTCTTATAAGTCAAAATCTGAGTCCGAAAAACATTAAATAAGAGAATATAAACAAAAACATGCCCACAAAGTAACAAAAAAAAAATCGACGATATTTTACATAACAACCAAACGCAATCGATGACGCGGACCGACGAAGACACGCGAATATTCTAGGCTTCTACCTACGTTATAACAAAACAAATATAAACAATTTCAACGGCCATATCTATCCGTATTTCGTTTTGAGAGCACTCTCTATTATACGCTAAATTAGGCTCTCATAAGCGGAACCCACCGGAATTTGCGCCTTGTTTGTGTTTGTTTACGTTCCATTTGAATTTGTGATTTCCCCCCTTTAAAAAATATAAGGGCGGTGTGAATAGTTGGACTCCGATTTTAAACAATTCAACGCTTCTTTCACGAACTCCTTTTAAATTCATATTCGATAAAAGTCACTTTTACGGGACAATTCTTCCCTATAGATTATAAAATATAAATATATTGTAACATATTTATATTATAATTATATATATAAAACATTTGTTATATAATCTGGATGTAAGATTTGAATATAAAATTTAAACTATGATCGATTGGCATTATTATTATAATTGACTGATATTAAGTTCAATTAGAAGTAGTTAAAAATCTAAATAAAAAATTTTAAAAAATTTCTAAGTTTTATAATACAGCGTAATATATGACATTTCTTTTTTATTTAATAATGCCTATTACAAAAAATTCTCGCTTATAAATAAAAAGGTACGATGTTATTATGTGCCGTATTTGAATTATAATAGCCAGCGACCCCTATCACTCTGATGCGACGTTACTTAATATATTGTAATATTAGAGAAGAGGCGGCCAGACGAGTCGGTTAAAAAAGACGGACAAGTGCGATTTGAACTCACGTGGAGAGGGTTCCGTATGATGAATATGTTTTTACACCTGACCGAAATTTGTTTGTTTTAAATGAAACAATTACAAACGTAAATTTGTATTCGCAACATTTAGAGATTTGCGAGGTTACTTTAAGACCATAAAGTTATCATAGGTTTTCCTGTAATCTACAATTAAAGACCTGTTTTCTGTTATACTATTATTTATTTTGAAGTTACAAAATAAATGATAACTTTTTCAATTTTCCGATACTCCATTCTATCAAAAAATCATGTATTTAAATAAATGTTACATACTCATATTTGGTTCACAAAAATTAACATATTTCCTATTTTCCCTCAATTGGTCCAGTAGATTCGATTCGACTGGCTGTGTCAGACGGCCAGACGGACGGAAAGACGTTTTTTCCTTTTTTTTCATTCGCACTTACAGAACCCTAAAAATGTGCGAATTGCTTATTTGTGTAAACAAATTATTCACATACCGAACTTCACCAAATGAAACCGTTAATTGTTAAAGGGTTTTAAATCGTTGCTAATCTATTTACCCGTTCTGGAGGCGCATACTTAATGTTTCAATTAGACTTTCCGCCGTTCCCCCTTCTGCATACTTAAACGTCAATCCCAAGTCCCCGGTCTGTGATCTCTTTAAGTGGGTTAAAGTCGCTATCTTGTCTTATATTTGACTTATTCCCCTTACGGCTTCAGGTGTAGGGTAGGTCCTTTCCAAAAAAAGCTATCAAAAAACAAACAGTGGGCAGTGAAATAGTCAGAGAGAAATTTATTTCAATATAGAACAAAAGGAGCTTCGAGGCGCTACAACTTTAATTTAGACGAATGTTAATTGTGAAATAAATACTTAATAAATAAAAATTATTTTTCGGAGTGCATTCAACAGGTAAAGTTTCTATTTTTCAGTTTCAAAGAGCCAACCGCATGTTCATTTCCATATTTCGATGCACTTGTGATATACGCAAAAGTGCGCTATTCTATTGGTTAGTGATACCGTCACGAAAAATACCAACGGCAGAATCGCATCTATGATGTTTGTATTCCAGTTTGTTGTTCTTATATTTTATTTTTAAAAACAAATGAGTTGCTAGCTTAAATCACATTAAAAGCACTCGCTCTGTGCCCCGGCGAGCACGTCGAGACCTCGATCTTAACGTTGTCATCACATTGGTGACAGTGGTCCAATCAAATCAAATTATAACAAAAATAGCTTTGTTTTTTAGGTAATAGAATTACTTTGGAAGTACGTCATTAACGAATTTTTTTCGGCATTAACATTACCACCCTTTCCAAATGCTCATTCACCTCGAGGAGAATGTCCAAGAAACCCAAGAGTTTTTTTTACTCATCTATAGAAAGTATTGAATTATTAATGAAGTAGTATAGCACTTAGAAATAACGTAGTTGTTAGCAGTTTCCAACCCACATAGGGCCAGAATGAAGAACTGATATTTGTAGCTCTCGATCTGAAATAATTGAGTTCGTGGGAGCACATTCCTCAATAGTGGGTTGATTTAAAGCTGATACAATTACTAAAAACATTTCATTAAGAGCTTGTAGCATTATATGCAGTTTTCTGATCACAAAAATCTATAAAGTTTGAAAGTTTTTAATCTGTTAAAGAAAAAGGTGTGTAAAATTATTTTTAATAATCGGTCGGTCAAGAAACTTAAAAATTATTTCGGAAAATCTTTTTATTTAAAACTCACCGACAACTATTTATTTTGATCGATTTCTCATTGTCTCGAAAACATGAACCGATTTCGACCAAAATTTGCAGTAATAATCGTAATTTTATTAGATATAGAGCTGATCACGTTTTGGAATTTATCAGTATAATAGATTAGATATTATTAAAAATATGTATAATAATTTTTTTATATATATAGATATCAAAATTGCATTAGAATTATTATAAAAAGTAAAAATACTTTTATTTTAAGATATGAGACGATATTCTCATCGAAAAGACTGAAAACAATAATCCATAATTTTATGAATATAATGTTAATTAAGTTTAAAAAAAGCTATGATATGCAAAAATGCACAAATGTTGTTTAATAATACTGAATTTTGCTTTAGATGCTTTACAATCAATATATTGATACACATTATTATTTATCAATAATGAAAAAGGTCTTTATTTAAAATATCAACCAAATTAAATTATATTGATTTATTTCATTATAATTCATATGAAACTTATGAATCTAATAATGCAAGAACCGTAAAGAAAGTCTAATCGTCTTCCATTTCATCAATTTGAAAATTTGACCGTTGAATTATACTTAAAAAATGAATTAACTTATTGATTAATGTTATCTTTATAGTCGCTAACACATTCATCGATGTACTGACATGTTTCACAACTGAAATCAAAATCTATTCATTCATGTCATTGTCGAGATCTATATACGTCAATTGAAATAGGTTCATTTAATTTTTTTTTTGTCGAAAAACAGGCGGATTTTAATTAACCGATCGGTATTACCCCCGACCAAGGAAGTTAATTTTTATAATTACTCTCTGGACGCGTCACACCAGAATAGGACCCCGAGATCTCGCAGAGTGAATGGATTTCTGCGACATTACACCGATGGCCTGAAGAAAGGCGTCGACAGACGTTGAGCGATGTTCACTTGTCGAATACGAATAAATTCGTTATTTCTTAGTAGAGAAATAAAAATGCTCTACCCAGTAGTGGGAATCGGAATGAGTCTTGAATATGAAATATTATATGAACGATTTTTGTAAAATGCCCAAAAAAATGTAGTTTACGAAGCATGAATGGGAGCATTTAATGTTTTTTTTTTTGTAAATTTCTATTTTAAATCACATTCATCGGCGGAACTATCACGTTATAGGTATACAAAATCAGAAAATATCGAGAATAATAAAGATTAACATTAATTTTTTTTTTATGTTGATCTTTATTATTCTCAACCTCTTCACCTCTCGCAACACAGCCAGTCTCCGTATGAGATGTACACCGAAATCCTATGGAGATAACTTACGCTGATAATAATTTTGAGCGAAACCAATTCAATGTAGCAACATATAATGTCAGAACACTATCGGCCTACTCTCTAATTTTGGGATTAAGCGAAGCACTGAAAGACATAAAATACGACGCTGTCAGTCTTTGTAAAAATGACATTCAGATAATACTATAGAAGAACAGGAAGATTTTATTCTCTATTACATGGGACATACGCCAGGTTTGAACGGAGTAGGATGAATTGTAAGCAAACGCCATAAGAAGAACATTATATGTTTCCAAGGATTATCAGATCGAGTGGCTCTGCTACACTTAAATATTCCCAGAATTGAAATAAGCGCAATACAATACTGTGCATCAACAGAATCAGCTTGCGATAAAGAAAATGATTTTTTTTATACCACTGTAAACAAAGCGTTAAAAATGTCAAAAAGAAATGTAATAGTTATGGACGATTTCAATGTCAAAATCGGCCATCCATAACGAGAAGAAAATCTGCTAATGAAAAATTGGTTATGGTAAGAGAAACAGTAATTGCAAGACTTACACAATTTGCAAACGAAAACAAATTGGTAAAAAATTAATTGGACTATGTTTTAAATAGTATCTAAAAATGTGCTCATTACGTGCAAGGTGGTCAATGTCAAAAGCCCTACTGACCATAGATTCGAAAAAGTGACATATAAGTTGCAGCCATCAAAAAAGAATAGAAAAACTAACGGCAATATTATAAAGAAATATAAGTACGCAAAGACGCACTTAAAGAGAGTTTAGAACATTTTACTACTTAGAAACAAAGCTATAAAGCTTTTTTATATATATATTCGTTTTCTTGAGGGTTTTGAGTTTTATAGTTATGAGTATCGAACTTTTCTTGGAACTTCAATATGCTGCAATAAATTTAAAGTCGATAATCACCGGCGAGCATGCCCAGCGAACAGAAAGGGGTGCAGTCCCATAAAAAAAAAGAATGCACTGCTATCCTCTTTTTCGCTCGTATTCCTCTCTGTCCGCCGTATACGTAGGAAGAAGGAAGAGACTGCGGGACTAGATTATCGGTGTCCCGTGGTGCTTCCACGAGTCGGCTCGTATTCGGCAAGGTTGGAGGGGCCATGGGAGGTGGTGGACTGTCCGCCGCATACGCTCGTCTATGAATATTTATTATGTCACTGACGCCACCTTTATTTTTTAAAACAAGTATTTCCTATAATTATATGTACAATAGCCTTGTACGAATGAGCTAAGTTAAAATACGCCAAAATTATAGTCAAAACGTTATAGTTTATTAATGGAGTTTTTAAATTAGTTATGTACAAATTGCAAGCCGGTTCTCTACACATTCGTGAAACGTCT
Organism: Eumeta japonica; assembly: GCA_005406025.1. NCBI lineage: Eukaryota > Metazoa > Arthropoda > Insecta > Lepidoptera > Psychidae > Eumeta > Eumeta japonica. Next base: position 104,967 of record BGZK01000418.1, read on the forward strand.
CCCTTCGATTCGTTATAAAGACAGGTGTGCGATGTAGACAGACACGGGCGCATGGAGAAGTTGCACTGTTAATGATCGGTTTTGATGATTAATATGGCATTTTATTGAAGTACATGAAGAAAATAGAAAATTCAGCAAGTCTTCTCTCTAGCTCGAATTTTCTATACACATATAAAAGGAAGTCCCCGATGAGCGTCCTTCTGTTTGTCACAAAATTAGCACACATATAGGTACGCGCTAATTTTGAAAACTACTGAAAGAATTTAATTTCGGTTCTTTGTTTTAGGGTTAGTTTTTTAAAAAAAAAAAAAGATATTGCTTATCAACAATCGCACTTTCAGGAGCTCAGCAATGACTGTGTTAATGATTCAAGTCGGCAGAAAAAGCATAAATAAATTGAATTCTAAATTTCTGTCCGTTCCGCATAAACTAGGTTAAAACGATCAATTAATTACATTGTTTAAACGGATAGTTAGCTTACTACACATAAATTTAATAAAAACAAGTGTACAAAAACTTATTGTCTACAAGAGCAAAGCCAAGGGCGGGTCTTGAAAATTCAAGTCGGCTACTTGTGGATTTTGAGAAAAAAGAAAAGTGACGCTTTTATCCTAGCTTCCTAACCACGCTAGTAATCCGAGATGGAAAAACTATAATTACCCGCTTACAAAATAGGCCGCTGGCGCTAGTTGGGCAAACACACAATTCCCGCTAACGGCGCGCCGGCAACTCGCGCTCAGCGCAAAGGCCGCCTGGGCGTATCTTGACCCCGATTCATGTTGATTGGAGAAAGTTTTATTGTTCTATCATTACGAGATTATAGCTATAACAAAGATAAAGTTCAAGTATATTTATGATAAGTTGAGCAAGTTCAGATCGTAACTTATACATAGAGATCTCCAAATAGGCGGACGGATTTTATTGTAACAGCAATAGATAATTAAGTTTTTGTCTTCGATTTATATAATAAATAATTCCACTCCTGTGAGGGGGCACACTACATAGAACAGGAGCTAAAAGTTTTTTTAAGGTTAACACACTTTAAGGTTTGCAAGCAATTTTTTGACTAATTGAATATTTTCGGAAATAATCGCCCCGAAAGTATCAGAAATTGTCCCCCTTCCCCTTATTTTTTTAAACCGCATTTCCAAAAAATGTGAAAAGAAATACAACGTTAATAAATACTTTTAAATAATTATGAATATGATTGGATATACCATTTTTGACGTATTTCCCAAAAAATGCGCTTCTCAACAGTAGGACATAAGTGCCATGAAAATACGCTCTTTTGCTGGTGCACTTTAGTTGACACTCGCAATCGGTAAACAGCCAACCGCCCGAGACGCAGACGGTACGGTTGAAAGCCGCGAAACTGGCCACGATTTTCACAGTTTGAAATGGATTGTTACTTTAATACTACTAAGCAGAAAAAAAAATGCCATCAAAAATCTCGCAAATATTGGGTCCATTCACTGACTAGCTGAAGATTTAAGGATTCTATCTTAAAAAGTATCAAGAAAATATCATAATAAATTTTTCAACTACTATCGCATGTCAGTAGCCAGCTTCGATATCATTTTGCATGTTGTACGTCCACACATTTCCTTTACAACATTTCGCTTATGTATTTAACCAGAACAGCGAATTTGGGTTACTTTGAAGTAAATAAGAAAAATAGATATATCGACATTATAGCAATTTTATTATTTAACAAATATAAAAGTATTTATTGTTCCTAAAATTGTGAAATTGTGAAAAATTAACAAATAGTTGGCAGCTGAGGGCTCTTGTTAATTAATGTCTACATATCGCAACAGTTCTGGGTAATCAAGGTCTCCAATGGAATTCATGGATGATTGTGATGTGGATGGAGTGGGAGTATTAAGCGGTAAATAGATTATTTGTTATGTAGGCTCCGTAACAAAGTGTCCTTCATTTTGTATCCCAGACGATATCATCTGTTCACAAACGACCTTTGGCTTCTTAGGTATCGAAGGCATAGCGGGCGCTGGCGCTGAAACTGATAACTGGACCGACATGGGCATGTTTGGCGATGGGGACGGAGAATGTGTATAATACGATTATGGAGACGGCGTTGGCGCAAAATACGTACAAGATCTAGATTTTTGATCATGAATTTGTGATTCGATTGGCGGATACAAATATTTGACTTTTTACAAAATATTCATAAATTCTATCTTTGCAAAATGCTTCTGGTCATCATTCAATTTTCGTAACATTGGTAGAATCATTTGTGAATAATGTATGTCTTCATCGTATTCACATGTATTTTGAGTCGTGGTCGTCAAAAAATTTAACAGTTTTTGTTCATAGTCATCGTTGTTACTTTGGCTTTTGGGAGCCTTCTTCTTACCGGATGGGGTACTCATTGGTGAAGTGTTTTCAGTTTTAACAACATCGTTTGATATTGCTGCCAGTCTCCCTTTTTTGTAACGATGGTACCAAAAACAGCAAAGGGTCAAAATGAACGTGTATTATTTACTGTATTGTAGGTAAACTTCCTCCCAAAGATCGTTTTACACATTTCCATCACTATACTGAAATGTGAAAAACGATCTATACTATACGCATATAAGTGTCATATAACGCTGATTTTTTTCTGTACCTTCACAACGATTTTTGCGAATAAACTTTCTTAATCTGGTTCATTTGAAACAGACTCCGATTCAATCGACGACTTAGTGACGACTCGACAGCAACAACACGACTCTTCGCGTCGGTGTGAATAACGTGAATAAGAACTGCCCGCGGTTACCGCGTCAAATGTAAGCACGCCAATATAATTCTACTGACTACAAATTTTGGCGCGGTTCTTTCCCGCTAGCGAAAACCGTCAGTGTGACCGCTCCCTTTAGTTTCCGTTACTCACAAAATCAAGCGGTTAAAATCCGTGAAGGTTTAGCCGTAGTGCGGCCTCAGCCTAAGAGTAATAGTCGACATATCCACTTGTTTCTCTGGTTATAGGCGACTAAAGTGCTTATACCTAATCTGTGCGGGAAACATGAAAAAAGTGCAACAACATAATTTTTTATTCTGTTGTGTATTTATTTGTAGTAACGGCTACGGAACCCTACACTTTACATGTTAAGATACGTTTGAAATCTCATATTACAAGATTAGCGAAAAGACTTGGTTCTGCGGTATACCCGTTAAAAGAATTCGGTGACTTACAGATAAAAGCACCGCAAGACTAGTTTATTCAAGTTTTTGACGTGATAACGTCTTATAAATCGATTAACGCCGGCTGCACGCACGAAAAAGCATGACTCATTGTCGCGTTCCGCCTGAGCCGAGCGTGCGAGCGAGAGCATGGAACAATAGACGGGCCATCCATAAATTACGTCACAGGTTTGGTGTGGGGCGGTCCTCGAACTGTGACAATGCGCGACAAGGAGCAGGTCAAAAACTTTGTGACTTTAAATCCAAAATACGAATACGAAAAAAGGCTTATGTCTTTTGTTTTATCCAATATTTAAAGAATTTTAAACAAAAAAAAAATGTAAAAACCGCTGTTTTCATTTACGTGCGACCACCGGTGACAAAGGCGGCGGGGTCAAAAACCTTATAATTTATGTGATGTAATTTACGGATGGCCCCAGAGAGGCACGATCGTCCCAAGCTTTCAGCTTGTGACGCATCTATCTCTTTACTTTACTTAAGTAGAAAAACATTTCAATTATCGAGTGCAAATAAATGTTAATTTATGGAAAACATTGTCATTATCAATTAACTTCTTCTTTTTGTTATACAAAATAAAGATAATTCAGTGATAATATTTCAATTCAATTCATAAAAGAATGCAATTTTTCATCAATGTTTTCTTATGACATTATCACGGGAAATTGTCGTCCGTAAGCCGACTTTACAGACAACCAATTTTTTTTCATAGTCTTATGACTTATAAGATTTTGGTATGGGGTCACGCAGTCAATATTTACACAATTTACGTGCTTCAGAAGGGACTTATACGTGTTGTTTAAGATTTGGACTAATGATATCTCTAAGAAAGAAAATTTAAGAAAATTAATATCTTAACTTTAGCATCACAATACATATACAAAGACGTGGTATATTTCAGGAGAAACATAGAACCTTTCCAAAAACGGAGATGCAATCATAACATTAACACTAGACATGAGAACGATCTTACTGCTCATAAAACCCGTCTAAGTAAATTTAATAAATCGTTTAAGGGGTAATGCATGCGCTTTTATAATAAGATCCCAGCAAAATCAAAAATTTCCTTTTTATGAATTTAAACGTTTCGTTAAAATAAAGTTATATGGCAAGAAAATCCATGGGATTGAACTGCTCGGCTCATATTATTTAATATCGACTATTAATTACTATTAATAGTCGATATTTAGAAATAGTAATTAATAGTAATTAATAGTCGATATTTAGAAATAATATGAGCCGAGCAGTTCAATCCCATGGATTTTTTTATTAACATATTCAGACACTGTCATCAATACAAAGTATTTAGTAAATACTTTGTATTGATAAGTAATAGAAGAGCAACCCTCGAGTTTCTTGCCCATTCTTCTCAAGGTGAATTAGTATTTGGAATGGGTGGTAATGTCAAAATGGATTCATTAATGACGTATTTCAAGTGTAATTTAATTACCCATGAAATAAAGATTTTTTTGATTTGATTCAATTTGAGTTGAGCATGGTCCGACATGCTTTTGGTCGGTTTTTTTATTTAATACTTGTGTAATTATTTTTTCTTAAACAAAATAAGTTTATAACAATGTTACAAACTTCTGGTTTTTTAAATTTATTATCCTAAAAATATGTAATTAAAAAAAGCAATATTCACATAAATAAATTTCACTAACCATAATTAATAGTGATAATTATTCATATTAATATGTAATTAACAGCAGAGCATGTAAATAAAAATAAATGTGAATGGATATTCAGTACGGTAAACATATAACAATACTTAGAATAATATTTAGAAAATCATTTCTGTTAAATAGAACCCGTTTTTTACAATATATGTATATATAGACTTCAATTATGAATTAATAGTATTCTATGTGTAACCGTAATATAGTTCTTTAAATACTACTATAAAAAGAACATACAGATATTACTTCTACATTACAACTATCATACTGCTGCAACAACTTCAGCGATTGTATAACAGTAAGTGCAATTAAAAATACATAAGAAAACTTCGTATTTCACTACACAATATATTGGATTAACTCACGCGGGAATTTCCAACTCGGTTCCGTAACTAGTTCTATTGGGGAGTTTGAAAAAGCGCAACCTGTTGCGGATCAGAAATAGAGCGGATAACGAGGGAACTCGAGTTTATCGTACACCCGGCAGGGGGCGTTCGTACCGGGTCGCTCACTTGGAAAAATAAACTGGTGTTGCATCTCCTGCGCATATATTTGCGCACAGAAACATTGAGTAGTACATTTTTGATGTTATTCAAAATATGATTTTCGTTTTACAGTTACGCCAATTTTAATAATCTCACTCTTCATGTATACCATTCCACAGTTATTTTTATTTCAGGTCATTAGGTTTAATCTAGTTTTTGAGAGGCCTTGACTTCCTCGATGGCCCTTTTTTTCAACGTCCCTTATTAATGAATCAGTGTGCTTTCCTACGCACCAAGCCAGTGGTTTCAGTTTGACTTATGTTAAAAGCTCATTGCTCAATTCGGCCTTGGTCGAAATCAAAGTCCGCTTCCTTCCGATTTGATCTTAATAACTAAGCCACGACAGTTTGTATTGCTTATCTGACAGAAAGCGTCAATTCATTTTACGTCCACGCTAGTTGAAGGAAAGAACAATCATTCGTCTCATATTTACATTCAGCTTTTTATCATAAGAATATTTAATGATACTCGTATTAGATCATTAGTTATTATTGCTGAATATTGTAATCAGAATCACCTCTATAATCGGTAAATGAATCTCACATAAAGTTAACCAAAGTCGACGTACAAAATAACTAATACACTTACAACTGAGAAACTGATAACAAAGTACGTGAGGTTGTGGTAACAGTGAAGTCGAAACAAATTCAAAATAATGTATTTTATTGCTAATACTATCAATATTTAGTACATGTTATTACATGTTGTATCGTTATTATTATATGAAGCATGTGTAAAAAAAATAAAAAATAATTAATTCAAAGAAGAAAGAAAAAGGATTTTGAAATCACCAAATCTAGTTTTTATTTTTCGGTGCAACACTTACTATTATTAAAAATGGAAAAAAAAAACAGGAACACGCCTTCATTGAGTTATTCTGACTCTAATATATCGTTGAAAAGTTTAAACAAAACGGGCAGATAATCTGTACGGACACAACTGTATTTTGTTTAGACGTTTTCGATGTAATGCTTAGAGCAAAACATACCTAAAAAAGTGACTTTCAAAATGTCTTTTCATTTTTTTCTACTATATGTCATATCCATCATCATCATCACGATGCCTCGTTTTCAGCCAGTCGCGCTACTGAAAGAGAAGAAATCCGTACACACTGAAGCCGCCGTAATTATGAAAAAATTGTAGTCTTGGGTGCAGTTCAAGACGCCAGTAAAGGGATCAAAAAGCTGACTGGTTTACATGCTACCTAAGGCCAGAAACGGGAGACAGGAAAGATAAACAGAAAGATGGATAATGTAAATATATACTATGAGGAGATTAAGCTATTTTACGATGTTACGTAGGTGACACTTAAAATTTTTAGAATTGACCACTTAGAAACAGAAAAATAATAAAACATACTTAATTATTTAAAATGGAATAGTTTGCCAAACTTATTATCTGTATTGTATTCATCTGTCATTTGTTTTTACAAATTGGAGATGAAAATAAAATTATTTGTCTAGCGTCAACACGAATTCAACACGAGAAAATTTTCGAGCAATAATTTTCTATGAATTTCGTTGTCATTTAAGCCAAAAAGAAAGTTATAAGAGACTTCGGTTGGCCTTTCATGATGAAGCTCCTCGTATTATCCTGACATGATCTGCGTGAATACTAGAACCGTCCTTTTACGGCAACGAGGCACCTTGCGATTTCTATTTGTTTTCTAAAATAAAAAGCAAAACTTCATGAAAAGTGGTTACAGTTACAGACGTCGTGAAAGCTGTGGCTTCATATGAAAAGGTCGTCGAAACGTTTAGTAAATGCGAGTGGGCATAGTGTTTCTCTTAGTAGTTTCATTGAATGTCGCTGCATTTAATTAGATAAACACATTTATTGATCTCAACGGACACTATTTTGAAAAAAAATAATAGTAAAAATAACTTGCTGGTTTGCTCAATTTTTGATTTTCTAATAACTTCCAGTTTGACCCACGTAATCGCTGCTTGCGGGCGTCTGATGCGCCCTTTCCGTTGTCTATTCCTAGAATTTGATGTAGTATGTGGTTTACGTGATATTTACGCATGAAGTGTAGATATAATAATACAAATTTATTTATTAGTATTTTAATTACAAAAAAACACTTGACATTACTTTATGTTTGGCAAATGTCGCACAAGGTGCATTATCTCTCCGTGTACATGTTGACATATAAATTTACGGTACCTAAATACTTAGTTAAAAAATACATCAATTATAACATAATTAGAACATGGCAAGACAAACACTGCACATAACGACCGCAATAAAAAAAGTTATGGTACTCCTTTCGGTTTTTATAGTGAATACCTTCTCGCAAAATTAGTGTTCAATTTATTATTTATTTTATTCTTATTTATTCCGCGTAACAAAATCCACGAATTGATCGTCCAAATGAACAGGAACCCGTAAATAGACAAATTCAAAACCCTTAGGAATCTTAAAATCGCCGTTTATTCGAGTTTCGCGCAGCAACTGTCATCGTTTTAACGGGGAGCGGGACTTTAAAAAGGAATTAATAGTGCGCGCAGGCGCCGGCGCGGACTCCGCTTAACGAGCCGGCGAGCTTTATTTCAGCGTTTTATTCCGTCGCTGAAAATAAAACGGCGCTTGATGCCCCCTACAAGTTTATTAGCCTTTTCATTATAGAGCCCCCACTACACTAGATGTGGAATTAATTATGGGAATAGCGAAAATTTCATTTTATACAAAGATTATATAAGATTTAACGAAATAATTGTACAAATTTTTAAATTGATGTGTACGGAATAGTAAAAAAAATCGATCATATCAGAAATCAGATTCGCACAACTGGTTATTAGTCCAAGATCAGGCATCAGAAACATGCACCTTCATCTGTTGATTCAATCAAATAATGTTTTAAAGGCAGATAACAATATTGTACATTTATGGGAAGAACGTCCGCCACTGTAGGCCTGCTGTTATTAAAATGAATTACTTTATTTTCTTTCAACGCAGCCTGCAAATAATTTCACGATAACTGCCAGTTATACTGCCAGTTATAAATATATTTAAAATTTTGTAAACTTTACATACGAGTTAATATTTTTCAATTAACAGATGAGCGAAATAAGTTCGGTTTATCTCCCTGCTCACAACTGACTACAGGTAGTTCTAGCAGTCATAAAGGCCGCTGCCTACATTGTAACAAGGTGTAAAACATCATATTCCAAAGACTTGTACTACCGATGTGCAATTTACATAATAAGCAAAAAATTCATTATTAATTAATTTTAGTAGCGCAGGACTACGGTGGCAGACATAGTTCGCATAAATTTATAATATTGTTATCTGCTTGTAAAACATTATTTGATTTAATTAACAGATGGAGCTACATTTTTATAATGCCGGATCTCAGACGGTGTTTTTTGTGAAACTTGACGTGTTACGGCCTAGACCAAGGTAGATACTACGTCTTACTTGTGGTAATAATTGTGGCAGGTTCTAATTACCTTATTAATGAGGTTACACCCTCCAACACTTTTTTTATTTTTGATTAATGGGCTTATACCTTACGCTGACCATGTGCGAGTTAAGCACCGTCAGCTGACGTCGTCACCGATGCGATGGTATTGTCCAACACCGACGACTTAACGTGCCATCCCAAGCGTGATGTGAGTGGTTTGATTAGACTTGGACTTAAGTACAAATTGCTTGTACTTAGAAACAAACGCGATACCTCTTCGTTCGAAGGCAACACCCTTAACCTCGGAGCCACAATCGTTAGTACATACCATTATTGAGTACGTAATATAAGTATGTACTCTATATATATATAATTCCAATGACATTCAAAATTTAAAATTGTCATAATGAGACCATAAAATCTAGACCTGTTATGGAGAAACGATATGTAAAATCTATGCAATATAATACTAACTTCTTTACGATTATTATTGATACATAAAAAAAGTAACACAAATGATAAGAAAATATTTACAAAACAAACGTGAATTACGAAATAAACGTGATTCTATTAGTGTTATTATAGTAACATTTATTTATCTGGAAAATTCATGTGCCATTAATAAAATTACATTTAATTTATTTTTACTTTGTCATTCTAGTATTTCGCTTACCGATATCAAACTTATGAAATATTGTCACTGTGAAAATGACATATATCCATTGATAAAATTAACACGCATCAAATATTATTTTGTCCACACGGAAAACCGCTTTCGATACATGAACCGAAGGATATTATTCAGTAAACAGATCGAAAAAGTACATTTTCCGCTGTGAAAATATTTATGAATTAAACTTCGATTCGTCATACCGATCAGTATACACATTTGCGAGAAAAATCCACACGAAAATCCGACCCCGACATTCGCTCTAGTGAACTGCCGGGTCAGTATATCATGCCGCTTCCGCCCGTTAAAATGCCTGGAATTCTGGGAACTCTCCTCGCTCACGATCCTCACTCTATTTATTACCTAATCGATGGATTAAATCTAGGAAAGAGTTGGAATCATTTGACTCCGAAAAGGAGCGATTGTACTTGAACAGTCACGACCAAACCAAAGCAGTTCATCCCCTACGTCGCTCACGATTCACAGTTTTGTTCAGAGAATCATCTTGCATTGCTTCCGAAATCTATATCAAAGTCACTTTCACGTCAACAATATAACCGACACTAACTGTGCATTGCATTTTTGCCTGATGTACTTAACGATAAAGCGCATTGAAGTTACCTTTGCAAAAGCTTTTAGAGCATTCACCTTTTTCGACCTTTACGTCAGTTTCAACGCCACCTTCCATAACGTTATAACTGATGTACATCCTGCTCATCAATGTATTTTGTACAATGAATACAGAATTACATCGCAGAAAAAAAAAAGGACAGTGAAAATAGAACAACCCGATCAGCCGAAAATCAGAAAAGTTTTGTAAGTCCTTATATATTAGAGGAAAATAGGTGATTAATTAAATGTAGGAATTACGAACAGCTGAAAAAAATATTTAAATTACAAGGACAAACATGAAATGCAAATAACTATGAACTTGTAGGTCAATTTTGCAGTGCAAAAATAACGCGTTCGATCCAGATTTGCGTCTTAGAATTTTTCTACAACTCGATGCATAGACCGACATCATTCTAAACTGTGAAGAGTTGGAATCATTCTAAACGACATTAAATCCACTTCTAACTCAGTTAAGAACGTTTGCGTAAAATCCTCGTCAAGCTCTGGGTCAGCGTGAGGAATCGTATCGGTCAGAAAAGAAATAGCCGTTAAAGGAACGGGCATGAGGAAAACAATCCGCGTGTGAGTAACGACCGTTGAGTAATTCCCGGCTGAGGGTTTTCCTCCGCTCGCTTCCTAGATGTGCATCGAAATCGTACATATTAGGCGACTATATTATAGCGCATAAAAGATAAAAGTAATGTAAAAATTATCAGGCAATTAGTTGTAACGCGTGAAGCGCTTTTGGCGTCAGCGTAATCGCTTTTGTATTGAACACGTCAGTGGCGGGCTTTTACCGGCGGGCGCGGCTTATCGCCGGTCCGCGGGTAATCCTGGCCGGTGGGTAGATATGAACCCCGCGTAGGGTTTCGTGGGTGATGGTATATGCGAAAATTGGCGGACGAGTGTTATTGAACGAATAATAATACACCACGTGGGTAAATCTGAAAGTCCTTAGAAAATAAAAATTTGAGCAAACTAGTAAGTTGTTGTTACTATTGTTTTTCAAAATAGTGTCCGTCGAGATAAATATATCGCTGCATTCGATGGAAATACAGACAGAAACACCTTGCTCATTCACATTTAGGGGTCGCTTCCTGACGATCTTTTCATGTGTAGCGACTGCTTGCTCGGCGTCCGTAAACCGCTTTTCTCGATTTTTTTCTATTATTTTCAGAAAAAAAAATTAAAATAGCATGGTGCGAGGTCAGGGTTTTAAGGTGGTTGAGCCAGTATGTCTATGTCTAACGTCTCCAAATAGTTTGTTGTTTGTCTGACGGTATGTGGTGAATCACTATCATGATGAAGAATTTTACTGCGAAGTCGTTTTTCCCAAACTTTTTCGAAAACAAGAGACAAACAATTGTCTGTGCACCAGTTTGCAATAACTGTTTTTTAACTCCTAAAACAATTATTGTAGAATGATCAGACATCCCGAAGAAAGAGGCCACCATCTTGTTTCCGACATTTCGGCCTCATTTTACTTCAGTAGGCAGCTCCTCAAAAGGGAACACCCCCTGAGCAAAGTATCTTTTGATTTCAGGATCGTAACAGTAAGTCCAGCTTTAGGCACCTGTAACTATATAGTGTACAGGATTTAAGTCACCACCGGCAAACCTTTACATCATTTTACGGCACCAATTATCACGATGGAGTTTTTGCGCTTCGGTTAAATTATGAAATATCCACCGAGTACAAAACTTTCTAACCGCTAAATACTCATTGGAGGAGGCTTATGTCGCAAAGTACACCGAATGTCGAGACCTATTGTTAATAGTTCAATGTTATTTTTTAAGCGAAAACGGAAAAACTGGTTCGGAAATAAAAAGCTTGTTATTATTATTATTATAAATGTTAAAAATTTTATGCACTGAGTGAAGTGCACATTAACATTAGAAACAGTGGCAACGGATGGAGCTACATCATGAAAGGCCAACCGAAATCTGTTATAACATTCTTGTTGGCTTAAATTGCAGTGAAAGTCATAGACAATCATTGCATGAAAATGTTCTCGAGTTAAACGCATGTTGAAGTTAGACAAACAATTTTATTTTTACCGCCAATTTGTAAAAACAAATGACAGATGATTGCCCATCTAAAAAAAAATCCATTTTTTTATTTCATTTTTTTTTATTTTACCGTTTCTATTTGACCAGTTCCTAAAATTTTAAGTGTCACCTACGTACAATTACACACGTCACCGTTGATCTATTTATAATTCTATTTATAAAATCCCTATTTATAATATACTGTCAGTAGCTTTCGGTCCGCGGTTTCATCTGTGTGCATACGAAATGCATTTCTTCATATGTGATATTGATCGATATTGCTGACAATCTAAATCTTATTTTCGTTCGAATTACGATTCCAATACCGTTCCTGATTTCAATCCTGGTTATGCTTTTGATTCTAATGCCAGTCTCGTGTTCAGTTTCATTCAACCCAGCTCCCATTCTTGACTGTATTCTCTGTCTGCTTTTAATTTCGATTCCTTTAACGGTCACGGTTCCAATTTAGACGAAACAGAGGTAAATATCAGTATCGGAATAAAATGCAGATTATATAACTCAAGGATGGGTTTCTAGAAGTGAAAGAATTTCTAGAATAATTGTAGTATTGGTGTCAATTTTTCTGCGCTAATTGATATGTAATAATATGGTACCCATGTAAGTTTCGCACAATAATTATTCCGACGCTATCTCGAACAAAAAGCACAAATCTAATTCAAGTATTCGCTTTATTTTAGAACTTTCAATTCAATTTTACTGCGACAAGGTTCTAATATTATACTGAACGTTTGCGGATAACGAACGGTTTCACAGTCAATTGCACTGACAACTCGTGAAGCATCTCCTAACCAGGCGATTCCTATGTTAGGATAACTCTAAAACTAGGAGTTTCCTAGGAATAATTCTTTTCACAGGGCTTGGCATGTTAGTTTCAGATATATAATAGTGTAGACTTTCTAAGTTAAGTAATCCATATTACGATGATTGTACATTTTTAATTTAGTAGTTTTCGTAATTGATTCAATCTTACAAAATAAATATCGTGAAAAAGAAACAAATAGCCCCTTCTTTATCTAATTAATGGAATGAATAGAATAGAATGTACCATACACTGTATTTTCTATTTCATTATTAACACTACAAAAGCCAACACCTTTGTGTGTTCCCAATTATCGGCAGCCATTTTGTTTATCAGTCAGTGTCAATAATACCATGTTGCTATTAATTAACCACTGTTATTGTTTCTTGCTGCTCTTAAGTTGCTGTTCTTTTTACTATTATTTTTGTATGTTTCGTATTATTTTTTTTTTGTTTCGACTTTAAAAATTATTGGAAAGACGAATGAAAAGAGCTGCACAATATCACTCGCTTAAATCTGAAAAAGTGTAACATCTCAATTAAAACAGTTTTGTGACACTAGATTTAATGAAAGAAAGCCTTTTTTTCTCTCTCCTGCCATATCTTTGGAATAAATGTAACGATACTGATGAGCAATGGGTGTGCAACATTGTCAAAAATATGGGCTAGATAGAAGTTTTATTATTTCATGAATTGGATGAATTCCGGCGAAATGATTCTAGATCGGGTAAAGACAAACAAGTTATTTTGGGTTCTTTTACGTCAATATTTGTATATATTTATATTTCCCGATTTCTCTGGTAATGGTTCAATGACACATTCATTGTCCACAGCGCTCACTATTTTACTCAACCTGCTCCACGCTATTCTCGTTTTTCTATATATTTTTATTTTATTAAACGACAGACATTTTTCTCCGCTCCAAAAAACCATTTTAGTGTGTTATTATATATATTTTTTTATTTTTGTACTCTCTTTATATTGGTCTTCCGACTTGATTACCTATCAACACGAGATGTTTATAAAGCAAACATATCATTTCTTAACTTGAAACTATGCTCTTTTTTAAACTCAATTTTGTCGATCGAATACCGTCGAGAACTTTAGGCGTTCGCTCACTTTGAAATAAGCATTTACCAATCAACTCATTTTCAGTGGAATTTCTTAATAACCGCTGCTATTTGTCTTTAAAACAGTATAACTATTATTTTGCTATCTTTTAAAACTTCGTTATACGAGAGATTCAAAAGTACAAATTCTCTGGGAAGAAACCTTTCTCGATGACCCTCTCTTTCTTTCTTTGAAGTAAGACGTTCATTGGATTGACGTCAAACTTTCAATTATTCATCGTAGATGTAAAGAATAGGCGAACCAAGCATTCGACATGACGGACCAGGCGTTGCATGGCTGTGGATTTACCTAGACCATCGCCATACAATGTTTCAATGGAGAGGGGACGAAGGGCGACCATGAAAAAAAGTATTGCAAACTATCTTGATAGAAAATTATATATCATTGCTATAATACAATTTTGGACCACTCTCCTTGTTCTCTAAAATTGAGTTCGTAAAGAATATTGAGGAAATAATTGATACGTCGACAGCTGAACTGAGACTAATTATAGTACGTAGACACATTAAGTGTTAATGTGTTATTATGGCTTCTATTTTTGTTGTGAGCTGACTTATTTTGCCGGGTGTTAATCGCTTCTCAGCTATATTCCATCCTCCTGTTTTTAACTCTATTGTACTTATACAATACTTACAAATATTTACATTATGATTTTAATACATTTAGTCACCAATAAGTATTAGTTATGGTACATTTTAGATATCTGTCACCAGGACCTATGATGGTGAGTGACAATATGATACATTTATGTTATATGAAAAGATGTATAGGACTGTTTATATATAATTTATAACCAAAGTTGCTAGAATATGAATTTCAACATTAGTGATACGACTGTTGGTGCAAAATGACTCAAGGTCCAAATAGAACATTCACCTCGTCGTGCCATATTTTAATCACTTTATTGCTGAGTTATCTCGTTCCACAATCTTATAATTTTAGATTGAGAACCTAGAATCTTAGACCCTCCACTCGGCTCGGGGACTGCAAACAACCTTTATCAACAATACGATACAGTATCCAACACGGATTAAGCCACCCTCCGAGGTAAGAATCGCGTGGTTTCGATTTGATTTAAAGTCAAAAACTCATTGGTATGAAATCGCCTGCATACCCAGACGAGCCCGGTAGGTTGTGACTCGTAAGCGAAATTCTTCACCGTTGCCCCACCACCATCCATTCGCTCGCGCGAATGATAAACTTCATCTACCCACAGAAAGTATCGACAGCAATAACAATCGATGTAACATCACAACCAATAAACTGGGGAACCTTTTATAGGTTTTATCGTGATTTTTGCTTTATTATCTGTGCCGTGATACTTAACTTTATCAATGATAGAGTGTCCGGAACGGTGGAGCGTTTAAAATAATAGCAAATATACAGTTTACGTCGCGCCTGCCGAAGCGGTGCTCGCGTTGCCTGTTAAGTATATTTACTGCGTGGGAATAAGGCGGGAGCGGTTGCAAGATATAAAGAACGGTTTAAAGGTATGTGTGTCGCGTTTTCTTATATGCGTCTATTATAGACGTTTTAATGAGTTATTTATTTATTAATTTATTTCAGTATTATAATAAAATTAATAATTATTTAAGTTTTTTTTTTCATATTAATTCATCGTAATTAAAATATTTTATATGTTACGCTAATACCAATACTTGGTAACAGAAATGTGAGGTAAACGTTACGTGAATATCGGAGCAACAAAAACGTGTATTGCATTTGTACACAGAATCTCAGTTTTAAACTGGATAAAATGGAAATAACTGTGACGGCACTCCGTCTACATAATTAAGTTGAAATCCCACAATCCGTAATAGAAAGATTGTGGGACCTCTGCAGTGGTGAGTTATAGTTAAGACGCAACTATCATAAATATTGTTCTTACTTCCTACAAGTTGTACTTTATCAGCTTTTCAATATTATTATTATACTGAAAACTATTTACGGTTTCAACAGCGACAGCAGCGCCATCGATTACAACTTGTGTACTAAAGGGAGAAGAAAAAGTTGTAAAATGTCACTTTGTCTTTCCTATCTTACATGAATGGATTGCGTATCTAATCGATATATTAATAATCGATTAATTCTCTTTTTAAATGACGATTAAAATGAGTAAAATATGGCGGACGCGAGCGCGTGCGTTAGATATGTTTTTAATGAATTTCTGGGAGCGAAGGCTGTTTCGGATTTAGATCCGGGCGATGCAAATCGAGAAAACCTTTTATTAAATATAATATTTCATGTCAAACGTACAACTCGATTTCCTCGTCGAGATCTACCACCTATCAAGAATATCAGAGTAGCGCTCTATCGTCTAATACTTTCGTCAGATAGGTCCTATTCTCAGAGACAGAGAACAGTGGAATAGGAAACTTATGGGATTGGATGAAGGATATCATAATGACGTGATATTGATGCATATAACGATTTGCACGTTGGTAACGCAATTTGACCTGTATTATTTAACATTAAGCTAGAACGCAATTTACGCCTATTTAAGCCACATACATCCAAAAACATCTTCCTAACACGTCTTAAGTGTACAAATAAAATTCATCTAGAACCAGCTTCCGTCTGCTCTTTTTTAGGGTTCCGAGTCAAAATATCAATAAGGAAACCCTTGCAGTTTCGTCGTGTCCGTCCGTCCGTAAGTCGCGGGTATTTTATTCCAAAACTACAAGACATACATATTGATGAAATTTATAGTGTAGAGGTCTTGTATAAGCCGCAACTTTGTTTGGTAGTTAAACAACAAAACTAAATATTTCTAGGGAGGGCACTCCATACATGTAGCAGAAGATGAAAAAAAAATTTTTTCAACAAACATCAATGTGTGGTACATATTTTGTCAGTTCTTTTAAAAACACTTTAATGTTTTTAAGCAATTTTTCTGATTACGTGTATAATATTGGAAATAATCGCTTCGAAAGTTGCAAAATTATGTCCCCTCCCACCCTTTATTTTCTAAACCGTATTTCCAATAAATATAAAAAAATAACGAAGGTATAATAAATAGTTTTAACGAAAATTATTTTGAACGTGATCTGTTCTTGGGTTATTACCGCCAATTTTGCCGCGCTTCTCAACAAAAGGATATGAATACCATGAAAATACCCTCTTTTGCTGATGCTCTTTATTTTACACTAATTTAATAGTAATAGTCGACATACCTACTTGTTTTTCTAGCCATAGGCGACTAAAAAGTTTATAACTATTCTGTGCGGAAAACATGGAAAAATTGTAATAACGTACATTTTTCACCTCATTTCTTTGTAATAATGACTTCGGAACCCAATAATGAACATGATTCGACATATCTTTAGTCAGTTTTTTAAGTTTTGGTTCAATAGGTACTGTTAAACGCGTTTCTTTGGAGACTGAATTGTGAAGGCGTTAAGATACACATAGCACATTATCTATAAAAGTTGTTAATATAAGATTTTAATTTAAGGGAAATGTAATTCTTAGAAAAAAGATGGATTAAATATTTATTTAAGTTAGTCGAACGCCTGTCGAAGACATTTACGCTAAATTTGAAAAAAAATTTGAAGCGAAAATATTTTTCGTGCCGAAATACCTTTACATACTAATTTTCATGACAATCGGTTGAACAGCTCAAAAGTTAATGCACTGTAGCGCCATCTAATGACAAGTTATAACAAAGTTAATAACATCTATGTATTAGTTTTTCAGTCTCTAATATTTTATCTGAGATTGATAAACATTGACATTGTTTGACCGATTATCGGTATATCGACATATAACATACATATACATGTATTAAGGTCAATCAAAAAAATATCTCAGAAAGAAGGTTATATAATTTCATGCACTTTGTCGACAAAACTAATATTACAACTGCAATACATAAAAATCCGTTAAACTTACGGTAAATTCAACACTAAACCTTAAATAAATTTTGAACAAGTGAATTTATCAAAATGTACTTCAGTCCCCGTTTTGCAAAACCTTTCATTCTCTACAAAAACATGTATGCAGATTTTATTCGTATGACACATCGAAAAGTATTCAATAGACTATCTGGAGAGCAATTTGCAATTGGCTTGTGTTTCCTGCTCTGAATCACGGTGCAACACGAGACATGGCGATACTGCAGCCGGTAGGTATGCCGTTATCGCTATACATATTGTTCTTGCGCCTTCTCACAAACGAGGTATACGCTCCCACAATCTTTTTACATCAGATCGAGGGCTATCGGTCTGTAACCCTTCACGTTGATCTATATAGCGATGAACTGTATAGTGATTTATAGAGTGATGGGAACTGCTAATCACAACGTTGACACCAACGCTACTAGCGTTCCGGGCCGAAAGGAATGATTAAGCTAATGATCAAATTAGAAATTGATTTATCGATACACACGTAGCATGCTCGATCCCTCATCGAGCGCTGCTCATTCACGGTTGCACATGGATCTAGATCAGTCTTCCTATGTATTTAAGCTATCACTAACCTAATCCGAATCAACGAATCGCTGTAACTCGATGTTATTCATGTTTTCAAAACGATATTAAGACGTGCGGTAAGGGTATCAGACTCAAAAAACATCCTGGGGTGTCTGGGGAGCTGGGGCATGTTTCTAAATTTTCACGCTAACATGTTTGAGGTCTCGTTTCTTCGTACCATGTCCTAGAGTATCTAGAAATTTCCTTTTGGCAAATTTTCACTCATCATAATATTTTTCGACTTTCAACTTCGTCGTATTTGATGTGTATTTGAAAATCATGTTTACGCGAAAATAATGCTTAATATTTCATATATAAGTCGTACTTTACGAATTAAAAAAAATATATATTTTCAGACCGGTACAAATTTTCTTTCGTGAAGTTTCTCATTGCACACCTTGCTTTTGACACTTGTACAATCACAATGAACTAAGACGTCGGGACGCCATGTATTCACACTACTCTACGGGTGCAGTGGCGACTTCATAAAATAGTGCCAAACCGATCACTACTATCACTACTATGCGTTTACACGTGTGCGTGACGCTCCCGGACGGGCGAGCACACTCCGCGCCGCCACCGCCAAGGTGTGCTCCATAGGGCCGCAGTCGGATCGGCGAGAGGACGAACTTCAGGGGTGTCGACACGCTTTTTTTAATATCACATCTGTATCGTTTAATCATTTTATTATATTGAATTGTTTGTCACACAAAACATACTTAGTTACATTTATTACTCTGCTTAATATGACATCGTAGATACGGTAAACCTAGAATGTGCTTGTAGGTACAATTCGATGAAAAATACAGATCGATTTTTTTTTGTATATCTTTTTACATATGTAACATTTATTATTGCTAGTAGCGTATCCGCATAAACAGAACATAAATAAAACGAAAAATATAACAGAAACAATTGAATTTACTGCGTCATGATCTCGAAAATGTTTGAATGTGATTAAATAAAGTCGAATACCACGGCAGCGGCAGTTCTTGTAATATATATTATAGTATAAGCATTTAAAATAAAACATTTTAATATCAGATTTATTATATATTTTATTGGTATACTGGGGAACGTCAGCGGTTTTGTTCGCGTCAAAACAAATATTTGAATACAATACCAATAAATATCTCCAGGTTTTTCATTTCGATAAAAAAAATGTATATTAAACTTGTGATTATCTCCCGCTTAATTCGTGTCGAATCTTCTTTTTTTATTGTTATAGAAGGTAGAAAATGAAAGCGATGTGCAGTCCGGTTTTTTTTTTATTCCTCGGGATAATTTTGTTGCATGCATAGGATTACTAAAAAACACTTCCGCGAATATTTTAGTTTAGAAGTACATATCATAAATATTGATCATGACATACCAAAAATAATTTAGGATTGTCCATTTAAGATGCCTTGTCAATGGAGAGAATCTTAAAATTAAATACCGAATTTACCAAAAAATCAAAAGAAACAAGAAATTAGAAATAATTCGAATAGTTAATTTAAAACGTCTAAATAAAAATAAAAAATACTTTTATTTTGTGTCAGCCCTATTTTAGTGTCATTTGTCGGCACAGTAACGGAGTCCACACTGCACGTCGTCTCGAAGTCTTTGCTCCTCTGTGACAAAACTGTACAAAAACATTTAATTAATACACAAAGGCGGTATAGAAAGCAAATAAAACGGGACCCTGTTATGATGTTCCACTTTCCGGGTGATTTGCGACTGAACCGACGGCGACTTCGCTGAATTCTAGGAAGGATTCTATAAACGTCGACGTGCAAAAATAATTGGAAAATGAACAAAAAACATACCAATTTCATCTGAGACAATTAAAACTTTTGATCCGCTAGACTGCTTAAAATTCATGATAGTCGCGACCCGAGCGAAAAAACTTCATTAAAATAGGATAATACCGGGCTACTTAAGAGTTTAGTTGCCGTCATCTAGCCGGCTACCGAATTCCACGAGGATCGTTATATTAAAAAAAAAACTCTCCGGTAGAAAACTAATTTCGCACTTAAGATGCCGCCATCAAACATTAATACATGCGGCTTCGTGTTGTGAAGTGTCCCGGTAGATGGCGCGCCTTTTGGTCTAATTATTTTTGAGTGGGCGTACAAAATCACTTGACCCTCAATACTCTCCTAAGATTGCGCCAATTTTTTCAATTTTTTTTAACAGCAACTTTTTGGATACTTCACGAACGACTCGTTCTTCAGTCCAAAAAAGAAATAGGTATCTATAAAAGTTGTTATAAATAGAAATGTCAATACTTCATCAAGCATTACGTAAAACACATATGAATATTTGCAAGCATCATACATGAAGCTTGCAAATAATTGTATTAATTTTCAATTTTGACCAAAACATGTACGTATGATAAAACGAAGTTGTATCTAATGTACGTACTTTTTTATGTTTTCAGCGTATTATGTGTAATTTTTCCAAGATTCTCTATTTTCAGGAAATAATGTAAGTAAAAGATTTGTATAGTACAATACTTTTTGTTATAGGTTCTTCATAAAGGCTTTTCGCTCTGTGGACATGAATTCATCAATTTTTTTACAACTATTGCATCAATCAATCAGCGCATCGTGCGCGTATCTCTCTAAGCATGTTTCTGTTGACTTTAGACGTTCACCTCCTGACCTATTTTTCTCAGTAACGGCCACTTCAATGACAATGGTTTCTTTGGGAAGGTTATTCTAAAAAAGAAGTAGATTACGAATATTTGATAAACACATGATCGATTCCATACGGTATATCGGTATAGCGACCACCTGCCCGCTTCGTTGAGTGTAAATTTAAGTTTAGGATTTTTTTATTATTAAAATGTGCTCCCGGTTTTACTCCGGTGAACATAGAATGGATTCCTTCATTTTCTATATTAGCTGATTTTTCTGTCAATTTTGATAGCGATTATGGTACTGTTTTTGATGTTAATTCTGGTTCCACTGCCGGGTCTGGTCTCAAAATATATAAATACCATTTTTATATTAATCTTATATCCTATTTGAGAACATTATTTACCTCTATGCAAAATTTCATTACAATCCATACAGCAGTCTGTGTATGACAAATATCATTAAAAACATACTTTTACATTTTTAAATTATAAATAGCCCCTTTTTTACAAACGATTCTGCGCCGAATGGTCAAAGCCCCGATTATAGACCGGCCAGCCGTCAGCGTGTGACAAACGTCCATACTAACTTACATTTGCATTTTATATTTACCTTTAATTGCTATTTATTTCTAGTCAACTTTTTATGTTCATTTACCATCGTTTTTTATATATTCATTTTTGATGAAATAAAAGATTTTTTTTTTTGGAAAATTTTCGTTTCTTATAACATTCAAAAGACGAAAGAAACATTGTGGAAGAGGAGAAATCAGGGGAAGGTGAAAATAACAATCTATAGATTGAGCTGGTAAATTCCGAGTTAAGAAAAGTTGTGGATAAATATACTTCAAAATGTAAATATGTTTAATTCCTTTAGACGCTACGCGCACAATGATCTTTAACAACATCATTCGATTCACTTTGATTCAGGAGTATCAAACAAGGGCAGTCAAGAATATATAGAAGTTATATTTAATGAATGGAACTGAACAGTACACTGCAAAAAGGCCCTATCTAGACCTCCTAACTTACTGACTCCACTCAGTTACGCCAAATATTCTGTGTAACAGAAGTATGCAATTACGTAGTAACTGATCAATTATTCTTGCCTTATTACAAATGTTCTACTTGTTTGCAGATTCATTATATCAATGTAAACTTTTATTCGTTTCTTATTTAATCTTTATACTTGATTTTTTATCACCAATCGCCCGCACTTCTGTTCCACATTAACATTTCGATGTGTTAGTTTCGGTTATACCCTCACGCGTTTCGTTTTCTTATTAATAGGTTATTTTATTATCGATATTTATCGGTATTTTTTTATTTCAAAATTCAAGTTTCAAAATAGTCAGATGTGCATTTTTCATTACACAAAAAACACAGTTCCACCTTTACTAATAATGTTGAACGCTTAATTGGTCCGAGCTAGAAGTAACGAGAGATAACGAGCGAAAAAGTGATAACGCTTAAGGGATATTTACATAACTGCTTATTAATGGTTCATCACGACATACAAACATAAATATGAAAAATTACTTCAACACGTAATGTTTTGATAATGTTTCAAATTCTTTTCACATTATCCATGTTATCAGAAAATTTTACGAGAAACGTTAAATCATATAATCATAAAAATTAAAAAATTAAGCTCGAAAAAAAACTTCAATTTAGAAAAAAAAAACATTTTTTTTTAATCACCCGATAGTTAATACGTTATTAAAATAATTTCCAAGTAAAATATTTAACAAAAAAAAAACATATTATTAATATCGAAAGAAATATCGAAGCTCTCGAATAAAATCGTAACCTGTTTACTCGTTTTGAAAACGTGGGATCTTTAAAAGGTTTTTATTAAAAACATTCACCAACAAATTCTCAATTACGTGAACATATTGATATCGCTAAATTCATTTTCTTTCTGATTTTCGTTGAAACTTTCTGTTACTATGGCACGTTCGCGTCATCCCACTATTGTAGCGTACCCTTCCACTATTTTATGTCATGTTGATGACCTTAAGCGTTCCACCCTCTCCTAAAAAGGGTTGAAGACTACTAACTAATTAAGGTCCGATGTACTAATATATTCCCCGTGTCACAGAGCGAGTGGTCTCACTTGACCTAAGGCACAAATACGTTGGTCAACTCGTATATTTTTCATTTGTCATAATTCGAACCCGCTACTTCTGTGCGACATGCCACACAACACTAAAATTACTGTAATACGAGTTAATTCGATTAGGCAACAATTCTATCACATTTAACGAAAAATAGTATTTCCAACAAAACGCCAAGAAATTTAATTTCATCTAAAGTTGTATTTTCCTTAGATTTTCTTTTTTAAATAAGCAAATCATTATAGAAGCTATATTTACGCTGATCCGTCCCGATTCAATCAGACAGACGTAATCTGCGCACGAGTTCGAGCATAAAAAATATTTAAAGGAGTTTTAGTAGAAAAAATGTTTCTGCATCACGACCACCTCCCGTGTTTTTTCTCCTGAAAAGGGTAGCCAATTAAGATAAATAACATATTTCACTTCGCCTCCGTCGCACCGGGTAAATCCCGAATGCAACATTTTCATTGTTAGCCATCGAGGTGTGAAAGTGCCTCTAATGATCAATTAAGGGCTAAATATCTCGCGACGTCAAAACCCTTGTGCTGTTCAAGAAACCGTGAAAATCGTTTCGATGTACGGCTTAACAGCTTCGATTAAACATTTCATTATTATTTTCCTTAAATATTTTTCGCCTGTTTTAATTCAATATTGGTATGATATTAAAATAAATTTAATTGAAAGAAGGATTTAAATTTGTTTAAAATTGAACTCTGTAATTTATTATTATCGGATCCGAGGAATTTAAATATTAAAGAATTTAAAATAAATATTGACATCAGATACATAAAGGGATCAAAGACTATGGAGTGGACTTGTAAGTTTTGTAATAGTATCGATAAATTGCTATTTTAATTTTAATGGTCTCTGCGGGTCACTGTTTAATCATCTATATAAATAAATATTAATGTCAGTATGTTATCCATTGCTCCGATTAGAGTGAAACCTTGGCGATATATGTTCTACGCATAACCGGAAAGGTTTCAAAAAAAAAACAAGCATTTGTCCCCGATTTCATCAGCGTATTGATACTACTAAACCGAATTAATTCACCGATTCTAAAAATTCTTAATTTTTTTGCTATGTAATTTTGCTGTTGTGTGATATTAACAATTTTTTTATACTAGTTCAAACTTTGAAATATGCATTTGTAGGAAAATATTATTTGCTGTGTGCACATTATTAGTGCCATATGCCGTCCGTGATATATAGGAATATGTATAGAACGTATAGGATTATGAATAGAATTTCTACATCGACTAATTTTTATATATTTCTACAACGCATGTCTGTGTATTGCAAAAAAATATTATATGATACGAATACATTTTTACCTTTTGCTTCAGTTCTCTGTACTAAAATAATTAGCTATTATTGCTCTTTTAAATAAAATTAAATAATTTCACTAATAGATATTTGCACTATTCATCCATGAATTTATATTATTAAGATGGTTTTAATAATTTTTTTAACGTATAGAAAAATACTCTATTTGCGAGTAATATAACTTGTTTTTTCATTTTGATATAAGCATTTGCCCCCGGCTTCGTTCAAACCGAAACTGGAACTGATAGGTACAAAATCGGAAAAGGACCAGAATAACAATCTAAAACGAGATCGAGACCGGAATCGACATAGATTGATACAAAGAAGAAAAAATCATTCTACGTTCATGTGCGGACGTTAACTATAAGGACAAGCCATCCGTAAGAAAGTGCAGAAAAACGTCTCAGGATCAGATAGTTGTTAATATAAATATCACTTATGACGCAGGTGATTTAAATACAAATTTACCAATTACCCAGCTGCTTTACCGATAAAAATACACAACATGAAATGCTTATAGTAATCTATAGCGAAAATTCTTTAAAACGGCATTTTTAAGAGTCTCTTACACATTTTTGACAATATTTTTCGTGTATGTATGTACAGGTATAAGTTAGCAGACCCGTTAAACGTTGTTCGGCCCAAGTGTCAGGGAGCCTGCTGTTAGCGGGTTCACCGAATTTTCATCGATTAACTATGTACTAAGTGACATTTGATACTGAGTTTCACATTTCAATCTTTTCGATTCGTCATTGTGTGATTTGTCATTGCCCAGGGCAAAATTTAAAAACTGGCCAAGAGCATGTCAGTCCATGCTCATTATAGGGTTCCGAAGTCATTATTACAAAGAAATATACTACAGATGAAAAAAGTACGTTGTTAAACTTTTTCTATGTTTCCCGTACTGAATGGTTATAAGCTTTTTAGACGCCTATAACTAGAAAAACAAGTAGGTATGCCGACTATTACTATTAAACTAATGTAAAGCAAAGTGCACCAGCAAAAGAGAGTTTTTCTGAAGATAAGCTCTTTTGATGATGCACTTTGATAAAATAAGAAAGATAATAAACCAAACTGCGAAAAATGAATGAAATGAAATCAAAAAGCGAAAAAACGAAAAAGCAAGATGAGACACTACCTCATGGCACTTACGTTCTTTTGTTAAGAAGCGGCTTCAGTTTTCCGGTAATAACTCAAAAACAGTATATCGGATCATGTTCAATATAAATTTCGTCGAAAGTATTTTATATTGTTTGGACATACAGTTTAGAAAATAAAGAGGGGGCGGGCATAATTTCTGCTACTTTCGGAGTGATTATTTCCAAAATTATTCACGTAATCAGAAAAGTTGCTAAGAAATCTTAAAACGCTTTTAAAATAACTGTCGGAATATATGCCATACGTTGATGTTTGCTAAAAAAAACTTGTTTCAGCTTCTCATACATGTATGGAGTGCCCCTAGAAATATTTATTTTTGACATTTACCTATCAAACTAAGTAGCGGCTTATACAAGACACCTATAGTATAAATTTAATAAACATACGAAAATAAAACGCCTGTGACATACGGACGGACGGATTGACGTACGAACAGACGGACGGACATAATAAAACGATAAGGGTTCAGTTTTTGGCCTTTTGGCTCGGAACTCTAAAAACTCACTTCGTAAACGTTATTCGTAAATAACTATGATTTAATTTTTAAATGAGTATTATTAATTTTTGGTGTAACTAGTCGTGTAATCGTATTAAATATTATTGCATACTAAGTAGTACAGTCATTTAGTATTTTTACTTGGAAAGTTTTCCGAGAGTTTTGAAAATTGGTAATTTTATAGATTTTGATATGCTCTTTCCAAATTTCAACTTTGCCACCTCGTATGTTTGCCGCTCGCGCCGCCATATTGAAAAAATGGCGCCCAAAAGCAGTTTTTTGATAATAACTCCTTTTCGACGCATTTTACAGGAAAAACATATCTACACAAAATAAAAGTAGAGGAAATTTTCTACAATTTATGTCATAACTTTTTTTCCCTAAAATTAATAGTTTCGGCGTAGGAGCACCGTAAAGTGTAATTCAATACACGTTTCGGCAGAAATACTCATTTTCACACCACCATGAGGTGGATTTCCACACCGCCTTTATAATACGCTTACGTTCTTCTAATTTGTTGTCACTTTTTTCGTTGTACCAGGCATCTGTTAATAACTTAAATCCTGTACTTCGAAAACAAACCACAGGCGCCTCATTGGCAGTGACAGCAATTAAAATATCATCACCATATTTTTTAAGCAGTTGTGCTTTCACTGTTTTCATGTGTGGACGGTAATCGCCTTCAATTTTTGTCATTAGTTCGTCCAGAGAAAACTGACATTCTTCGGAATTTTCTACGAGATATGAATAAATGTATTGCATCGCGGTATCAATCTCGCTTGCATACGGACTTCTTTTTTTTCTTTCTTTGGTCGAGGGCGTTTGATACAATTTCTTCATACACAAATTGTGATATTGTGAATCGACTGGGCTAAGTCAGTAACCTGCTCAAGGCGTTCAACTATTGCTTGTCCCCAATCATCGTTACGAGCCCGAGCAAGTTCTGAAATAATATTTTTCATCGACAATTTACGCACACTATACACAATATTACGTTCACATAAACGTGTCTATTTTGTTTAGATAAGAACTCTGCTGTTATCTCAGCAGCACACAAAAAACAATGATTTTTGAATGAGAACGTTGGATCTCAGTTGTACTTGAGAAGTTGTACCATCACTTCCCCTACGCAAAGCTAAAAGCAAAGCGATTAACTTCTCATTATTATATCATTTTCGACACGCATCGTGAACTACTATGGATTTCAATCCCATCTAAAGTTTGTATTTATTGTCTTTTCTTTTTATACTTGACTGACGAAAAGTTTCCAATCCTTTTTCCTTCACTTCAATAACTTCACTTTCTTGCAGTATATCACCACAAATAAAGCAGTTTACTTCAGTAGAAGCCATGGCTCTGTAAATGCAAACGACACTGTTAGATGATAAACGTATACTGATGACTCAGACTAAATATTTCTATTGAGCTCAGCTGAGGCCAGATCTTTCTTAGAAGGGAAAGAAGGGGCTTGACACAGAAGGGACGCATTCCTTTATACCTGCGGAGACATGAAAGACTAGCTAGACATGATAGACTAGTAATTAGCTCGGTTTTCATTCTATGGAACAATATTTAACCTTCGTATAATATTTATAATTTACAAATCACAATATGAGCAGTTTAAAGTAAATATTACACGTTGGTGTGGATGTATAATGGTTTACGGTGCTCGTACGCCGAAACTATTCATTTTAGGAAAGAAAATGTTATGACATAAATTGTAGAAAATTTTCTCTGCTTTTATTTTGTATAGATATGTTTTTCCTGTAAAATGCGCCGGAAAGGACTTATTATCAAAAAATTTCCTTTGGGCGCCATTTTTTCAATATAGCGGCGCGAGCGGCAACTATACGAGGTGGCAAAGTTGAAATTAGGAAAGAGCATATCAAAATCTATAAAATTGCTAATTTTCAAAACTCCCGAAAAACTTTCCAGGTAAACTCTACTTTTTCGACCAAATGACTGTACTATCTGTTTCAATTATATAATTTGCTCATTTTATTTCCCGCATTCAAAATCCTTTCAACGTCTATATTATTTTTACTGACAATTTGTAAACAAACTACAGAAGTAGACAAAATTTTTCACTTGTTCAACTATCTCATCTTAAGCTATATGCTAGCTGTCCCGCCCGCTTCGCTGGGTAGTTTTTAATTTTAAATAAAATGGCGAAGGATTTACGGAATTCGAAAAATGGGTAGCTTAGCCTAGAACCATCTACAAATCATCCCGCATCGAATGGTCCCAGTCCCATCTCTATACGTTTAGTAGTTTTTACGTGATTGGCGAACAAAGACAACCTATTTTCATTATATATGTATAGATATCGCATTCAGTTATGCGTTTGCCTTTTTACATGTGCATTTTTCACTTGCATGCTGTAATGAATAGTAAAAGTGAGTCACGACAAGCGCGTTTGGCTCTCCGTGTGATCCCTAGGCGCTTACGTACGATAGTGGAAGTTGGAAGTGGCAGAATCGAAATGAGGATGAAATCAATGCAGTGGAGACGAGAATCCTACGTAATATGTATGAAGCGTCTTCGAAAGTTACATCGAAAGAGTGATGCAAGAGAACGGTATGATATGAAAAAAGATGGAATGACTAGATAAAATAAAAAAAGTCTGAAAAACGGATACTCTACTTACGGGGCATCCCTAATACCTCCAGCTATGATATTTATCGATAATCCTTTAAGTTTCTTGAATATAAAATTAAATATTGTAATCAGTTTTTGAGCTTTTCGAGATAAAAATTTTGAAAATTTGTTCCTCCAGTAGACTATCCCTGAAACTTCTAACCACTTTCGAGTTCACTGTTCAGAAATAAAATACCAGTAAAGTATTAAGCTAATTACGTTCAAAAAATCTATTTAATTGCTTTTTCAAGTTCTTCAACCTCAAAAACCTATGTATATTAAAAAACAATTGATGCAACGGTTTGGAGAAAAGAGCTGATAAAATTTTGATATCAAACGGTATAGTAGTCTAAAAGATATTTAATTTTTTTTTTGAAAACCTTACTAACGTTTTAAAAAGTCTAAGTTGATCTTTTGAGTGAAAGAGAGAGAGAGACATACAGTCATGCAAAGATTACCTGAAAGTGATTGAAATAGATTTCTAGGACTCTAATGTCAAGATCTGATGAAAACTCGATTGTAGAAAATCATATTGAAAACAACAACTTTCCAATTCATGAAAATTTTATCAATTTCATAGCGGTAAGTTAAATACTATGTTACAATCGTTTTGCAATTGACAAAGGATGAATGAAAGTAGATTGAGAGAACAAATTTAAAGAGCGAATGTATGTGACGGAAGGATCTGCAAGGGTTACCCTAGAAAATATTATAAACTAATAGAATATTAAAGATTAACTGACGAGCTGCTATGGAACAAACATTAGATGTCCTTGAAGTAAGAGAGACATATTGTACCATAAGGTATCTGTGGTCTCTGCTTATCTTTCTGGGAAGTAGGCGTGAGTTTATAAATATAATGAATATGCATCATACGTCACATATAATACTAAATGCAGTAAAATATGGGGGGTCGAGTGCGATTCGTTCTTAACGCTGGACCGGTTTCACTTAATGCAGAAATACGGCGGTGTACTTCAAACTCTTGTTAGAAATAATTAACTATTAACTGTTAAAGTAAAAATTAAATACGTAAATACGTCGAAATACGTTGTTTTAACTTTACAATTGGCAGTTGACTTAATTAGTCATAAAGATATTGACATTTCTGACATTAAATTACCGCCACAAATGCCAGTAACTGTGAAATTACCGATATTTTGACATGTTTAGTTTTTAACTTTAACAGTTAGCAGTTAACTATTGCAAATGAGAGTTTGATGCACACCGCTGTTATTGTCACACGTCACCGAACACCGATCGCACTTGACCGTTTGTCGTCCGCGGAGGAACACTTAAAAGGACATTTTCGTAACTACAAGTGCCTCCGTCCCCACGCGAGGAGCACTTTGGGATAAATAATTGAATGATGTCGCTGGACGAAATATGTTTTTTATCTGTTACAATAAACGCATTAAAGGTTTTTATTTACGCGGACGCGAGAACAACGTGGCGCTGTAGCTAACAGTCACATTCAATGAATGGTTTTACAGTTCAGAATTAACTTGATATAAAAACTTTGTTTCTAAATAAGTGCCAAAATAGGATTGATCTGAAGATATTTACGCAACTTAAAAAACTCAACAGACCGGGTTTTGCAGTTTGACTCAGATCAAGCGTAACCCTTTTTAACAAATTTAAGCCTATATTTTTTTGTGTGATCGTAGAAAATCTTAAATGCATACGAAGAAACTAAGGCAGTCTAATGACGATAAGCTGGAATTTTCCCCGAGAGGTAGGTAATGATGATGAACGAGAAATACTTTTTAATGGCATAATGGATCTTTGATGATGACGCATGACGACAGCTTTCATAAATCGAAAATAAAGATGCTAACCAAAACCACATTTGGAATTTTGTTTATATTTCCAGGAATACTTTCAAATTAGAGCGACACGAGTTAGCGAAATTCAAAGCCCATACCTGGATATAATTCATGTTATTAATGTTTCATACGTATTTCCGTATTGTTTAAGAAAACTATATAACATACGTCATTATGAGGTGTATTGTATTAATTTAAAGTCCGCTTTGTACTTTTAGCTGAGAGCTTCAGAAATGGGATTCAATATTTATTAGACATCATGTTTTGATACGACACACACGTACAACCTCTGCCTGTGGCTTCGCTCGTGTAGATGTTGAATGAAGTCAATCATCTTTCATATAGATCGATGTTGCAGTAATCTCAAATGCGATCCAGTTACAGCTCTTGATTCCGATCTCGTTCTCGTTCTCAATTTCGGCCCCGGTCTCGATTCTGATTCTGGTCCGGTTCTCAATTTCGGTCCCGGTCTCGATTCTGATTCTGGTCCGGTTCTCAATTCTGCACCCCATCTTATTTTTAATTCTAATTCTGCTATCGACCTAGGTTTCAACTTGAGCGAAACCGGTGGCAAATGTATCAAATATACGCTATTATTCGGAAATATTTTAGCTTTCTATAAACGATAATAACAGTTCCTAATTACTATTCTTTTGGTATTTACATAAAAGTATTTTTATTAGGACCTGTTTAGTCGTTTAAACGTGACTAAATGACAAACATCCAGATAAACTTTCACATTTATAATAATACTAATAGGTATTAAATAATGTCGTGTCCAAATTATAATATATAAAGTATCTACATTTGACTCGATATTATAAGTACAAAATATACAATATGTGAAATTTTCTGACCAGTTTCTTTTACGTATGCATATTATGGAGGAATATTTTTTTTCATTGCATACAGACAGACGACAAAATATCTTATAGTGACAGTGATAAATGACGGGGCCCATTTTGCAAACGGAACTCTGTACGAAATCGTAGGAGGGAATGGAAACTGGTGAATAGTCCGTACCTCAGTGCTGACAGTTTAGGGGCATCTGTCTCGAATATAGAACGTATTTTGGTGGATGCATCATGCAGTCCGCACCGGCTGGTGTGACGTCAGTCAAGACTTGGTATCTGTGTAGCCGAGCTTCGGTTGGCATCTTTTCAATTTGCTGCGGAACTATGACAAATAGTTACGGGAAAAATTGCTTGTGTTCTTTCTAGCAATAAATATTTAAATACGTGATATACCAATATGCCATGTATAACTTATGGCATGTAGTGCCATTTGTTATGAAAATGTCATTATTAATGTAATTATGCCCTGATGTAATTACTTCAAAACGCTACGAAACGGCGATAAATGAAGCACCAATCAAAATTTTATTTCTAATTTTTTGGGAAGCACTTATTTAAGATAGACTTGAAAAGCAAAACTTTATTAAAGTAGACATCTATATCGAAATAGTTAGGACCGATTCTGATAGCCGTGTCTGTATAGTAGGCTGTATAGTCTGTATAGTCTGTATAGTATAATCATAGACTGCTTGAGAAGTGATAAGATAGTTCTTTTATTTAGGCCAGGAAGTTTAAAACTGTCATGGACTCCCAACATTTTGTACTGCTGGGAATGACGATATGTAGTCGAGTAAAAAGAAAAAAATCCCATGCAAATTTTTCTGACAGGGAAGGTCTTCACAGCAAGTTTAAAGCTGAGGGATGCTACGAATCGTAAATCAAATCTAATTAGGGATTCAGGCCAAGATAGTTTGTACCAAAACAGAAGAGAGCATTTACACTCTGTACTGCGATCTGACAAAACTTAATCCTCTGATTTCTCCTACTACCTACTTAATCCTACTCCTATTCCTACTAGTACCTGCCCACTCCTTGGTTCCTCTTCTGCCACTTATTTCGACATCTTTAAAAACCCAAGTAAGTATTGCATATACTAACATATAATGGGTAATGCGTTGGTTTGTACGGTATAGTACTAAATTATTCACCCTATATAAGTATGAAAGTTCATTTTGCAACGTCAACTCATATGACGCACCCGCAGACATGACGCTCTACACGGCATTGCAATCGATGCAGTAATGCTCGATGACCAATCAGTTCAATTTTTATATTATTTACAACTATATTCCACTTTCTGCTCAGTCTGTATGGACATAGAATGAATTCCTCCACCTTATAAATCAACCGATTACGATCTTAATCATGATTCCGACTGTTATCTCGTTCTCGATTCTGATCCCGGTCATGCTCTTGGTACCAATTGTCACATTCTTGATTCGATCACTCCCGTTTTTGATTCCGAACCCGGGTTCGAATAAATTTATTCTGATGATAGTCTTGCTTTCGATCCCGGTGGCATATCTCATACAGGCACTCTGCTACTTATTCCGATTCTGGTTACGTTCTTAATTTAAACTTTAAACCCACACTCGATCTTTACTTTGGTTTCGTCCTCAATTTTGATTCCTTTCGATCTCGATTTTCAATTTTACATCTAGTTTTGTTTACAATTTTGATTCTGCTATCAGCCACCGTTCTAATTTGAATGAAGGCGGAACAAATGCTAATCAATAAAAAAATTTAAGTTATATTACTTGGAATAATGTAGCTTTCTACGACTGAAAGAATATTTACAATCTGTAATAGTGGTTATCCCAATGAAGCCAAAGTAAAATATTAATAGTCAGTTTTAGTCAGGGATCTTCTAATTAATTAAGGAATTTTTATAATCGGTTCAGTAGTTCGGCTCAATGGTACAAATACGCAAACGAAATCTGGGACAATTGCTAATTTTGATGATTTAGACACGCAAAGAAAGGGAATAAAGTACATAGTCACTTTTATACATTACTAGCTAACCCGCCCGCTTCGCTGGGTAATTTTTATTATAAATAAAATGGCGAAGGATTTACGGAATTCGAAAAATGAGTAGCCTAGCCTAGCCTAACAAATCATCCCGCATCGAATGGTCCCAGTCCCATGTGTATACGTTTAGTAGTTTTTACGTGATTGGCGAACAAAGACAACCTATTTTCATTATATATATATATATATATATATATATATATATATATATATATATATATATATATATAAAGATAGATAGATATAACCCCACTCGCCTCCCCTCCTAATTGTGAAAAATCGTTTTTATTATTTTTCATTAGCAAGATTTATACCTAACTCCATAAAAAAGTTTTATACAAAAAAGTCAATTCCCTTTTGTTGCGATTAAAAAGTGAATTTGTAAAAAATCTTTCTTAGTGGATTCCTACGTTATGGCAAATATCATTGGGTCAAATTTAATTTTGATCAGATTTATAGTTTCGGATATCTCATGATTCGTAAATAGATGAGTCGCTTTTAGTTGCCATTTCACCAATTAATATATTGTAAGGAAAGAAATTTCCATATTGTTTGTTGTGTCATATTTTATTTATCCCACTCCCGAGTCACACCTTCCCACAATCTTTCTATTTCGGATCGGAGGATTTTAACTTTTGAGCCCTTTTTCGGTGCTTGCAACACAGAGGTGAGCAAGATTGTCATAGCTTCATTCTTTTCTAGTTCCCTGTCGATACATACATGTTTTTCAGTGTTTTCTTTTTCGCATTCCCGCTATGGGTATACGTTCCTCGCTAGGCGTGTCCCGAGTGCGGGTGCACACCAGTAAGTGTTCCGCGAAGGCGCGCGCTATAAATCTGTACCAACAATCGCATCCCTTTTCCCCTTTGCCGGTGAATTGTTGCCGTCGCAAAAATTGTGATTTGTTACAATTGGAACTGTTCAATGCGTTTTTTGCGAATGATATTGGTCGCATAATAATGATACGTAATTTATTTTATTTCATGGCCAAGATTAATTTAATATGCTCTCCTTAATTTAATATAATTAATAATGTCTATATGAATTTTTGAAGGTATCCTCCGTCGTGCAGATTAGATAATTACTTTTGAAAGTTTAAGTATAAATTCAGAGAATTGCGATATTATTCGAATTTATTCATTATAATTTGATAAAATTCGTATATGTGAACGCTGATAAATTATGACTGGTTTTATTGAGCACATTTTGTTAGTTTATTTAGAAATAAACGGTACGAACGTACAACACATACGGTATTAGAATACCGTATGTGTTGGCAACGATTAAACAAAAAATATTCACTGATTGTTTACGTTTTCACATTATATTTCAGACATACACTAGGTAAATTTTTCACAGGTAATTGAATATGACACCCATTGGCCTTATCGCGCGTTTGCATATCACTAGGGTTCCATGCAAATGCATCTGCTCGCTATACTATTGGCAATGTAAGCCTCTGACTAGTACCCACCTCAACGTATACGACCCCCTTTTATGTAAACCACTTTTAAAAAAAAAATCGTTTTGATTAAAACCGTCGCCAAAAACCTTTTCTAGTTCTTAATAAGGAATTTGATAAACGAAAACGTAAAAGTTTTAATAAAATATTTATTTATCTGTTCAATTTATTACATTAATTACATTTCAGATTTCACTTGACATGTATTAGATTGTACTATTTAATACATTTTTTTTTTCTAGTATATACATTCTATAAACATTCCCATACACATTTCATACGGAAACTTAACCGAGAACCGGTTCACGCGTACGTTACGAACGGTTAACTATAAATCCGGTTAGACGTATTTATGTATCCGATTAGTTCCTTCATTACGGTGGGTGATCAGTTCGATCGGTGGGCGGCGTCTTCGAGTCGATGTCGGAGACGTCGAGTGCCCCGGTTAATTTCCATTCGACTTCCCTATGGCGTCTACACGATTCTCGTCAACTTGGGCTCGCGTGCCCATTGAAGCACAAAGAGATCCTTGACTATTGTCATCTGTTTGGACGAAGATGAATTTCGACTTGGTCAAGTAGCGAAACATCTGCCATGGGAAGTAATAAACAAGGAAATGTGCATTTAACGGCAATATTAAAATTACTTATTAAAATAGCTTGATGTATGTCACGGTTGTGAAATCAATGTTAGTACGGTGGCAGCCGCAGTGCAGATTGGTTTCGTGAAGTCAATTTGCGTTCGATGATGTCATCGATGGTGACGTCATTAGCG
Organism: Eumeta japonica; assembly: GCA_005406025.1. Lineage (NCBI taxonomy): Eukaryota > Metazoa > Arthropoda > Insecta > Lepidoptera > Psychidae > Eumeta > Eumeta japonica. The sequence goes on from BGZK01000418.1 coordinate 140,842, forward strand.
TGCTCGCAAATTGTTTATTTTTTATTATTTATTTAAAGAGAAATTTATCCAAATAACTAGTTCTATATGGACAATAGGCGATTTTCAGATGGATAAAATCTTTTGAGTTCCCGTCACCGACATGCTAATGCAGTATATTTTAAATTTAATTCAATTCTTATATTATTATTATTTTGTTTAAATAAAAAGCTTAAATTATGTAACTCAAACCGTAATACGCACCTCGTCTTTTATTTCAAATTCACTGGACTCGGGCTGCGCCAGCTCAGTGAATTTAATCGAATTTCATCAATAGATAAAACAATTCATGTAAAAAATGTGTACAATTGTGGCTCTAAGTGTCAATAGATGTGAAGATCGAACTAATATTAATTTCAGTTTATGAGTTGTGTTATTTTAATTCTTGATATTATAATTAATTTGAAAATCTCAGAAGAACCCCTGTCATTTCGTATTTTTAAGTTCTCATTTTTATCGGCACTCCTCAATTACTGCGTATTTTTGTTTTTATTTATTTGAGGAACTATAAATAGGAGAACTTGCCTCCGGCGCCGGCGTCGGTGTCCCATAACACGTAATCGGATGACCGCATTCCAAAAAAAAAAATAGTATTCTTCTGTCGCAAAAATAACCTCACTCAAATTTTCATTGTCTCGGTGTTCTTTATTTTTTTGTATGTTGTATTGTGTTTCTTAATGGAATACCATTATTGTTTCATAAACAATTTCGTTTCAAAATTGTCAGAACGTCGGATATCTCGACGCAATTGAATACGGATGTAAGCGTAAAATTGCGCGCTGTGGTGAACTACGGCGCGCTCAAAGAGGCTTAAGTCTGGTTATTATACTAGAACAGACGATGCGGGCTAAATCGTAATCTACAACTAGTTGCCTGTAGGTAACAAGTTGCTCAATTTGATAGCAATCTACAACTTGTTACTTATAGTCGTCAATCTGGCGTGATACATCTTAGCGCGATTGGACAACAGTCGGTAAGGCACACGATCATAATTTTTTTTGTATTGAAATATTACCACTATCCTCTCTATTTATTTCTAAGTAATTTAAATCTTTTTGCACTTCCACTGTTTATAAAAATATTGTTGTGTGTGTGCTGTTTGTTTTTTACAATATACGTACTTAAATGAAGGATTTTAAAAGGAATTTTAAAACTTTAAATTATAACTATTTTTTAAGAAAGTTTAATTAACACCATCGGAACAAAATGATTCTAGAATAGAACCATAAAATAAAAAAATAGTAAAATATATATATATATATATATACATACATATATATATGTGTGTATATGATATATATATATATATATATATATATATATATATATATATATATATATAAAAATGAAAATATTATTTTCTTTGGCCGGGCATCAGTAAAAAACTACTGAACGTATCGGTACAGGACTTTGACCATTCCACGCGGAATCATTTAAAGTTGGCTTTAGGTTATTCATGTTTTGGTTTCCTTAAATCCAGCACCATTTATTTTACATTTACAGCGGTGTGCTTCAAACTCTTATTTGAAATAATTAACTGTTAAAAACTAAACATGTCAAAATACATTGCTTTAATTTTACAATTGTCATTTGACTAAGATAGTTTTAGAGATAGTGACATTTGTGACATTAAATTAATATCGCATTAATGTTACAAATGCCAGTATTTCTAAGATTAGCGATATTTCGTCCTATTTACTTTTTAAGTCTAACAGCTAACAATTAACTATTACAAATGTGATTTGCTATCAAATGTTAAACTCTCATTTGATATCTTTCATAACCTATAACTTCCAGCCAGACGGAGAGGGCACCGCTAGCTTTTTATACAAGGAAGAAATCGCAATGAATGTGATGAGAACACAGTTATATTTCTATAGGAATTACCTCCACGTGTTTTATTTACCTCTTACTCTAAGCGCACACCGTCTACGCACCACTGCGATCTTTATACATCGCGAGCACATGTTTTTTTATGTACTTAATACGAAAGTACCTATAAATTATTAATGTTATTCATTTAATAACATTACGTATTAAATCTATTCACGAACTATAAGCAGCGACGCTCTGTTGCGGAGTGCGGGCTAATTTTTTTCTGTTCGCTATTCGTACGCCCCCTGACGCCGCTTCATGACAACGTATTAAAATGACGGTCTGTTCTAATTAGTACATCGTCGCTTATAAGCAATTTTTTTTGTCTAATTGAATATTTTTGAAATAGTTGCTTAGAACTTAGCATAAATTGTGCCCTATCTCCTTCATTTTCTAAACCATATATCCAAAAGATATGAAACAAATTACAAAAGTAACGTTTAATAAATACTTTCAACATAAATTATTTTGTATATTATTAGATATACCGTTTTTGAGATTTTACCGAAAAATTGCGCTTCTCAACAAAAGAACGTAAGTGCTATGAACATACGCTCTTTTTGCTGGTGCACCTTAGTTTACACTAATTTAAGAGTAATAGTTAATATACCTACTTGTTTCTTCAGTTATTGGCGACTAAAGTGTTTATACCTATTATGTGTGGGAAACGGAAGACAATGCAACAACGTAGTTTTTCATCTGTATTGTATTTCTTTGTAGTAACAGCTTTGAAACCATAGAGTGAACATCGATATGCTCTTAACCGGGTTCTTTTTTAAGTTTGTTTAATGTATAGATCGTACATAAAAAAATAGGGAAACACGTATATTTTGAACATTTTTTCAATGTCGTTCGATCCTACATTATTTTATCACCTGTTAATAGCTCACATTTAAATAATTTTTAAAGTATAAAAGTGTGTGCATAATTATTTTTTCTGATGAGAGAAGTATCTAGGAGACCACCAGGAAACAGAATGTACCTCCAGGGAAAAAATAACAATTGAAGCGACTCTTTTTTCGTATTGCATTCGACAAGAAATCTTTACCTAAAATACGGATAGGTACGAAATTTGTTCAAAGAAATATTTTGTTAACTTTCCGGTTCGATTTAGGTAGCTCACGGTTATGTGTTAGAAAATCTTATGTCCTTCCTTTTTCAACACTTGTTATCGGGTGACGCCCTGTTATAACGAATTCATGAATTACTTTAACCCTAGAACACAATATTGTATTGTGTGAGATGTTAATTCGCGGAAATCCATAGTAGGCGCTTGCCTGCAACATGCATTAACATGCAGAATGCAACCCACCGCTGACCCTCGAATATGCCTCTCCACTACGAATCTCTATCCAAATGATTGAATATTAATTATAAAAATAAATAACACTTGCTTAGGTGTTCGATATCTGTCAATTCTCTGGAACCAATATTCAATCATTTGGATAGAGATTCGTAGTGGAGAGGCAGATTCGAGGGTCAGCGGTAGATTGCATGCTGCATGTTAATGCATGTTGCAGGCAAGCGCCTAGAACACAAGTTGACATATGTAATATGTCAGAAGCCACAACAAACGAGGAATACCTGAACCTCATTTGTCTCCTGCACGCAAACTAATGCTGTACCTTGTATTGCCTTACTTTTTATTTCCGATCTTGAAGAGTTTTGAAAGTACAAAGTTAAAAACGCTTACTTGAATAATAAATCATAATTTATATTAAAATTGTGACGTATGATATATTAAAGCGGTCATATGCGAACTTTGACGCGTCACGGGACATCTTGATCAAAGATCCATAATTTTGTTTTACGCCGTCAACATGGTTTTCTTCTTTTTTTTTTGTCATTAATTAATCTCACGGTAACACGTTATTTAGTTGTGATAAGAGTTTTTTTTCCAATAAATACATTATTACCGAAGTAGATTAAAAGTAATTTATGACTAAAATTTTAAACGATACTCAATTATAATAAAAACCGAAAAATAACATGGATACATATAAAAAATATTTATAGAAACCGATTTCAAACTTAACAATGGAAAAAATATATATTGTTTATTTTCTATTAATAATTTAATTTCTATAGTGACCTTGTAGCAGAATTCGTCATGTAAGCTGAAACTCGCTACAACGCTTTTTTTTTTGGTTTTTGCCAACCTGCATGTCCACATATTAGATCATTTTCCCAAAAAACATATAAAACTTAAAGCTATAGTAGAAGTGTAAATAAACTAAATATTCTTGTCACCCCTTCATATAGTGAATTTAAAATAAACCCATTTTAAATAGCGTCTTAAACAATATCCTACAGCGAATAGACACACAGACAAGACGGCATTACAAAAATAAAACATCCTAAACACCCAGCTTATACGCCGTATGTAGGTATATAAACATGGTGCGTAGGCACCGTGTCAAAACGCCTTTGAGAGATTTTTTTCCCAAAGGTCGCTTCATAAAACCGTTTAAATCAAATTTCGCGATTTTTCACTCTTCGCCGCCTCCTTTAATTCAATTCTCTTCGCTTTCAACGCACAGATGGCGCTTTGTGCAGTCGTTAGCATAATTTGGTTTAATTCAATCAAACTCATTAGTTTAATCACATTTCGCTGAAAGAAAGTTAACACTGATTGCTAATTGTGTTCGGTGATCGTCTTAACTACAGTCTTTAATTATTGTTAATTCAAATAAAAAATACAGAAAAAATAAAAGCCTTCATTAAGCACCCGGTTTCACCGGTCACTACGGTGAGTACACCTACGAGCTTTTACTTCAGACTCCCAATACGCATCAAGCAAAGCCATGTCGGCCTAGTGTCGGTGAGGGATATCTTGGGGAGCTAGTCGCGACGTATGGTTGTGCTCCCTGATTCACAAAGTGATTAGTTTCATTTGGCTTAAGGTGATGTAGTGATGAAAAGATAGTTTTGTTTTTTCCTCGTTCTCATCAAACGCATGAGTTACGAGTTTCATTTTTGGGTATATGTTTTTTGACTATTTGAATTAGTGTACTGTAAAGGGAATGCAAGATTGGATAAAATTTTCTAGATAGAAGAAAATTTCAAAACGGACCCTGATAATTTTCTTTTTTAGCTATTACTCGCAATCGGTAACGGATACATCTATAGTTCTTTTTCACGATAAAGGTGCTAACAATTCTAATAAACTGATAAAAGAGTGTTTTATCTATTATATTCGTTTTATTTCAAAATCATTTTACGTCGTTTGGCGCTTACGTCTTTTATTTTTTCAGCCACGCGCGCTACCGCTGTTTCATCTTTCATATGCGCTAGTAGTAATAGTCTTACTTCTTTACTCGTCGGTCAAGTGCCCGTCATTGGTGATGTGAATGCGCGGGGACACCCCCCCCCCACCCTTTTTTTCATCGCGGTATCACCATAAGTGAAAAAAAAGGAATCGTTCACTTCACTTAAGGACGGAGCTCAAACCCGGAAATCAATGTGCCGACCACTTGACCACCTCCGCTCGATATGACAATTCGTTATTATTTTTCTCATGTGAATAAAATATTTCACTATGACCATAATAAGATGAGTGTGTTTTCAGCAATAGCACGTCCCCAACATCAGTTTACAGCCCGATCCGGGCAAAAATTAAAGTTTCTTTAGCAAGTTTCTTCTAAAAAAGAAGGAGATTATTTCTGTTTGGTAAAAGAAGCACGATTATAATCGTATTCTTCATTATATTCAAAGACTCAAATAGAATATTTTAAAATTAAATTTAACCTATCAGCATGATTGCAATTATCGGATAAAAATTATGTAGATTAAGATATGCTTAAAATTATTTTCGTGTAATTAAATACAAATTGCAAATATTGTTAGTTCGCCTAATCACACGAAAATGGTAAACGGGACAGCTACAAAACCCGTAATGCGTGTCCGGCCGCGCGCGCGCCGTGATTAATAACGCAAGGGCTTTGCTCACCGACGCCCAACGCGCCCCGTCTATTTTTTGTCGTGAACTTTAATAAATTCAAATTGTTTGAATAAACGTCCTGCGCTAATTTCGGACCGGACAATAATGTTTGCGAAGGAAATTATTAACATATTAAGTAAACGAAATGCTCATTTCCGTCAGTCAACTCGAGAAGTCAATGACTGAGCGGCTACAGTGAAAAGATTACCGGTCAAGTTTTCATAGTACCAGTACTGAGGTATGCCATCCCACAATCTTTTTGCATGGGATCGAGGGCCACTGTCTTTGACACTTGCGTCCTAGTCTCTAGACCAGCGCGAGTTTTGCTGCTGCTGAAGGCTGCCACTATCGTCGTCCATGACCACCTGCTTACTGTCCTCTCTGTACCATAGAGCTAATGGCTTAATCAATCTTAAGTTAATAACTCATTGGTCAATTCGCCATTGGTCAGTTCAATCCTGACCTTTTGATTCGAAGCCAATGCTTTTGAAACTAATCGATTGCAAATGTTTGGGCTGTGCAACAACTTATTCAAATGGACTGAATTGACAACAATTCAGATAAATTAACGAAATCAGTAATTTATGATTATTTAAATTACACCGACACACAAAAAAAATAAAGTTCGATGTGCATTTGACCGGACCCATCTATGTCTATATATTTTAACCCGCTGAATCCGAATCAGAGGTCAGTTTGACCCGTACACCTTCAAAATTTCAAAGAAACTTAAAAAACCGTAAAAAATGATCAAAATCGGCAGTTTTGTAGACAAAAATTATTTGAAACCAAACCAAACATGATTTTCATGTATTTCGATCCGCTGAATACGAATTTAAAATTTATTCAAACCATAAGCCGTTTTAAATGTAAGAAAATTGCAAAGATTGAGAATTATTTCTTGTAATAGTATAACTCTTCAGTAACCAAGTTTCCGATAGCTGAGCTGCAGCCGCTTGATGACGACGCCTACGAGCCTGCTTTCTCACCCTGACCAGACACCGATCCTGGGACTCCGGAGCCCTACATCGTAAAGTACTAATCACTTATACCTGCCATGACGGCACACACGCCGTTAATACATAGACATAGATGGGTCCGGTCAAATGCACATCGAACTTAATTTTTTTTTGTGTGCCGGTGTAATTATATAACCTGAAGTTGTCTGTTTATAAATGAGACTATCGAAGTACAGACATAACAATCCAATAATTCGAACTTAGTTTACAGTTTTTCAGATTGATACTAAGTTTATTTCGTATAATATTTTTTTTTCATTGATAAGTTGATACTTAAAAAAATTAAAACCCGTCGAACTCAATCACCAGCTCAATTGTGTGCGATTTACTGAAAGAAATCCGATAAGAGCAGCGCTGCATGTATTAACATGAATTACAATGTGTTTTATTCGCACAGTAATATTTACTTGCGTATATTGATAAACGATTTTAGGTTGTCTTTGCTAGTGTCACCAAGTGTTGGTTGTACGAAAGATATTTGTGCGTCTTTCTTTCATAAAATATTCAACATCTAGACCTTCATTTTCAACTTTGCCAAATACAACACTACATTTTTTACACGTCACGATTCGTTGTCCAACGAAGCTATTAAGGGTACGACGCAGAGCTTAGGACTTGAAGATAACGAGCAAGTTCCACTACGATTCTATCCGTCTCTTTCTAGATATACGATAGAAGTAGTTCTCTCTCGCTCGCTCCTCTCTATCCGTGTCGGTGAGAGTTCAGTTTGAAGGCTTCAAAATTAGCAGTTTTCATTTTTATTTACGGTCGCGTTCAAATTCAGTTCGAATCTAACCCTTACATTGAAGAGCGAGTTATTCGGTCGTTTAATGTCCCTTGTGATAAATTTGTTTTTATTCTGTTGAACTGGATGATGGTTGATATTTTTAATCATTATTTGGAAAATGTCTTTAATATAAATTAACATTAAAAAAGAGGAAATTAAATCTCAATTAGGGACCAAAGCCTGAACTTTGGCCGAACGTGGGTTGGCACAAATATTGGTAATTGTATATAAATTTGGTGTATTCGCCTAATATAATCAACATCACAGTGTCTGGATGATTTGACGCAACCCTGTGACGTTTGACGTCCACCTATTTTTTTTCTAATTTACTCGCCATCCATACATAACTAAGACATTAATTTATGACATTAATTTGTGTCTCCGAGTCAATATTGGAAAATTTCAGGTGTATATATATATTATGGATTCTCAATACCAATTTAAATTTAATTCGAAAACGGTAACGCTTTCAAACGTGTTATTAGTCCAATGCCACAGTAATTAAGTTCTAAAATAATATTAACAAAATCACGTCGCTAGTAGCAATTTTTAAATTTGCACTATAATCGAGATAAAGATAGTCCTACTATTATTCTCGAAAAATACAGGTTACAAGCATGCGAAATTTCTCGAAAAATATAAAATATGAATAACAAATAACAAAACAAAAAAAAACTGTTTCATTACTGATAATTTCATAAATATATAGGTAAATGTGTGTATAATAATCGAACACATAAATACATCGATGTGTTGGTAATATACCTACCTTTTTTTTTTAGGGTTGGGCTATAAGTAATATATGCATAATACTTATTTCACAGTCAGACGTGCCGAAATTGGCAATATGAATTTTCGTAAGACGCAAAACGATACCAGGCGAGCATCCTACGAGAAGTAATGAACACGGGAGTCGTATTTTGACAGGCCGACCACGACTTACGGCATACGTGACGAGGATATCAAGGCGGGCGGCGGGGGGCGGTGGGGGGTTGCGACGAAACTCTAACTACTCACCTCCTTTCAACCTCTGTCTTCCGGTAGTTGATTCTGGTATCAAAACGGTTTCAGGCCTTTTTGTGTCTTGTGCCTGTCTGTCTGTTCTGTGTAGTTTGTCCACGATTTGGACCGTAAGCAAATAAACTCTTGGGCGAATTCATCATTGGGCTGTGTAAGCCTACTAAAAGCCTACTCGAAATTACGATTTTTCTATGATGCAGATTACAGCAGGGGTCTGAAATTTTTGCTAAAATTGCAAATTGTCTCCCAATTGAAATCCTGTATTTTTAACCTGAATTAAGAAATGTACTAAAATCCTCAACGGTATTCTGGACGCACTGCTGACCTTCGCCTGTTCTTCGGTTGTTCCTATTTTTTTCTAATGCTGAAACATGTGTAGCAGCCATGGCGATATCAATAGAAGATTTAAAAGTTATCCTTACTGCTTCTATTTCATACTTCTTCTTTCTTAATCTGTCCGTCCAATCCTTACCCTTGTTTGAGTGTTTTGTAACGAATTAGTAAACTATACAGTCATATCTTTAGTTCAACTTAAAAGTTACTTCGTACAAATCATTTTATCAATGTGGGACATTATTATAATGTTTTGCATGGCGCTGCAAAAATACATAATTCGATAAAGTAAAATAGATCTTTTAGGAAAACTAATATGTGCTATTAATATACACGTATATATATAACCGTAAAATTTAAATTAACGTGGTAATACGTAGGACGCACTGAAAACTTCTGGAATGAATGAGGAAAAATTATTGTGAATGGTCAAAAATGAAGCCTAAATACACTTTCCCATACGAAGAAACCAATTTAAAAAAAAAATATTTCACCTCTCCCTGGTGACCTCGGAAACATGTTTTTCATACTCTTTGTAAGCCTCTTATGATGATGAAAATCGTTGAGTGTATGATTGATTTTTAATTTTTGCGAACCAAAAAAAAGTCACAAGATGCCAGGTCGAGACTGTTTGCGGATTACTCATAAGTTCTACGTTTTTCTCTTTAAAAATTTATTTGTTTGTTTGGCCAAGTGAGAACTGGCATTGTCGTGGTGCAAGATGATGCAATGTTTACGGTTATTTTTACGGAGATCATCAAATAATTTCTGGCAAACAAATGGTCGTATACCAATCACTATTCACGGGTCGACAATTCTCTAACGCAATAGTAGCCACATGTCCAGTTTTATTAAAGAAAAGAAGCAATCATCCGCTCAGAGGCACTTCGCTCACGCGCCACTTTGGCTGATTTCGGCTCATCTCGATAGAGCCATATGGTGAATTGCTGCTTTGTTTTGGGTTCGTAGCAATAAATCCATGTTTCGTCACTTGTTACTATGTGCCGAACTAAATTTAAAGCCTCTTCCGGGAATCTGGTAAGCATGGCATTGCATCAAGTGACACGATCCACTTTTTAAGTTGCAGTCAAATTGTGTGGGATCCACCGCGAGCACAGCTTCTTCATGCCCAAATGTTTATATAGGATTGATTGTATTTGACTTATGCCTATGGCTAAGGATTCCTGAATCTCATGGTAGGTTACATACCCGTTTGTTTTAAGCATCGATGTCTTTGTTGCTTACAGCGGTTGACGGGCGAACATCACGATATTCATCACTGAGATTGACGTGACCGCGCTTGAATTCTGAAAACAAGTTATAAATAGTCTTCACGCATGGTACTTCATCACCAAAAGCAGTTCAAAGCCGAGCGAGGCTGTGTTGAGCTGTCAAATTAAACTTAAAATCATAGAAAATCATGTTACGAAAATTTTTACGACTTCAAGTCATAGTGATGATGACACGCAATTTTTAAAAGGACGCGACATAGTAAGAAAAATTGGTAGTTAGATAAAATAAACTGTATTCTACAGCCCAAACGTTCCATTTTCAAATGTATTAATCATTTTTAAATATTGTTTATTGAGCGACCAGTTCAAGAAACTAATAGTGCGCCCCACATATAACTTAATGACATACATACTTTAATACATCATCACATCACATGGATGTCAATTATTTTAAGTAACCTATAAAAAAAATGTTGCATGTATGAGTGAGTCTGCCCGCCAAAGAAATGCAACTTCTTTGCATTGACCCGTATTGTACTCAGTAATACGTGTCACACAGTTGAATATTCTCGTAAGTAAACAGTTTATTACATTAAAATTTTTCCGGAGGATTTTTTTAATCATCCGATGAATAAAACTTACTATATATTAAAATTCAAAGGAATTGAATAAAAAATATTTGAACAATTGAATTTATTTTTACTCTTAACAATAATTTCACCCTTATGGTTCTGCTGAATGTGTTTAGAATATGTTTTTAGTATGAATATATGTTTTTCTTCTACTGACATCGATTAAAAAATCTTGTACATATTTTACACTATTACTATATATCGGCGATGTATTAGTAAAACCTGATACTGCAGTATTTGTACTTAACTATACATCGCTACTATTGACGCATACGCACCTGCAGATGCATGTACGCATCTTACGTTTAACATATAACGCTTAACGGATAAGGAGAATTGTTACCTACCACACCAGTAGTAGAAGTTTCAGTTTAATAACTACATAAATAGCGGTATTTGTTTTATGAGCCGTAATAAAAAACTTTAAATTAATTTAAATTTAGGGTATCGGAAGTCGTATTAAATCATTTGAGCCGTGCCTCGGAGAGCACGTCGGTCGTGGACTCTGTGTTCTCGTCGGTGACGGCCGCCGTCAACGACACACGACTGGCACTAGACCGGCGTGGACGGCTTAAGGTTCAAATGCAATCTTTTCAAATTCAAATTATCTTTATTTCATAAATTATAAATAAAATAACACTTCAAATACGTAACATTTTTTTACGAATTTACACTTTACTATTTTACAAGTCCTTTGGAAGGCAGTTTTCCTTCAAGATAAACGAGCGAGAGACTTGAGGGTACCTAGATTTTTTTTTCAGTTTCATTATACATAACCAAAGCAAATATAAAAGTATTACTAAATGAAACAGAACGGTAGGAAGTCGACCTGGTTATGCCCATGGATATTTCTCTTCTAAATATTCGGGAATTGTTTAATACCCTTTATAGGGTTCCGTAGTTGCCAAGGAACCCTTATAGTCTCGCCATGCCCGTCTGTCCGTCTGTCTGTCTACGGTTTAGCTCAGAGTCTTAATACTAGAAACCTGTAATTTGATAGGGATATACGTATTAATAACGCCAACAAAGTGATGGAATTAAATTTAGAAAAAAAATCTCTATGGGTACCACATAAAGTGAGGATGAATTTCTTATCTCGTCTATCCTAATGTGTTGGATACCTCAATCAAAACCATCATGGATCAGTAAATACCATTTACTAATTCAGGGTTCCGTTCACGAAATATTATGCTACAAAGGGCTAATTTTTGTTAGTGACAAGTGTTCCCCCAGCAGGCAAATGGATATCCTGAAACATATGAAAAAAAAACCGTGGCAGTAGTATGTATGATGAAATAAAAAGGAAACCTATCCAATTTTAAGAAGACCTTACAAGTTGGTTTACGATCAACTAACAAAATATACTTGCAGAAGTAAAGAGCAAATTTAGTATAGACTCCATTGAAAAATATTTAGATTAAGTTGTTTGTTGTGTAAAAATAGGTAATAAATATAAATTTATAACCATGTAAAATTATGAACACATGAAATTATAACCTCTCCTATGTGGATCCGACTTGGATGTTGTTAGACATGAATTTTATTAATAGGTGCATAGCGTCAAACACAGATCCCCCTTCTAAGTCCGTATAATGTGACAGGCGACTACGGAACCCTACACTTTGCGTGGCCCGACACGCACTTGGCCGGGTTTTTTTTTCTTATTACAGCAGCAGCTGCCGGGAACTGCTGAGCTTTTTCGTCTCGAATTGTTTAATCCTTGTTAATGTAAACGCCAGTATTTCAGTTTCATGCCTTAATTAAGTTTATAAAAAATTAATAAACGTATCGCATGCCTAGCGCACGAGTTGATCGAAATGACGGCTAGGCTTTTATTAAGGCTACTTTAAACGAAGCCTTGAATCCCTACTCGAATGACTTGAGTTTTTTTTCTTTCCCATAAATTATATTCTTAAGAGTTAAAATATGACATTATTGATAAACGTATCGTTCTATATAGATATTAGTAAAAGGTAATCAGAAATTTTTTATTGCGTAACATTTTTCGTTAATAATTACATAAAAAATTTTAAACTAAGGCTTTTTTAGTTTAAATTTTTTTTAATATTCTTATATTGACTCTATACAAGTATAATCCAATAAAAGTCATGATCTCTTGAAAAATCTGATAGTAAATCAGAAAATTTGAAAGATATTCGATGCACCATCCAGTCTGAAACTTTCCGTAATATTAATATTCGTACATATTTTTCATTTCGAATTTTTTTTTCATAACGAAGAAGTGTTAAAATGATGATTATTTTCAGTTTTGTCAACAATCCTGGAGTAATTTTAAGATTAGTTAAATACGTATTAGATAAGTACTATTTGAATGTGTATGTATATTTTGCTCTATACTCTTATATTTTACTCTAACTTTATTTTATATACTATTTTTAATGAAAATAGTGAAAGTTGAAAAGTCTAGTTTCTAAAGCGAATTAATGATATTTTTTGGTTTTTCTTTTATATTTTTTCATGTTCATAATGTAGATTATTTGGTTATTCTGATTTCATTTTAACCAAAAAAAAAAATAAAACCGTACGACTTCTTAAATTATTAGATAATAAAAATGGATATAATTTTTACGGAAATTTCAAATTCTAGCATTTATAAGAGGTTGTCTCTTTCAAAATCTACAATTCTATCATACATTGTTAAAATGGCAAGTCGATTCTTCTGTTAATGCGTTTTTACAAGTAACTATTGCAGTATGGTTGATGCTTTTAACACAAATTTTATACTTCACATCATAGAAAAAGACCTAACATAGTTTATGCGTTTCGGATAACAGAGCGCGATCGTGATTGACACTACAAATGGCACAGGAATCGAGGTTAGGTACAGGAATAACATTGAGAACGATACTGGGACGTTAGTCGTACAAAACGTGAGGGATATTTCTTCTAGGCCCGTGCACGGGCGTCGCTGCACGAACACAACGCAGTTACGAATGATAAAAAATAGAACGACGCTTCGAACAGTCGCTAGACAAGAACGTAAATGTCGGAGGTGCCGACTTTAAAAGCGGCTAAACACCGGTTTTTTCTTTTTTGAAAATGTGCTTGATCGTATTTTATTTTCTTATAATACCGGTGCATAAATTAAAGTAATTTTTAACTTATTTCTATTTAAATTGACAGAGATTCTAGTCAACTTATATCGAAATCGGTATACCCACGAGGGTACATTAATTACGGTGTCATAATATTAAATACCTACAAATGAGATTCAATTTAATTATATTCAATTTAGTCAAATCAGATTCAATTTCGTTAAATCAAATTCATTTCGATTCAATCAAGTTTAATTCACTTATGCGCTCTACTAACTTCCTTTCTTTTCATATTATCGCGAAACAATTATAGTTTAATTCCATGTCCTTTTAAAATACATAAAACATCGCGCTTTTGCAATATCAATGATTCACGGTGGACAGAACACTTTCATATACATAAATGGAAAGTTATTTTGCTGCTCAGATCAGTAAGATTTTTGGTCAATGAATGGAGCTGAACAAAAAGCTACTTTTATGTACATACGTGGATATGATGTCATTGATGTTGTTGTTGCTGATTTTTGGTCTGTCCACTAATAGAGCTCTGAAGAAAAAATATTGTGAAAGGGACTTCCTCCCACAATATTTCCCACTTCAGCTGTAAACACACTGTCTTAACGTCCAGAGTCCAGGCTTAACGTGATCTCTGCAGCGAGCGGTTTAATTTGACTCAAGGTGGCGAATCGAAAATCTTGATGGTAGGGATCCCAATGTTTCACAGAAAATACAAAATATACAAGCGATCTTTGGTGACCCAGTCCTCCATGTTATTGATGTTAAATTGTGAGTTGCCGTTACACGACTTATAACTTTTATAACAGAGAAAAAAAAATATCATAGGTAGCTCTTTCAAAACAGAGATTTACATTTTACATGCAAACGGAACCGATTTAAGGCTCCAAATTATGTACGTAGATTAATCCATACAAACGCTTCAAAACGTCATTTGATTTTTTTCAATTAATCCTAGTTATTATTTCAAACGAAATAAAAAACTATTGTGTCACATATGATCTTTAAAAATAAGCAAACGCTCTGGGTTCTTGAGTATACAGTACACCGCGGCATCCATGGGTTACGAGGTACTACGTCACGCCATACTAATAGTTTATCGCTGCGTCATCATAATGAGTCATTAATCAATTCGCCTACAGTCAAGATGAAACCCGGTACTTTCTAGTTTGAAGACAACGCTTTTAAACAATGATCCACCGCCGCTAGACGCCCATTGACAGATAGAAATCATTCCGCTTTTTTTCATAATCATGAATTCAGATGAATTCGCAGTTACACCTTTTCCATAGATCGGCACCAGTATTTCTGCGTCTAAAAGCAAACGACGTCCCATAGAGTTTTTCGTGACGTGCGCGCCGGCCCCGAGCTATGCGGCCTCGTTAGGTGCGCTGGTCCCCCGGCGGCAGCCAGTGTATTCATGTTACCATTGTTTGCGCCCGTTCTTTGTCTTTTTTTTTAATTCCAAATAACACCGTAGCTACGCCCGCAGACTTCGACGCGTCGCTCATAAACACACTAGAATGTTTCCAAATCGAAATGGATCATACCCATAGATGAATATTAGATAATCTTACAAGTTAGTCGACTACATAAAATAACTAATTCATTTAGGGAGCTCTGTGTGCGTATGTACGGCAAATTTCTTAGGATATACAAAATTCATCCTTATGCAAATTTAATATCTTTATTGTGTAAGCTAACACTTTGCAAAAAATGACACTTAGAATCTCTGAATATTTTGAGGGTACATGGACATAACCAGCTCAACATCTTACAGGTTTGTTTTTTTTTTTGTTGAAATATTTTTATATATGTACGACTGTGGTACGTATTCGTTTGGAAAGAGTTACCCTCAAGCTTTAGCTCTCCTCGAGGGAAAACTGTTTTGGATAACTGAATGCTAATTTATAAAAACGTGCTATGATTTTGAAATATTGTAAATTTTTAAGATATTTTGGACGTGTGTCAAGTGCTATTTTATAACCTACGAAATAAAAATATTTTGCATTGGAATTGAATTTGAATAATGTTAGACATCTGTCTAGATATAACTTTTTAGGTATTGTCGAAACATTTTTTACTAAATTCAGTTATTAAAATTGTTTTTTGTTTCAATTATTAAGATTCTCATCTTTATTGTATCTCGATTCTGAGCCTGATCCCAGTGTCGTTACCAATCTCAATCTTGATTCTATTCCGAATTCAAAACCCCTCCGTTTCTTCCTTGCCCTCGCTAGCGTTCGCTTTCCTTATACCTTCTCCCTTTCACTCCATATTTCCTTTACACCCCTCCTCCAGCCTCTCTTAATCCTTATCGCCCTTTTCGAACTAATTTTTCTACAATTTAGACATACTTTATTGACATAATATATAGCTTACATTTTATGCGGCGATAATTTCTATTAGGTATCAAATTACATCAAAGTTAATAAAGCTTTTGTCAAATTTAATAAGACATAAAAAAAGATCAGACGGACAGACAGACGGTATGTTATATTTGCGGAACGGTGTGTTCTGGAGTCCGTCAAACTTTATTAAAATCGCTTAATCAATTGCCTGCCTATAGGCAGGCAATTGATCATCACTATAGTGATATAAACAAATGAACATACAAATGATTAATATATATAGTATGCGACGATTAGTTCTACCAATGTATTAAATTTCATCAAAATCAGTATTAGCATTGTTGAATAGTAGCTCGACAATGAGATAACTGATTCAAGCTATTCAACATTGAAATCAGTTCAGTTACTAAGAGGTGAAATCGCAATATATAGACCGAGTTAATTGATGACATTAACATAGACATATACTTATCCTTAAGTCCGTAAGTTCTTTATTTATAATTGACACCTGTGTTATATTCAACTAGCCCGCAGTTTCGCACTCATTGACATAACACCAAATTTCCTCAATATTGAAGGAAAAAAAAATGTTAAATGTATTTTTTTATGGATATTTTTTAAACTACTCTACCGATAAATTCCAAATATAACTATTTCTACTGTTTAAAAAAAATGCCAGCTGTTGCAGACTGCATCATAATCAAAGGGTTCATTCGAGAGATATTTTTAACGGAAAATTTGGAAAAAAAGGGTTTTTCGAAAAAGGCGTGAGATTCTTAATAGATTGATGTTTGGTAGTCGGTCATTTTTTCTGTAACGTATTAGAACTATATTTTTAAGCTCCGGGAGTTCGAAAGCACAATACAATCGATCGTTGGAACATAATGAGCTCAAATATATTCAGCTCCTTTATTTTTAAAACATTGAGCTTGAAAGTAGCAAGAAGTTTCAGGGATGGCTCAAAGGGCCAACCGTAGTTCAATTTTGGAGTTCTAAATATAGTTGCATCATTCCGCAAAGGTTTTGTATTTATTTAAACTATATATGATAAAATTAGAAAAGAGGTACCTTTTACTTTGTTGCTCGTTTTTCTTGAGGAAAAACTGCCTTCCGAACGAGTGGTAGAATTTAAAATCGCAAAAAAGAAAATGTGACGTATTTCATGTGTTATTTTATGACCTACTAGCTTCCGTGGCTCCACCCGCGTAGACACAATGAACTCCTCCTTATGTAACTACCGATTACGATAAATAATCCCGATACCGGTTTTGTTCTCGATGCCAATATGTATCATTATCGATTACGAACCAGTATCGATTTAAATAGGATCCAATTCTGGTTTCGCTTTCGATCACGGGATAAACAGCGGGAGCTATCGATTATCATTTCTTCATATTTCGATTCCAGTTACGACATTGATTCTAATTTTGGTCCCACGCTCGATTAGGTTCTTGGTCCTATTCTCTATTTCAAACTGTCCCCAGTCTCAGGTCTTGATTTTACGTTTCGTTCCGTTTGCAATTTCGATTCCGTTGCCGATCGAATCCGGACGAAACCGGGGTAAATTCTAGTATGAAAATAAAATATACACATATTACTTGGAGATAGTAATCCTTTCTATGAGTAAAAGAATTTATAGAATCTATAATGACACAAATATGCAGATAAAACTAAATCAAAATATTAACAGCCTATTTTACTCAAAGAGTTTCTTATTAATGAAGTAATTTTTATCATCGATTTAATAGTTCGGTTCAATAGTAAAAATACGTACACGACATCAGATACGAAGGCTAGTTTCTTTTTTCAGAAATTTTCCTATTCGTAAGTACAACATATCACCAATTTGATTGTAATCGTTTGAATGGTTTGAGCAGGCAAAAGAACCAACAAAAACACATTCATTTATGTACATTAGACTAGTCCGCTCCCCTAATCTGATTGTTAAAAACGCATCTCAGCACTTTTCGAAGTCTTAACTCACGCCATAAAAAGTTTTATACAATATTTAACCGCTCTTAACTCCGATAAAACGTATTTACTTTTTGCAAATACACACATTTAAACTTTTTAGAGAATTTTTTTCGTTACTGCGTAAATTGATGAAGCCTTCTTGAGGTTGATGCGCTAAAAGTCTATTTCACAAACTTTAAAACGAAATACCTCTTAAATACACAGCACCTGTAGGATACAATTGTTCTGCTATCCCAAACGAACCGAGAATTTTTTCGAAATAAAAAGTAACTTATATGCTATCCCAGACCATAATCTGCCTCAGTGTCAAATTTCATCCAGATCCGTTTAACCGTTCTGACGTGATTGAGCAACAAATATCCATCCAAGATTTTCCATTTATAATAGTAGTATAGATGTAATAAACATATTTTGAATTTGAGTTCGGTCTTTACATAACATTTTATGGATATTTACTATTATATGAGCCATATGAGAATTTCGTTGAGTTTTCAAAATCTGAAGGTTCTGTAATTAATGTTATTTTCTGTTACAGTAAACGCCAAACAACGAAATGGGCTCGAAGTCGCGCACTTGCCTGCTCCTCATATCGCTGCAGATCATACAGTCTATTTACACTCAGGACTTGACGAAGAGAGTGCCCCAAGGCTTTATGGCCATGCGCGGGAAGAAGTTCAACGAGGACGAATATCACAAAAGAAAGCTTCCCTTTTTCATGGCCGTCAAAGGGAAGAAATTATACGATTACCTTCAAAACGACCCTTACCCTTACAAAAGAGCTCCCGTGGGCTTCATAGGGATGAGAGGCAAAAAGGATGTCGATCTGATCGAACCTACGTACCAAGATACATCCGAATACGTACCGAGAAGGGACGGCTCCATCTTCGGGCAGATAGACTATTCGACAAATGAGGAAGCGCTCAAAGACGCCGGCGATTTCAATCTCCTGAATCGACTTATCTCCGAGTATCTGCAGCAGAAGGAGCAACAACTGACAGAAGGCGATGTGGAAAACGGTCCTAACGACTCCAAAAGCGAAGAAGAATATCCGTCGGAGCACTCGAACGAGTTGACGAAGAGAGCCGCGCAGATGCATCAATTTTTCGGTGTGAGAGGCAAGAAGACGAACAAGAGGCCCTTCGATCTTTCCTTTAGAGGCCGATTCGTCGGCGTGAGAGGCAAGAAGGACTTGAAGAACGCGAAAGAGATACGACTGCTGGTGGACGGCGCCGGCGAACCCTGGCCCAAGAGGAAAAGCCAGATGAACGGATTCTTCGGCATGCGTGGCAAGAAATGGGTCGAAGGTCAGTCGAGAAATAGTCAGAATAAACTTTTAAGTTTTCCGCAACCAAAGAGATCAAAACGAAATGCATTATCCTAGTCTAGCTGTGTGCTCGTCGATCTATTTAATTACCGTTTTCGACACTAGCGCCAGAAGGCATTCACGTAGCTTTTAGTAATTATTGTAGCAATCAAATAATGACATTCGTCGTTCAATGTGAAACTGATGAACGGAACAGCATATATAAAAATAATTATTATATCAAAAGTGTTTAATAAAAAAGTCTTTATTTGGTAATAAATAATTTCATTCATAATTCGCCGCGAACTCCCGACTTAGCCACTCGCCTAAAACACGAGGGCTTTAAAGTCGATACGTAAACAGCTATTAGCTACTGTAACGATTGTTGGAGGTTTTGATTTTGACAAAACACTATCGTTAATTATTCTAAACATCTACGCAAATTCTATTCGTAGAAACCATTAAAGTTTCGACGTAGTGGAAAAGAAATATTTCAAGACGTCTTTATAGACAAATGAAATTTCTCATAGAGATTAATCCTATGCTGTGTGTATAATAAGGATTAAGTTTAATAACATTTATAAAACGCTGTATAAAATTCTAGAGATAAGTCAACCTCGCCCGATTTTGTTAAAATATAACAATTGATCAAATGCGTAGCGGAACTGGAAACTGTCGTTCATGAAATATTTAGTTGAATATAGAGATTTGATAGTGGTCGATAGCAGCTTATAGCTCCTGGCTATAACGATGCTATTAACGACCGCATTTAGCTTATAGCTTATAAAATATCCATACACATATTGATTTATCTCAAATATTGCACAAAATAATTTCTAAAATTGAAAAACAACATCACTTTAAATGTAATTAATTCTGTACTTTTTTACATGAACTTTATTCTTTTATTGCTTCAGCAAAAAATATAGCAATTACGATTTTTTTTTTAATTATTCCCTAAAAATTATTAAATGAAAGTTGTAAGATGATTGGTATTGAACTGCATTTTAATAGAACGCTTCACAGAGGGCCGTTACTTAGCCAATCTAGTTCTGCAATCTTCTACGACACAATATACATTCAAATTAATATCACACCTCTAGTCCCTTTTCGGCCCTATTTAAACATTCATACAGATAATACAATCTTAGAAAGTACTATTTTTTATTAAATACTTTTGTAGAAATAGATTTATTTAATTTATTCAATTTTCAGAACCCAGCTCCGAGCAAATAACGAACTAGACGCCAAGGGACCTGCAACTTCAATTATATTTTTAAGTGAAAAAACTTTACTTACTGTAAACGATTCGATTTCACCTGTAAGAGATTCATATGAGTTTTTTTTTTTATTAAACTTATTTACTCTACACACGTTTATCTAGTCATTATCCTTGTATTCTAATTTACCTTAATTATAATTTTGCATTACATAGTTGTAAGATTATTTGGATAAGACAATATGTTATAAATTCGTTACAAATGGCAAAAAAGTGGTTTCTGATCTATAATAGAACGTGATTTTTTGACGTTACAATTGAAAGTATGGATTTTTAAAACGGATTCGAAATTTCATGGAATATTAAACGTACAGTGTTCCAAGTATTCGCGGTTTAATAATTATATTGAACTTTGTCTTTAATAGAAGCAATCATCATGAACGCTATTTTGTCGATGACCACGTTTCTATAAAATTTTGTGCTGTTATGTTAAAATAATATTATTCTAAATTTTCACGAACTGGATTTATTCTCCATAGTAGGTTATGTGTAATTTTTAGAATTCATTTCATTGTCGCTACATACTTATCTGTATATAAATATTTTCTTGAGACAGTATTTCGAAAAAGCCTGTCGAGGTCAGCCCAAGTTGGACATTCGTAGTTTCAAGGTTCTGTGGCTGCATTTAAAAAGCAATATCCATTTTAATATACGAATACGATTCTCATGTATCAGAATTTGATAGTATAAAAAATCTAGTTGCTGTAAATAAGGGGCTGTTAAATTATCACGTCCAGCGAATCATCATTTTCTTATCACCCTCCTTATATCACGTTGCGTCACTTTAAATATGACCCCCCCTACAATGAACACGTCGCGTTTTGTTTGCGCCCCTCACCCTATGATTGTCGTTTCAGAAAAGAAAAAGCAAATAGTCGTTGTGCGTATTTTTATCATATAAGTATTTATTTGTGTAACTTGAGAAAAATTCTAATAAAAAATACTTATTCAAATTAAACATTTGACGTAATATAATAAATTTTAATTATACCCATCGATGCGTTAAATAATTTTCAGATACCCCCTCCATCGTCTGTGAATAATTGAACAGTCCCCACGATAATAGGATTATAGTCATAAAATTAACTTAAAATGTCGAACTTCTTGTACTCGCTAAATGAAAACGAAAAAAGTGTTTAAACACTAAATCGATGTATACATCTATTTCGTCTCTTCCTAAGCCTGTTCAATATGATCCGAATATATTTAGAAATAATTCTAAAGTGTAATGTTATAAGAGTACATTTTGAGAAGGCTGGCAAAATGTAACTATAGCTGTATTGTTTACGATGGGCTAAATAAATGGTTATAAATTAAATGCAATCTACTATATTATTTTGAATAAATCTGTAATGATCCCCTGATCTATCATACTTATCACACTCCTTTGTCTATGCCCCCTCCCACTTACCTGGTGCTGGACCTCCTCCGCACGGCCAACACACACTTTCACCAGTTACAACACTGCGGGCAAATATGCTGAAAACGACCAAAAAGCTGAGTTGGGTTTGTTTATAAAATTAAAATAAAAGGATGATAAATCTATGTGTATAGTTTATTTTTTAATACCTCTCAAAAAACATCTAGTTTGTTTTCATGCTTTTTAGTTATTTATCCCGTATAGTCTGGATTTTTCGTTTTCTGTGACTCAATAAAGCATTAAAATTTTAAAATTGTTTATTTTATTTTAGAAAGACAATATGTTATAAATTCGTTGCAAATGGCCGAAAAGTCGTGTCTTATACATATATACATATATGTATAAGACACCACTTTATATATATATATATGTATGTATTTATGTATATATGCATACATACACAAATGCATGTATATATACATTCTATATATAGAACATGAACTTTTAATGTGAACAACTTGTTTAAAACATATTAAAAATGTAACTGCAAAGTAATCAGAATTCACTTTTTATTATTATCTATTCGTTAATAATTTTAGGTAAAACATAAATTATTTGTGATCGTATGAAACGTGTATTTTTGATGAGAACTACATCGTTAATTAAAACGTCGTCATAACTTTTTATCAAAACATGCACTTGTGCAAAAAATTTTATATTAAATTACGTCTTTTAAAATGTTTGTGTGTCTTAATCAATCAAATATATCTTTATTTCTAAGATTACATTACATTAGTAATTACACTCGAAATAGGTCATTAACGAATTTTTTTCAACATTAAAAATTTACCATTCATTCCAAATGCTGGTTATAGGATTAGAGGCTTTATATATATAAAAAAAAAATCGGGCTGAAACGACTTACCGGAACTTCAATTTGTACGATATTACAATTTTTTAAAATCTGAAACTTCTCGAATTTTCGAAAATATTTTTTTATAAAATGTTTTACGTAGAAATCATATACGGAAAGAAATGCGGCAGCAGTTTCGCCAACATGCAACAAGATGAACCGACACAGTTAAGATCTCAATTTACATTCTTCATTATGCGTTTTTCTTGAACCACACAGATGAGATGACATAGTTATATTTCAATTTTTCCAAAGTAAAATGATTTATTTGTAATCTATCTGAAAAAATAAAACGCATAAGCTGTCTTCACAGGTACGCCGTTCGGCCGAAATTATCAGAGAGCGTCATTTTTTTTCAGAAAGTTTTATTTCGTGATTTTGTATCCGGTAAAATCGACTATAGGCTTACATCTTTAGGCTTAGTTAAGCAATAAGAATATTATAAATCTAATGTTGTTATAATAAAATTAGAATTTATCGATACAAAGCGATCCTGATATACTAAAATTAGAGCTTCTTCCACTGTCCCTTTTAAGCTGACGTTTAAAAATAGTCACTTTTAAAATAAAACTTTGTGTTCCATGTTATTCTTGTGAAGAGTTTTAGCCCGAACGATCGTTAAAACAAGGACGTGGAACGCAGTAATTGGGTCCTATACTCTACTCCAGTACTACATGTCTTTTTTTTAATCGCGCTCTCGCTCTCGATTACTTTATACGTCCCTATTTCGAGTCGATTCCGGTCACTTGTTAATTATTGCATAGAAACGTATTAGTGGAAGGTATAAAATGTCATGCGTATAAACCTGAAAATATTCTATTGTGTACTGAATTTCATCTGAATCCTTTCAGCCCTTTGTATGTGTTTCAGTGTCAAACTACCAAATATCGATACAAAGTATCGTTATTTTATTTTAATGCATTATTTTAATAATAGGATCTAATACTGAAAAAAGACGAAGTTTAAAAACCCTTTAGTTCGTTTTAATTTACTATGAATATTATTTTTAACTCATCATCCTCTCTAATACTGTTCCTTTTCTAAACAAAGCGAACAATAAGCATGGCCGACAAAATAGATAAAATTAATGACTTTTAAATTTTCAGGTTACAAGGAGTGATACAGATAATCATACAAAAGCATAAACAATAACCTTTATTTTATGTAATGTGTAACAATGTATTCTATCAGTTTGCTAAATTTCATCAAAATTAATTTTCATTATCGAGTTATAAGTAGATCTACAGATAAAAAAGCCGAAAAATAAGCAAACAGTAACATATATATGAAAAATATATAGCTATATATGTACACTAGTTTGAATCAAAATCAAATTAAGTATTATTGAGTTATGAAAAAATATACAAACGAACACACAGACAAACAAACAAAATGTAGCTTATCTCTGTTCCCTGGTGTCAAACTATCAGCATGCCAAATTTTATCCAAATCGATGCAGTGGTTTAGGGGTAAAAATGAAACAGATAGACAGACAGACACTTGCACATCTAGCTAATATATTATAAAATGGTGTATTATATCGGTTCATTAAAATCAGTTTAACTATTGTTTAATTATGAAAAAACGTACAAACCAACAAAGGAAGGATATGTCCTCCCCCGGAACTCAAACTATCTCAATACCGAATTTCGTTTAAATCGGTTCAGCGGTTTATGCGTGAAGAGGTAACAGACAGACAGAATTACATTTGCATGTATAATATTAGCAGGGATAAATATTTACAAACGCAAAATGACATGTACCTACCTAAATTGTAATTGTAAATATCCAAAATATAATTATTTCTGAATACCAATAAAGTATTTTATTAAAAAAAATATTTCATAAAATTTATTGGTAACAATAATATAAACTCATTCCTATTACCCAGAAGGGTAGGCAGACTATAGATTTCCACATGGTCCAATCTTTGCATATCTCTCTTGCCTCGCTGACATCAATCCATCTTTTCATGGAAGCTCATCGGTTTCGGATACTTAAAATTTGACCCTTTTTTAATATGCCACTAATATGGTCTGCATAGGATTTTCTAAGGCGACCCTTGGAGACCTTTCCATCACACATTCGCTATCTAGATTTGTTTTATCGGTCTACTTTATCTCATCTCTTCCAGATGACCAAACCACCGCTACATCTTTATAGTCTACTCTTTAGTCATATCTTCCTTCAAACCATTATTTATATTTTATTTGACTAATGGTCACACAAATTGAAAACGTAGATTTTTTTTTGTCTGCAACGCAACGCCATTGCATTAAAGGCAAACGCAGCGTATAGAGTAATATTTTCTTGTTTAACAAATTAAATATTTAAACTATTTAAATAAAAAAAAAAATGAACGGATTTTTATGAGCTTCAATACCGATAATTTTTATTTAGAAAAAATCCTGTAAATAATAAAAAGAAAATGTATTTCAAAACATACGTTTATAATTATTTCAATTTTTTTTATTACGATTATGTATATATGTTTTGTAATCTGGTCAATAGATTCCAAAGATGAGTATCTGTTTAATCATGTGACTATATTTAAAGTAACAATTTAAATGAATTTTCATAACTAAATTACGTATTTTATATTATTGAAAACAAAAATTCCAGAAAACGTGCCAAGAATTAAAAATTTTGCGTGTTAGACGTTTAAAATTATTTTTTTAGGCAATAAACGCTCTAGAACAAGAATACCTTCATGAATGTTCATTATCTAGATTCAATTCTTTTGAGTTTATTCTTAAACGTAATTCAAAAATTCACTCAAGCGCAGCAAAATTGTGAAATGTCTCTTAAATTCTACTCATTTATGTTGCGAAAATTTGGATGTGCCACTCGAAATGCGCCATCTACATACAGCAGGTCGATAACGTAAAAAAAAATTATGTAGATTTTTTTTTCATATTTAATAATATGAATGTTAATTTAAATGTTATTTTTCACATCACATTTAATAACATCTATATAGAAGTATTTTTTTTAATGCGTCGATGTACTTCTATGAGCGTTATCTACGCGTTTACGTGGTAGCCAATAAAATCGCTGGAGTTAGTTATTAGATAAGTTCGGCTAATCTCGTGAAATTTTGTCAAGAACAGCTATTACAAGATTCGACCTTTTGAAAGTTATAATATATTAATGTCTCCCAGAACAGATATTGTGAATTGTGTAAGAATTTGTTAAATGTAATAATTCGGGTATTCTGTATAATACCAATGATTATTGTAAGGTATTATTTCTTTCTAATAAAATTAAGTTTAAGAGATTAATGAGTACAAAGTATCTTAAACCTAAAAAATATCTTGAATACTTTGTACACTAAAAAAGTTACACAGTTCAAAAAAAATATTTTGATTAAATATGACATTTGTTGACCTCACTAGCAAAAATTTTATGGATTTGGTCGTTTCAAAAAATTCGTGATATGATGACCTGTTTTTGTATTACTTTAAGTTTGTAAGCAGATCGGTGCCGAGTGAAAATCAGACACTAGCGGTCATGTACAGCGGTCTTCGACGCGGCTTAGATAAGATAGATAGGCGGCGTGTTTAGAGTTGCGATTAGACTGCACTTTTAAGACGTCTACGCTCAGCTTCAATTGTTGCATGTCCATGGGGAAATAAAACAAACGACAATAATTTCAAGTTTTTTATTAAAACTTTCTCATTATAAATCCACCGATCGCTAACACAGCAGACAAATGAAGAAGCGGATTGCGCCAAGTGACAGAGCGAGTGCAGTGACGTGCGCGCGTCACGGGCCACGCGCGACCGAATATCACACGATTTCGAATAGGTACTGGCGGAGCGATAAATACGTACATATCTAAAAAAATAATGTTTACGAATCGGAGTAAATTTATTTCTCGAATCTTAAATCCGTTTAAATACTAATTGAATGATAAGCTAAGGATACAATAATAAAAGAGGTTAGTTTCAAACACTAAAGAAAGTTTTTTAATCTCTATAAAAATAGCCGAAAAATGTTAACATCTTTTTTTTTTTTCTGAGAAAATATACCATTTCAATGTTTAATGAAAAAAACTGTACCTCATTTATTACACTTAATTTTAAAAAGAGAAAAACAATATATATATATTTATTGCATATAAAAATTGTGATCACAAATATGAACAGCAGGAACATTAGTGAGTTTTCGATACATGATTGTTTTTTTTTAACACTAAAATAACACATAAAAAACATGTCGCCCGTCGTCATAACTGAATAAAAAAATTCAAGGCCGTTAAATGTATTCTTATTATAAAAATAGCCAAATATTGCATGTGAAATTAATTTTCTATGTGTGAAAACATATTACATAAAAAAGTAGCAAAAAATAATGAATATTCAAGAATTAGTTTGATACACATTTATATTTTCTTTTGCATCAGTTTCAACTTATCACTTTTAACATATGCTCCAATGGACAATGAAAAAATTGCAGTAAATAAGAAACGTATATGAATAAAAATCTCAGGATTTACAAAAACCTTTAAAAATAAACAAATACATTCCTTAAAAATTTGAAATGAGCTTAGCATGTGAAGGGATTTTTGTAAGCGCGGATGTTGCACTAGTCTACGAGAGAAGAAAAAAAATATTTTAATATATAGAATGACAAAAAAAAACAATAAAGTAAATTTCAAACTATACCTGAAACAAAAATTCTATCATACAGTCAACCTGCACAACTTTAACTTTCAAATTTGAAAATTCACCCATACCTTTTCTTGTGATCATTTATTTATCTTTCGACACTTATTCTTAATACACATAATGTTATAATAGTGCTTAGATAATAAATTTAGTAACTTAGTAAGACACCATTTCGGCGCAAAATTACAGTTAGATTTTGAAGGTGAAATAATTTCTCTTGTTTTATATTACAATCACATTGTGTAATATTTTTTGTTTATTATTTAGTTGTCACATCATGAAACATGCAAAATGAGATTAGGGTAACGTTCAGGCACAGCTCAATAAGGGAAGTAATAGGGATCATGACCGCTCCCCCAAAGTGCATTTTTGTTTTTCAAAGAATACCAACAAATATTTCATTATATCAACTCTAGCTGGTGACAATGACTTCATCGATAAACCACCAGCACCTGTGACATTATGAAAAATCTGTATTTAATTTACTACGCATAACAAAAATATTATCCATATACATAAATAAAATATGCTTATTTTGGCAATATTCCTATGCAAAAACTTTGAACCTCGCACGTCGCTGTTTCCTAGGTAGGTTGAAAAGTATTGTGTTAGATTGAGCTAATTGTCATCTATCTATCACAAATTGTAAATTATGACGGTGTCCATTCCAGTACAATACTCAAATTTAAATCTCTTAAGTTTCACAAAAAGAAAATAAAACTTTGAAGGAATTTCGTCGGTTCTCCTTCTTGTGTTTTGAATAAAAATTATTTCTTTTGTTTTTTTACTTCTTTATACATTAATAGCCATAAAGTTCTTTTTTTTCTTGAAAAGATAGGCTGCGTATTAAAGTTTCTGTAGTGCTAATATTGACTTAAAGATTAAAGTGGCCTCATAAGCTAGTCAATTTTAACTGTAATAAATTAGATACAAGTATTAATATTGAGATGTAAAGAAAAATGAGAAAATAAAAAAGTTTTGAATATAATAATTGGTTATTATGAAATTGTCATTAAAGCTTAACAATTAGAATTTATTAAAACTAATGCCTAAATGTCAGAAATCGGCATATTAAGATAAAGTTTATTATATATATCCCAAATCTTATGATTGCTAATGCCAGTCTAAAGGATTAAAAACTATAAAACATATGACATTTTCTCCACACAAATGCAGTTCGTAGTCACTCTTACATTCTCCTAATATTGATCAATTAACATTTTCATGAATTTCTCATATTAAACTAATATTGTTAAATCTTTGAAAAACCAATATTAGATAATACAAAAATCGTACGATATATACACACATATATATTTTAGTATTAATAGTTATAAAATAAACACACATTCCACAAAAAAACTTTCAAAGTTGAAAAAAGTTACCCAAGTTGACTGTATTTTCTTTGTTTCAAACAATTTACAGTACTTACGTTACCATTTATGATAGGGAAACATTTCTAGATATAACATTATTTTCAACTGTCGCATACTTAACTCGCTTAAAATGAAAGGAAAAAAAATTAAGTATATAAATTTTTATTCTCGCATCTTTTGTGATGGTTATACAATTGCAAAAATTACATATTTGAACGCTAACTACTTACATGGTAGATACATTATATTTTATGCATGATGTTAAATAATTTATTATTTTGTTAAATATCTTAACAATAAATCACTGATCGCCCCTCCCCAAACCTCTTACCTATACTGTGTTCATGAGAATTGCGATATTTTGTTTTTTTTTTGTGTTCAATCAATTTCAAAATATTTATACCAATAAAATTTCTATGTTCTATGTTCAAAATTTTTTACTGAAAAATAAATAAAATTATTCAACCGAAATTTTCACGAAATTCAGCTTGGTAAAAACTTAAGTGGGAAAATCCAAGACCACAGCGCCATCGGCCGTGACATCGCCCTAATTTTTTTATACATAACAAAGAAACAACGTGGCGATGCGTGTCAATACAATAAAATATTGTTAAATCTCGATTTTATCATTTGAAACATCAAAAAACCGTAGCTATATAACCATAAAAATCAGTACGCACCAATGCAACCTCTAACGTCTAATGGACCTCTCTTCTTTCACTACCTAAACAATAATTCAGAACTAGGGGATTTCCACCGGACATGGAAAAAGTGTCTTATTCCTTCGATGTATAGTTAACCGTATTAATAATATATTAAAATTGAAGCCATAAAAAAGTTTCGGGGAATGCAAGACTATCAGTTTTAAACAATGTTATAATTATGATCATAGTTATTGGGTTTCGTTCGTACATGCATCAATATGAAATCTAAATCTTTTTAAATAAAACTTATACATATAGACATACAAAACAAAGACATAAATTCTAAAAATATGAGGTAAATTTTCATAACTTTCCACTCGACCACATTTTTTTTAACACCACTGGTATAAACAATAAAAAAAAAAAGAACTGGAGCTATTATCATTAGCACTAGTATTGATATAAAAGTAATGAGCACAAATAGACAATAAGTATTGTTAAATTCGCAATAGCTCAATGAAGGGGCATACTCTCCTAAAATACTACTTTATATTGTGGGACTCAATAAAAATTATATTATTGAAATAAAATAGGTTGGTTCTCTATATCTCTTAAATTTGAAAGTAATAAAGTAAAACAATTGTCTATGACAATGTCATTCATATGGATTATATACTGAAAGACTCAAAATTATATCTGATATCTTACTGAGTTGTTCTCTGTAAAACAATGTATTTTTTATACAGTTATAAGTGAAATTAATAACGAAGATTTAATATGAGCGTGTCCTACGTTTTATTTTTATTGTGTGACAAGGCACAGATTCTTCGAGACCTGAAATAATGTAAATAATGACATATTTCAAATGTACATATTATATGAATAAGGCAAAATATTGGTAAAGCGCATCCAAATATTTTTAAAACACCAGATTAAACATTAGATGTTTGAATACATTTGATGTAAATATAATGAAAAAAAAAACCTTTAGAAATATAAAGCATTATTAATACAACATAATATAAAAACGCAATAACTTGTTCCAAGGAATTATGATTAATATAAATATTTTTCATGAAAAAGAAAATGATAAAATGTTCACATTTGTTTACATCTCAGTACTGGATTTTAACAACTTTTCACATTACAGGAAATCCCTTAGTTCCAAACTACCTCCTCATAAACATCAAACAGTAAAAACTGTTATATGCTTTATCCATACATCTAAATCATGAAAACCACAACACTAAAATATACAACCATACAAGACAAAATAAATTATAGCTTTTGAAGGTGAAGATTTACTTTCAAAAGGAAAACTAATATGATAACCCGATAGAATTCGATGCCTAACCAAGAAACAAAATATTAATCTTATTTCACCTATGCCATAATTACATATTTTTTTGATTTAATAAATTACCGAATTCAACATTCAAGCAATGAAAATGTGAAGCGTGTGCTATTATATTAAAAAAAAAAAACGACTAAATATGTCAACAAAACGTGAAAATATATGGGATTAATAACGAATATATAGTATATACATCGAATCAAGGAGTTTGCAATATAAATGCAATTACACATGTCTTATAAACGTCGAGACTAGCTGCGCGCGCGTCGACAGAAATCTCAATCTACCCGTCTCTATTATCCGTTTAAAACGTAGCACCGCATAATAAGTTATTGGATGAAAAAAAAAATGATCAATCAGATTGATGTAGCCAACCATGTTTTATTTAACAGATTGTCTCACATTTTTTTCTACCTGCGCATATTTTGTTCATACGTCTTGCCATTTTGCATACAATTCAAAAATTATTATGAACATAATTTTTATAAAAAGACTCTTTAAACAGATAGATACTTTTCGATATTGCGTACATATATATTATACACTTTTCAACGTAAAAAAGTTAACTAATTTAAACTCTATATGTTTATTGAATAAATAGTAAAATCTTTTACTATTAAAAACTCTCAACAAACACAACCTTCTCCTCATACCACGACAATTTCTGTCGGCGCCGGCGCAGGCTTCCGAGGCTTCGTAACTAGTTTCTCAGTTGCATTATATGGCGTTCTGCAACGTTAAAGGGTGCGTGTGCTCGTGACCATTATGCGTCACAAATTCTTCGCCCGCCATTTTTGGCTTTTGGTTCATCTCCTCAACCCTCTCGGTCTGTATGAAGTTCGCCGTCATCAACCCTACCCCCAGGGGGTCCGTCATGGTGACGATGTTAGTGGATAGGTTGCCATTGTTTGTCTGCGGTTCTAGAGGTTTCGCATTGTCTATGATTTGATGTGTATTATTCAGGACGTCCTGCTGTTTTTCTTTCGCCTGAAAAAAGAAGACAAATTTTTATGATAAATGTTTATAATAAATATTATTTAATGTTAATTTTAACAGACGAAATTTATAGAAAAAACAAGCTGAAGCATGAGAGAAACGATGTAGAGGCATACAGGCTAGGACGACACCGAAAGCACTATTGCAATTATCATTTTAATGGGTAAATATATTCTATATAAAGAAAATAAAATTAATTTATAAAGTGATGGTGCCTATTAATATAACTAGCTATAGCTACAACGCACGAAACACTGGCGCTTAACAATTAGATTCATTCATTTTGGAGGACAGAAAAACCGTAGAAAAATGGCAAGACACCATTTCCTTTTTTTAAATGTCATCTATTTTTATAGTATCAAAACTAGCCAAATACAAACAACACAACTAAAGAGAATTTAGTGCAACTTTTTACTTATATAATATGAAAAAACTTTTTCGCCTATCTAATATAATACGTAAGATGTAACTAATACGATTGAGCACTCAAAATGTTTCACTTGCAAAGGTACTCACATGTGTTTCCAAAGAAAGTCCCAGTAGGTCTTCGGTGTGGACGTTCCCGTTGTTTGTAGCAGTGTCTTGTTGGATCGACTCAACGGGTTCGACAGCGGGTTGCTCAAGCGGTCGCTCTACCGGTTGGCTCTGGTTGTCCGACGGTTGGGCGACTTGTTGGTTCTGATCGCCTTGTAGGCCCAGTAGGTCGGCCGTCGGCTGGCCGCTGTTCGTCGTAGGCTGTGTTTCGATATTTTGTTCCGCGTTTTGGTTGTGATTTTTGTCTTGTTGTTTTTTGTCTTCTTCCCCCTGTAGTGATAAAATAAGATTACCAACATTTTGTTTTTATCCTAAAGTATTTGGGATTCGACCAAACGACCGTCATAGTACATTAGTAAAATATGAAGTGTCCCATGAATATTATCGGTTACGTGATTCTAGAGGCCAAAAATTTAAATTTCTGAATAAAATCCATTTTTTTTTTTTCTAATTAAATCTACTAATTTTGTATTACTGACTATTGCACAATTTATAATTATTGTTCATTTATAAATTCATTTTTCTCGCTTATTATTCCAGATTTGTAGTTGTAAATAAATTATGCTAATATTTGTGTTTGTGCATGTGTTGGCACTGATAATATTAAAAAAAAAACTAGTTTGAGACTATCAAAATGTGCTCCATAAGCAAATTATTGACATTATTATTAACAAATAAAATTTACAATACTCAGTACGAGAGTTGAATTTGAGATGATACAAATTATTCATAACAAAAATATAGGTTTTATAAAATAAATTAAGATTTAAACAAAAAAAAAAACCTTTCGCAAGCGTGTTCGTGACATAATAGCTTCTACACGTTGCCTGCGCGCGAGCCTCTCCTTCTCTTCTCGTTCCAATTCTTCCTTCCTGAGTCTCTCTGCTTCTTCCAATGCCTTCCTCTTCTCTTCTTCCTCTTTGAGCCGCGCTTGACGCTCTACTTCCTCCCGAGCTTTGCGTTCTGCTTCTTCACGTTCCAACTGCTGCTGTAACTACAATATTATTGAGTTTTAATATGTATTCTTTTAATCGAGAAATCAACATAAATAGTAGCATTTTAATATAGAATTTCTAATAAGAAAAGTTGAAAGTACTTTGTGGTGCATAATTGGATTGTAATTTTCAAGCTTCTACCATATTTTCAACCAAAACTCTAATTTTTTAGTCTAATTTCAATCAAATTTGTAACTTATAGGGGGTAAACCATGATTGCAAAAAAGAAAGGTGTACAGACCCCAGACATAATTTAAATCTAGATCTCAAAATAAGTCTTATAGATTTGTTCTCCTTGAAGGCGAATATCGTCATAAGACATCTAGTTCGAAACCAAAATATTCTATTTTCAACAGTAAAAATCTTAACACTATATATCCCCAAATTGTAATTACGAGCTTAAAATATATAAAATACAATTTCAATGTCAAGCCAATCTCAATTTTCTTCATTCAGCACATAAAGCTAGTTTTTACTATAACGCATAATAATTCAAAAATGTTATTTATGTAATCTAAGCTTTCCTAATCTTAATTAATACGTCATATAAATATGACGTAATTTAAAAATTTAAATTACATAGTTATCCTTAGTTTCAGCCAAATGCAAAAAAAGTAGAGCTTTATGTTTCATAAATGTAAGGTTTAATTGAAGCGGAACACACCTCGATAGCTTTCCTCAGTTTCTCCTCCTCGAGCTCGCGCTGCAGCCTCGCCAACTCCCGCGCTTCCTCTTCTTCCCGCCTCATTTGCTCTTCTTCCAAACGTTGCCGCTCTGCTTCCTCTTCAGCTTCGCGCTGGAGTCTACGAGCAGTCAATATATTATCCATTAGCAGGCACTTTTATGAAGTTGCTCATATGTATCACTACACATCATTAGATTGAAAATAGGAAAATAAATGAAAATCTTCAGTGACGAGCGCACTTTAGCTTTATTTTTGTATTTCTAATTCAACTTATTGTCTTTTAATACCCATTTTGCACTTCATTTTTAATTATTGTTTTTCTAGAAGGAACCTCGGTAATTTCATTTAATTCAGATAGAAAACTTGACAGAGTCCTTTCATAGCAGACAAGTATTCAAACAAGAACTTTATTCTAACCTCTGTCTCTCCAGCTCGGCCTGCCGCTCCAACTCCTCTCGCGCGCGTCGCCGCCGCTCTGCCAGCGCCGCCTTGGCTTCCTCCTCTGTCGTAATGCGTCGAGCCGTCATAGAAGCTAAGATTAGAGTATTTGTAGTTAATACATTAAATAATTAATAGCATATTATTGCTAATTAACAAATAATAACTACAAGATATATGGTTTCAGCACAACGCAACATTCATAAGATACTGATTGTCGATATTGAGAACATTGGTTTATCTAGGTTGGATGTCTAATATGATGTTTAGTGACAAATATTTATTGATATATCATATACAAAGATTATCACAATGTAAAGACTCAAAGATCCATGTGAATACATTTATGCTCTCATCATGACAATTGTATATTTGCATATTGATTTAATGCTTTATTTATCACTAATTTTGGCCCACGGCTCGGCCTGCGTAGACGTCGAACACATTATTGTACACATTTCTACATAAAGCAAACACTATTTTTAAAGATAACCTGCATAAAGATTAAGTTTAAACACTGTGCAAAAAAATATCTCATAACATGTGTGTACATACACATATAGGCATACAGGAATTCTAAAAATAATAATTTCTTTTAGTTCTACTAGCATTGTTAAGGATGTTATGCACTTCTTTTTAATAAATTAAATGAATAGTCATTAATTTACAATTTTATCATATGTAAAATTCAATATTATTACTTTTGTTTAAGGCACTAGTCAAACCTCCAGAACTAATCATCAAATTGAGGATCATGTAGCAGTACAATTTCACAGAGAATAACAGCTTTTGGAGTAATCCATATAGACAGCTAAGTGTGTGTCGATTTTTACCACTTTGTGTAGATATGTATTCCATATCAATATTATGTAAATGTGTAATTATCATACACAAGTTAGGCGAATTTTATATGGTACTTATTGATCTGCCATTGCTTCATGGTAAATTGAAGTTTAAATAATTTTGACAAAATCATGAAGATAATTTATCCATTTTGTCATGAATTTTTATCAATATTCAGAACATAAATGATTGTACTGCTTTTCAAACAGATTTGGATGTGCTATATGCGTGGTGCTCAATAAATAAAATGGACCTTAATATTAGCAAGTAATTTGTAATCTCTTTTACTTAACAAATCAACAAAATAATTTACGAATAACTTTCAAATTCTATACTATAACATAAATTTGTAGTCAAGGATCTTGGTATTCTTTTTGATGATAAACTTACCTTCCTGCTACACTATGATTGCATCATCAAAAAGGCTAATATGCTGCTTTGATTTGTTGTCAGGTCCACAATAAAATTTAAGAACTATTACAGTTTTTTAAGTATATATTACAGTCATATTAGAAGTACCTTGGAACATGGTAGTTCAATATGGTCTCCTCACTACAATACTCATGTTAAGCACATTGAAAGTGTAAAAAGAAAGTGTGTCAAAATCTTGTCTTTTCATCAGAATCTTAGCCGCTTTTACCCTCACTATTCTCAAAGATGCTCTGCGTTTAAAGTACGCACTGGAAACATATTATAAGCAAATAGATCTAATTTGTCTATACAAAATTGTACACTCCTCGATAGACTCGCCTATGTTATGATCATTGCTAATTTTAACACTCTTCATAACTTTCGTACATTCAGGACATTTTCATAGCAAACCCACAAAAACAATACGTCCGTTTACAATCCTATAACCAGAATGCCCCGTCTCTACAACGAGCTAACGGCCGACGCTGGCGCGGGTGATGTCGATGTGTTTGATTGCAGACCTACTGCTTTCAAACACAGTATACACAATGTCTTGTTTTGGTAATGTGAATTGTAAATGCTTTATTACATTTTTCAATTTTTCTGTAAATTTTTGTTTCCACTTTTTTACTTAGTTCATTTTGTTATGTATACTTTAGTTCTATGCATGTTATGTACACATATTTAAGGATTACGATTTAGATCAATTTGTATATTTATCATATCTTACTATACAATTTTATAATGATTGTAATCTGTTTTGTGTACTTTTAGATTTGTCTAAATAATAAATTCAAATATTCAAGATATTGACCAAACCCAAAATGCATTGCCAATTGATTTTAAATTTGAAATAAAGTTATTTGTCCCTATTTTTTTTTTAAATAAACACAAAGGGATAAAAAAAAACAACTCACCAGTCATTTCTGATTCATCAGTCTTTTCTTGTCCGTTCATTTCTTTCCTCTCTTCCTTCTTCTCAATTGACTTAATCTCAATCTTCTCCTCCACCGGTTTAATTATCTCCATTTTATGTTCAACTGTCTCTGTCTTCGGCTCCTCTATCGCTTTTATGGTATCGATTTGCTCTATTGCTGGTTGCGTGATTATGTCCACATTCTCAGAAGTGGACACTACTACCATGGTTCCTTCAGAGTGCATAACTTGTTCCACCACCTCCGTTTTTTTAGTTTCCACACTTTGGTTCTCGACGTAACGCTCATTATCGTGATCCTGTATTTGCAAAGCCTCCAATTTCTGTGTCACCTCGCTGGCATTGACTTGATTTGAGTCCTTTGATGTTGACAGCGGAGTCGACTAATGATAAAAAAGAGTTTAACACAATTGATTAAGAATGTTAACCTGCCACTTTATAATTCTACACATAACACACTCTATTGTAATCCTAATAAAAGTCAAGCTAGACAATTTATTGGAAATAAAAGTCTTAAGAAGGGAGTCCTATATTGTTTTATAAGTAAGACAAGCAAAACCAGCAACTCAGAGTTCCATTATTAATATAAATGTATTTGAAATAAGTGCACTACGCATTTACCATAAACAAATTCATTTTCATAAGTAGAGCTAATGGTAAGATCTTTGGTATTATAAACATCAATTATATTTCTCCACTCTCTGTAAATACTCTTTGTAAACAATAAATCATAATAAAAAATTAAGGACACTTTTTGTCCAATTAGCCTACAAGGCATACATATAAAAAATGACAGAATTGAGCCTGATGCCGGTACTGCACAAAAAACATTCACCAA
Organism: Eumeta japonica; assembly: GCA_005406025.1. Lineage (NCBI taxonomy): Eukaryota > Metazoa > Arthropoda > Insecta > Lepidoptera > Psychidae > Eumeta > Eumeta japonica. The sequence goes on from BGZK01000418.1 coordinate 178,667, forward strand.
AGAATATTAGAAACTCATTTAGTTTCAGTCAAACACCTACTTACATAATCAGATGAAAACGCAGTCACATAACAAAGTGTTTTGTTTAAAGCTTTAAATTTACAGCAAATGATAAAGTACGAAAAATATATCTGCCTCATCAACATTTACTGTATAATTGTTCCTCATAATGTTAATATAAACATTAAGTATTTGAGTACCTTGGTGAGGTCTTTGTCGACGCTAGGCTGCTTGGAGCCGGCAGGTGAAGGCGTTGGTGTGGGTGAGACCGCTTTGGTGCTTCTAGGGGTCTTCTCATGTTCTTTGGATACCTTTGGCTTTCTGTGAAGGGGTGGTTTTCCTTCCGCTGGAGTTTTGGTCTCGCCCGGCGTTTTTACAACTAGAAAATTTTACACAAACATGTATATTAGTAGATTTTAGTTTATTTTTCCAAACATATAAGAAAAAAGACTAGTTTTATCTCCTTATTGTATGTTAGAATATTACAGAAAAAGATATGATATTTCAATGTAGTAAAGTATAAAGCATTATATTCTAATTTTCAAGAAAAAATACTATTGTTCATCAAAAGCTTGATGAGAGCAACAACAAAAAACACTTATATTTCTTTTCTAACGCGAAATACTAATCAAATTAACACCAAAAATTTATAACCATAGAATCAAATGGTCAGTTTTCCTTAAAAGTATTATAAATATTGCATCGAAAATGACATCGGTCTCTTTTAAAAACAGCTGTACTCAGTGATCGCCACGCCCCCTAAACGCAGATGACGGAACCACAGACAACGAGAACAAAAAACGCGAAAAGAGCGTAATTCCCACTCTTCTCCGTCATACCCGACGATTCCCGAAGCCAAGCGAGACACTGTTCCAAATCTACCAGACACTATTTACCCCCACCACTTTTAGTGAAACATAAAGGTTGCGGATTAGAATTTCAAAGCTCTCCTATAAAATTTCACTTAAAAATATAAACAAGTTAACAGGATCAAAAAGCTTTTAACTTCAAAATATTTTAGGTCAGGCACTAAATCACTGTATAGTAGCTTTCGTTTATTCTGAACAACTTTTATTTAGAGTTTTAAACATATGACAATGTGACACGGTCGCTATGTCATGTGCAATAACGGCGTGTGTCAAACCATGTCGTCCTCCATTGCTCGCAGTTTGATCAGGGAAAGATTTTTCATATTTTACCAGTAAGAATTTACAGCAAAACCTTTTTGGTTATGCTGTTTATATCTGACTAGTTTTGATACCATTAAATAGACGACATTCAAAAATAAAGAAATGGTGTCCTGCCATTTTCCTATTGTTTTTCTGTCTACCAAAATGAGTGAATCTAACATAGAAAGTCTATATATTTTAAAGTTTTATTACAAAAAATGGAAAAAGGCTTATACAGACTGAAAAAAAAATTTATCACATTTATGGACCTTACTGTCGGTAAGAATATCACAAAACTGGTTCAAGCGTTTTCAGTCTGGTAATTTAGATGTCAAAGAATAATCTTGCTCTGGTCAAGCTTTTACAGATAAAATCTTGGAAATTGGAATTGGAAAAAATTTTTTCGAAAAAGTAGAGTACGATCAGCATATTAGTTCTTATGACATAGCTGAAGATCTGAGGATTGACCAAAAGCAGCTCTGACCCATTTGAAAAAAGTTGGACATACAAAAAAGCTCAATACTTGGGTCCCATATGAGATCACTGAAAAAAATTGTGTACTCATTTGCGATTTTCTATTGAAACGTAATGAAACCCAACCTTTTTTGAAAAGACTGATCACTGGTGATGAAAAATTGATTATCTACAACAAGAATACGTGAAAATGGTCATGGTCCAAAAGCAAGCAAGCTCCACAGACTATATTGAAACCCGGATCAACTCGCAATAAATTGATGCTATGGTGCGATTGGAAGAGCATTATTCACTATGAGCTTTTACCACCAGGTAAAACCATCGATTTGGAACTGTACTGACAATAGGTGATGAGAGTTAAGCAAGAAATAAAAGACAAACAGCCGAAGTTGATCAACAGAAAGGTTGTGGTTTTTCACCATGATAATGCCAGATCACACTTCTTTGGCCACTCAACAAATATTGAGTGTGGTTGGGAAGTATTAATGCATCACCATATAGTCCTGACCTTGCACCCTCAGATTTTCTTACAGTCTCTTCAAAATTCTTTAAGTAAGTTAGGTTAACATCAAGAGAGGACTGTCAAAACTACTTGTCACAGTTTTCTGATCAGAAGTACCAATATTTCTACAACAATGGGATTATGTCACTATCTACAAAATTGCAACAAATTGTTGAACAAAATGGCATATACATTATTCTTAAAATGTAAATTAAAAAATGATGAAAAAATATCTTGAATTTCTATATAAAATATGAAAAAAAATTTGACTCGACTTAGATATATATAGTGTGGTTGATGGTTTTAGTTTTATAATGGTCTCAATATTTCTAAAAAAATGTGCTACATAGTCAAACTAGACAATTCTTGGTGAAACTTCATGGTTACTATGAACTAGTGTCACTAAATGGTGGACTTTGTTTCCAATGCATAAAGGTTCTCAAAAACGTTTGATATTAATGAATTCACTTTGTATACAATCCAAAAATTACTGAGATCTAAACAGTATTACAACAAAATGACATTGTTATATAAGATTAAAAAAAAAAAAATAGGATTTGAATATGAAAATGTGACAAAAGGAAAATCATATGGAAAAATGAGATATAAACACGTCATGGCTGTCTTGTAATAGGACATTGATAAATTGGACGATTTTGATGATATTTTGTTAACGTTTTGAACGCGCGTGGCCTTCGGTGAAACCGCGAGATCCACCAATTCGTCGAGCACCCGCGGCTTCATATAAGGCCGGGTTGTTTAATTCTCTACTACCTTGCACTTAAAAATTTACTTTAAATTTCTGGGTTATACCTGTTTGTTATACGAAATTGAATTGTATACTTTAAGAAATAAGGCAGCAAAAAAATATTTACCTTTCTCACCACTTATCTAAAAAATTTACAATATATTTATAAAGTTGAGTAATCGTTTAGTTCACTTCGCGGTAGCGCCGTCGTAGCTCGTTTGTCAGTATCTCTGTTCATAGCAATCCCCTTTACAAAAGTAATCGCGAGTGTATTGTATATATAATATAGAATACTTTGTAGCATAGTAAAGTATATACTTTTATAGTGTTTCTCAAAAGTAAATAAGTGATAAATGTGCCTAGTTTGCTTTGTCGGTTTTGACGTTTCCTTTGACGGCTAATCGGCGATTAGCCACTTTATTTCAGTAGATTTTAGTTTACGTGTTGATTTCATATATTATGTACATAATTTGTTACATTTTAAATAATTTTTGACAATTTTTGGAATTAGCTCTCCATATGTTGAATATCCATCACATTTTGTAAAAATCTGGCCTGAATTCGTTTCTGGCTACCAAGAAAAGTATGTATGGTACGGGATTGTGAAAAAAAATTGCTGAATATGTTGTCTATTGTTAAATTTTGTCTTATCATATATTCTTAAATAAGTGGACGGACCGAATGATAGAAGGTATTCTGATATTTAAAGTTCTTGTTTGTCCTCAAAATTGATATTTCACTGCAATAACACAATGTTCATTATAAACTGACACTCTCTAAGTATGTCAGTATATATCATATTAGTAAACGTTATACTTATAAAAATATATATTCGAGACCCTTAAAAAGAGCTTTCATTTCGTATGTCACATAGTACAGTTTGCAAAACTTTTTTTATTTCCTAATTTACCTTTCAAAAGTGATTCCTTTCAAATTCATTTTATCCTGAAAGGATAAAACGGAAAAATAAAACGGAATTATTTTTTATTTTGAGGTACGGAATCCTAAAAATGTATAAACACCATTAAAGATGGTAATTTGTTATCTCTAATATTAACGCACAAGGGAAGACCAAGAACGGCGTCAGGATCGGTATTGGAACTGAGAAAGGGACAGTCATTGCAGTTGCATCATAAGATTACTGTTACATTATGATTCCAGTAGACGTTAAATTGCCGATTAAAAAAATTACAATACCGGGCGATAGATGCGGCGAGTGCAGCGACAGCGGGCGCGGACGGCGCGCGGCGGGTGCGGCGGGCGGCCGGCGCGGGACGTCTCCGCCCGCGCCGGCCGGGATCGTTCCACTGATGTTGGTCGTAGTTCCGTCACGTGACACGCTCGGTGTCGTCGCTATTGAAGCGTCGCCGGCGCCACCTGCACGTACAGACGCCGCAGCACTTATTGACGGATTTACTTAACTTCAAAAAAATTGTGTCAAAAATAGAAGTGACATATCATAAAATATAGATATTCCATTATTGCGATTGGTAAATCTGCTTTACGAATTTGCAGAACTTTCTATCGGCATATTCAGACTAAATCAAATATGAATTAGTGTTATTAAAATGTGCAAAGTTTGCGGTGACAATACTTTTTTTAAGCAAATACTTCAGCCTTTATAACAACAAGGCAGTTTCTCACAGCCGCTTTTTTTGGTAATCTTTGAGATTACATTAAAGTTAATCAGTAAAGTTGGTCAGCGAGCTTATCGTTTTTTCCACTGGGCAAACTAAAAGAGTGATAAGTGATTACACTCATTAAAACAAACACTACTTATGAAAACAAATACAGTTGACACAATCAGAAAGAATATTATAATAATACTTCTAAGACGTGGGACAATGTAGGCACATTATCCCACGCCTCAGAATAAAGTACTATTGCAGTGCCGTAACGTGATGGTGAAACCTCAAACAGACTTATACAATTCCATTAACTCAACAGACCAAGAATCTATTATTTCAAAATCAAAATCACGTGTTATTTTATGGAATTTATTAACATAAGAATCCATTACTTGTATACAAACAGTGCCTTTGTATATACCTAAAAAATAAATAAATAAATGAACTGTACATATATGGAACATTGTTGAACTTTGTTTATTTACTTTTTTATAAAAAAGAGTGGCAACCTAGGGAGCAGTTTGTTACCGCTAGTCAGCATTAATAAAAAATATGATAATGTATTCATTAGAATAAACAAGGAACCACCTTTTCAATGCAACAACATTTATTTTAATTACACTTTTGCATTGAAGAGCATCCATTTTAGTGTACATTATTACACATATGTGTAGATATGGCTGTCAGTTTATATGTTCTTAAATATTTTTATTCAATCCCTAAATTTGAATTAAAAGAAAATGGCATTATTCACCTTAGTAATAAAATGAAGATTTGGGTTTATTTTATAGAGATTGTAAAATTTTAATTAAAAAAGCACATATTGATTAACTGAATTTTAATAAAAATCGGTTTAAAACTTTTGAAATTAAATAATCAAGCAACAAATTATTGAAGGTTGAAAAAAACTAACACGTGGAGGAGTCATTTTTATGCTCACATAGAACATGACAAATTTGACAAATACCTTGAAAAATGTGAGATTTGGAATTTCATAAATATATCTTATACTGCTTACAGCGCTTCTAAAGTCATACAATAGAAATATATAATATCTAAGGAAGTGAATAGCTCCCCTATATGAATGAAAAGTATGATTTAAAAACACATAAGACAATAGGAAGCCAGAGGAATTTCAATGCTTTTTTTTTGGCAATATTTTATTTGAAAGCAATATTGAAGAATAGCCCGACATAACCCGCCTCGTCCTATCATCGCATTCTTTCATGTTCTTAAAAAGTTATATGATACAATACAATATGTATGATGTGAGACACATGTATTACCATTTATATATTGAGTGTTTACTTTATACAAACACAACAACAAGCACATCAACATAATAAAATGAACTCTGTATGCATTGTTATAAGATACACATGTACATTTACATCATATAAATTCACTCATATTTTTCAAAGGATGTAGACAGACACCACAAATTTCAATTATATATGTAATGTTTTATCAATCTCTTTATAAAAGCTAGTTAATTCATCATTCTCATTTATAATCACATTTATAATTCATAACCAGTAACTTAAAATTTGATTCTTCATACTTTTTTAGGATGTTCCTCGCTAAACCATTTGCATTTATCCTTTTCACATGAAAATAACATATAACAAAATATTTTTTTTTTACTATAATTACGACATATTCTTTTAAACTACACCATGTTTTGATTCATTTAAATAACAATGAAAAACGGCTTATATTGCATGCGATTATCACCATTTTTTTCTTAAAACCATTTAAGAATTGCAGACAACTGAGAACAACACACACTACCAATAATTGGAATGTGATTATTAAATTAATTGAAAATGAATCGACTGGACCGGACGGTATACTGCGATTGTGCTTAAAACATGTGGTTGTGAGTTATGTAGACGTTCCTGTCTTGGCTGTTATTAATCTGTAGATACAGTCATAAATACATAGAAAACGTTTAGTAGGCCTTACCCATTGGTTGGGACAGGATTGAGATTTAGATTAGGTTTGACATAAAGGATTTATTTTCATGTTTCCATGCTGTCCATTTCTTGAGGATTTATGCAAGTAGATAGCCAAACTTATCATGAAGAAGAGTATCAAATGGTTGTAAAAAGTTCATGCCCGTCAATGTCAGTGGCCCGCAAGTTACACACTGCCCTTTTCTATTAATTTGGCAAATCGTCATGATATACAGCACATCAGAAGCATCTGTTGCCATGTAGTTGAGATCACTAAAAACACCTAGTATCCTGGAGTCAAGCTAAGCTCTCTTAGGAAAAAGCGTAGGAAGCCATGCAGTGTCTGAATTATGTTATATGAAAGTCTATGGAATAGGTCTTGTAATGGGGTACACTTAACTTACTAGCAAATTAACATTATCAAAACAAGATTGTGCATGCACAGCAAAAAAAAAACTCAATTTGACATTGTGCTATGTTTTAAGAGCACTCTCCTTAATAAGACTTAAATTCGGGATAGTGTTGACATATCGAGCAATTTTGTCATCCGATCTTTGCTATTTAAATAGGATAAAGCTAAACTGCCTTAGAAAAATTTGGTGTCTTCCATACGCTAAGACGAGACCATTTCAGCCACCAGCTTCAACTTAAAAAACACAGGTGCATTAGCTCATGAAAGACTATTATCATCTTTGAACCAGAGAATGTTAATCTCTTTACACTCTATTGTATTCCACATAAAGTTGCAAGTATTGTTCATGATTTAGTTAGTTTTGATCTAAACAAAAATTTTCCAAACTTAAATTAGTATTGTAAGATGGCTTTAGTAAGGGGTTTTATTTTTTAAACTACATAAAATCCGCAAAAATCTTTTCCAATTTTCTTAATTGAGACTAATACTTGATGTCAAAACAACAAATGGCAATTCTTTCATTATTTTTTTTTAATCTTTACCTTCAACTGTATCCAACTTTAATCAACAAAGATATGTAAAATATTAAATTTATGCTACTCTCTCTAGAATCGTTTTGGGGCTCAGTATAAAAGTTACTTTCAAACCGTGGCCTTTTCCTCAAAATGTCTAACATTATGTGGCCTTAGTGAGACTTTTTTCATTAGAATACATTTTGATTAGCTAATTAGATCGAAATTAAAAAATGAAATAAATAAAAAAAAAACGTGCGTGCTCGTTATTACAACACATTTAACAGTAAATACCATCAACGTCAAGCATGAAAAAATATTGCAGTCCGCTTCAGTGTTCAATGGAAAGAAACGAATAATGTGAGTAATGGGTGTCAATTTCACCTCCGCCATTAGGGTCACACTGACCTCTGGGAGTGTTGACCCCCGTACCGGCGATGGACGCGGGGCGCGGCCGCCGCGGCGTGGAGGCGGCGCGGCGCACCACCGCGCCGGCGGCGGCGGCGCTGCCGGCGGTCGACATCGCGCTGCCGGGTCTCGAACCGGGTGTGGTTTCGCCTGAACGCGTCTCTATATTTTTACAATAAGCACGTATACAAGCTGTATATACAAGCGTTTTATGTACAAACACATATCGACACTTTTTTTTTATAACATATGAATGTGGGATTTTAATAAAGACTCTTAGACAATGAAGATTTACAGTCTTTTTTTATTTATAAGTAAAATGAATGAATAGAATCTAAAATGGACCAAAAAACCTTGAGTACTTTTCTGAATTAACACTCAAAATAAACCTTCATTGTGTTTATGTGTTCAACTTCTTAATTATAAGTGCAATATATTTGCATACTGTTTTTTTTACTTAAATAAGACATTTGAAGGTTTTCCATGTATCATTTACTGTGAATCATGCTTAATTTTTTTTCACTGGTCCAACATAAAAGTAAAGCCAAATAAATTGATTTGCTAAGTAACCAACAATGGTAGGCATATATTTGAATATGACAATAAAATTTTCTGTACATTATTAATTTATTCCACACAAAGATTATTTTAGTGTTATTTACATTATGCACATTGCATCGCATGAAAATCGTTAGTTACTGTTGTTAATATAAAAACAAAATATATATACATAGTACCACTTACCTTATGTGAATAGAGTAGAAAGAACTGCAGAAACCACATGGTTAGACCAGAGTAAAACAGCAAAAAAAGACTTACTTGATTTCAGATGAAGTTATTGCTAGAGTGACCATCACCAAAAGGACTAAAGTCATGAAGATGGCCGGAAGAATCAATCCCAACTGTTTTTGCTCATATATCTATTGAAATTGACAGTTCATTTTTTTACTAAGGAGGATTTATAACAGGCACACAAAAATGAATTCCATCAATAGAATAATTATATTATTGGTACAATAAATTGATAAACAAATGTATAATAAAAGAAGCATATGATAAGATGAAAAGTAGTCATGATGATAATTATGATTTAAAATTTATATGGACGAAGCTCAGTAACATGACAGACAAAATTATTAAAATGATCGTTGTCAGTGCAATCTTTTAGATTAATAAATATTTAATTAAGTAAACAATTTTAAAAGTGCACAAAATTAATTAACGCCTGATTTTTAGTGACAAGGCGATAGCCAAAAATCGCTCAAGCAAAGCCCGAGGTGATAAAATGCACATTCATCATAAATTTACAAAACATGAATATAAACAGCATTAAATTTCTCGATGTTTATGAGTCATAGATATAAAGCATGTAAACTAAGTATATATTGTTTCATATGAAATAGTTTATTCTTAATGAGAATAAATGCATTTTTTTTTATCTTTTCTAAAAATTGTTTGCACTTTAAATTTCACATAATTCACATAGTGCCAAATTAAAAAATGTTCTTCCATGCCCATTCGCGGGTACATTATTGACGATACTCAAATTGTAAATGTCATTTTATAACAGTAAAAAATATTCTCACATGGCATATAACTAGAATTAATGATTTTCAGGTTTTTTCCTTTACTTTTGCTGTGAAAGTTTGCTTTTATCCTATAAGGTTTTGGTTTATTTGCAAGAGTCAAAATATGTGGCAAAAATTGGCATATTATTTCATTGCATTGACTTAAAAGCTGGAATTTTTAATAGCTCTAAGGGATTGTCAATTTGATATTTTATTTTATACAAAGTTGCTATCTCCGCGCATTCCTGAAAAAAAGGGTATTGACAGACACAGACAGACATTGAAGTGATCCCTATAAGGGTTCTTATGAGTAAAGAACTATATAAATATGATAATTTACTTTAATGAAGCTGTTTTGTAATAGAAAAAATAATATATATCAAATCTTGTTAATATGTTTTTCAAAATAAAATATGTGTTTTTTTATGGAATAGAAGAACTTTACAACCGCTCAAGAATGACAATCTCTTGGACAATGGTTATTTTATTTTTTTAATATCCGATAATCAAAGAGATCTGAAAAACACTAATTAATAACTTTTTAGGCTTATATACATTTATTGAAAACATCGTGCAATTTTCACCTAAAGCTGAACACATGTGCCCCAACCAAAGCGACCCCATGAGAGAAGCCTTTCGCCTGCCAAACCTTCACGCCTGGTATACCATGTCTGGTCCTGTTGAGGTGATGCATGGACGGTGACGCGGAATGGAGCCGCCTCTCGGTGGTGGGCAGCCGGTCTAGGCGGGTCATCGAGTGAGCCCTACCTGGCCGGGGCGCCGGTATAGTGGGCACCAGATCCGTCCTCCTGCGGGCTACCGACGACCACATCACAGGCGGGGGACGATCTGCTTCGTCTGAAAGTAAAGATTTTTGTGATGATGAATGATGAATAAAATTACAAAAAAGATAAATATTTAAAAATAATTCGCCAACTTATTCTACATATACGCGATTTTTTTTAAAAGCGATATGATTACAAAATGTTTTGTATTTTGTAGTGTTTCCTTTAGACAGAACCAAATATTTGATACGCAACTTATAAAAGTTTATATTATGCTACTACAGAGTATTTTAAATACATAATAATATGATTTATGCATACTTAAATATTTAGCAAGAAATTAATATTTACAAAAATATAAATCACATAGGGACCTCGATTTAAAAATATAAAGATGGCTTTAATGACGATAAATATTCAGGGGCGAGAATGTCTTTGTAAGACTGCCCTTCTCTGCCAAAGTTCAAGTCAATGGATCTATAGTTTCTGAGATCTCATAAAATGATGAATTTTTTTGGATAGGATTTGCATAAAATCCGTTTTTAGTTAGCGTCTACGTCCCGAAAACAATAAGCCGAATTTCTAATCAATCGGACCTATAGTTTCAAAAATCTCGTAATGAGTCAGTGAGTAGTACTTCGCTTATATATGTACAAGCGAAATAGATAGATATTGATTGAAGCGTATTGATAAAACTCGACACACTTAATACACTCTGACACAACAAAATAAAAAAGGATCTATAAACAACTGTAATTATAAGCACTTTTATATATTTTAACTTATAAACTAATCTGGGATGATGCTATTATTATTTTGTAATCTCTTATGATACACTTAATTTGTGATCAATATTTAACAATTTCCTGTTTTTGTAAAAACTGTAATTTTCAGTTTTTAATATTGACCTACCACTGTCATGTTCAATGAAAAAAAGCAAGTAAAGAAATTATGAGACTATCAGAAAGGGGCTACCTCGTACAGATGTGTTCAGTATCTTTGCCTACTGATATCCATTATAGATAGATTTTTAGATACTTTAAGAAGAAAATCTAAAAAGGAAAACAGAAAAAAAAAAGATTTATTTATAATATAAATAATTCTTTACTGTCTCACTAAAAGAATGGAAATCATTACAACACAAATGCAAATAATAATTAGAGAAAAAATTTGTATACTCACGTAGTCTGAATCCTTTGAATGCGAGGGAAATAGAGCGACATTTTTATTATGTCGAATACATTAACGTTTATGATAGTGACGCGACGTCATCATCAAGTGGACGGAGCGCACTCGCACAGAAACCGATCGATGGAATGCGGCGACGAAATTGTAACGACACTACGGATAAGCCTAATGTTTGTCTGTGGTAAAGCATATTCGTGATCGTCGAGTTCGAGCTGAAAATTTTTAAACATAGCGAACTTCGTTTCGTTCGATCGGTGATCGTGGAGACATCGGCGAGTTTCGTGTGCGAATGGGCTCCGGTGACTTGATTGCACCTATCCGTCGTCGAAGGATCACATCTCTTATTTTGCTAAACGCTAACATTTGCGACGTTGAACAATTCACCTTTAGTGTCGTTGTCGGAGCTGTCGAGCTGCAGGGCGGAGGCCCGTCTCGTGAGCGGCGCAGACGCGAACATCACGTTGCTCGTTGATGACGCTCTGCAAATCGTTTTTGTGATAAATTAATATTAATAAGGCGGTTACTGCTTATTCATTTGAAAGTATAAAAACTTGAAAAAAAAATTTTAAGGCTCCATACTTTAAAAGGAAAAGTTAAATATTAAATTGCTCAGTAGTCTTGTGTATTTTCTTCTTATGAATGGATAGATATCGAGTTGAAATAATATGAAATAATAAGGTGTATCTTTCCTCGGGAGTGTGAAAAATTCAAACTTCTAATGCAATGGAATTAAAAGATACGATTATTTTATCACATATTTCGATACTCCTAAACTGACTCATCAACATCTTTGTGGTCCTTCTCGTCAACCTGGAATTGTATAATTTAAGCAAAAGGGAATCGAACCCAAGTCGTGGAAGCTAAGCGTCAATGTCACAATCCATCAAAAAAGCGTACAATTCTCGATTTGACTATACGGCTAAAATTAATACTAGCCTTTCCGAGTATAGAGAATTTACCTTGCATCTTAACCACCTGAAAAGGAAATCATGTTTGTCATGCACAACACTACACACTGTAATATAATTTATAAGAAAGACTATATTCTATCGACACTTTCAAATTCGATACTGTGCAAAACGTACTGGATGCAACTCACCGAAGAGACGTCCGCATGCAGATGCAAGACACTACATACATTAGAACATGCACTATTTAGTTAAAATATAACTTCGGGTAAATAATATGCTCGTGTCGTTCACTCATCATTCGTCATGCATGAATCATTTCTAAGACTTAAATACGAAAGTGAATTTGTTTATTTGTTCCGCTTTCACGCGATCCGACAGATTCCTATGAAATTCTACGTACAAGTTTCCTGCATATCTTGTCGACATTAAAATATTGTTTTTGTACGTTTTTTCTGTATTCATAATTAAATTGTTCAGGCGGTGACATAAATTATTGCATAAATTGTATTGTAAAATGAACACTACATTCTATTTCTCGTCCCGGTTTCGAAGAAGGAATTTTTAGAATTATTAATGAAAAGCGGCATTTGTTTAATCAGTTACGGGACTTTAAACGGAATCAAAACCGTGACCGCGACCACGATCGAGAGCGGCATCGACATCGCTGAGTGGGAACGACACTCAGGACGCGGATGGACACTTAACTAAAATATACCCAAATACTTCCCATGGATATGAAACAAAAATCAGAGCGAATTGAATACGTGGAGATATTAGAGTAAGTATTTGTATTAGGTTACGACGCGAAAAAAAATGCTGCGTCAACAGTCGCCGGCGCGCCGGCGGCACCGCGCGTCCGGAACCAACGGTGCGGTCTCGATGTCGTTTGCGTCGTTTAAAGTCGCGGCGGTGGTTAAGAGGCGATCTGATCAAATGATCAAAAATCCAGTCGGCCGATTTCAACTCCTAGAACCGTGTGTACGGGAGAAAACAATACCTCAATATTAAGGGTGCAAACCTTTAGTGCACATGAAGCTTTTGTTCGTATGTCCTACACACTTCTGAAGAATTACGTAATGTCAGCTTTGTGACGCGCGTTTCACGTTGCCGTATTTCGGGTCGCCTCGAAAGTGAGTGTTTTTTTTTTTTCATTTTCGACACGAGCGAAAGTCGAGTATCATACAATGTTCCACCGAAGGCCAAGCATCTGTTTCGATTCGACCGGGTTTCACATATCGAAATAAACAACTAATACGACAATCGTTAAAAAAAGTCTTTTTTATATATATAAATCCTTCTATAAACGTAATTTGATGACAAAAAAATCAATTATTTTTGTTTTTTTTTTTAATACACTATATTATCGGAATTTATAAAGCTGCAACAGCTGAAAAACTGAACACCTTATGTGAGCATGGGAGTACTTAATTATCAATCCGTCTGTGTATCTGTCTGTTAAAGACCTTTTCTCATAAAAAATTGATATAGACATTAACTGAAATTAATATAAAAAATGAGGTCTACGGTCATGGGCGTACCCAGCTTCAGACAAGTCAGATTGTTTTAGATCAGATTGTCCGCGTTTCATTTATATAATATAGAACATAAAATTTTGAGGGGTCGGGGGGCAGGGAGAGGCTTCTACATCAACGCAATTAAAGATACAACCATTTTGTATTCCGATATTTACGAACTCTTTAAGATGCTTCCCGTCGACCTAGAATTGTTATTCTAAAATAATCAATTGCGCGAATTAAAAAATACTTGAATACGTTAATAGTTAATTTTTTAGCTGGCTTTAATTAATCTGACTTATGTACAAGTTGCATTTATAGGTTGGCTGTGTTGATGACGTTCAGACAAACACACGACCTGAGGCGACAAAACGAAGCGCGGGAAAAGACCAAATCGTGTTACATGGCGATATTCGGCGATCGGCCGATTCGGCACATCTAAATGCGGCCCATTGTCTCGCAAAAAACAATGCCCCGCCGAACAAAATACAGGAAGGAACAAAGTTATATAGCTACCACCCGACTGCATCTCTGTTGGGACACTTTTTGACTGTACGCACGTGTATTGTGTATTTGATTACGAGACTGGGGTACGTTGACATTTTAAGGTTACATTGAGAAAATTCATATATTTTTTTTTTTATAAAATGAAAATAAATAATTAGTTTTCATTAACATATATTACAATTAAGGAAGTTTAAAATTAAAATTAACAGCTTAATTTGTTTAAGTTTTAATGAAAAATGTTAGTACATATATACAACTGTTTCAGGATACATAATATACTATCAATGAAGTAATTTAAATAATAGTTCTTTGCAATTGTGACGCAATATCAGATTGATTGAGAGCGTCATCAAAGTATTGCAGATTTATAAGCAAGTTTAAACTATGAGCTGTAATTTTATAAATTCCGAAATGTATAAAACCCATCCTAAAGAATCATAATTAAATTTGTTCCAAAACAACTAAATAATTATTACGAATGATGCCGTTTTTCCTTTAGGCTTCCATACCTAACTAAGCTAGCAAGCCTAAGATCTATTATTACCTATTTCATTAACATATATCTCGTTTTCAACCAAATAGCTTGTCCTAGTGGTCCCGTCCACGAAGTTACGAAATGGGCGTAACCCCCACAATAACATATGTTTAATGATATCGGCGGAGTACTGTTTAAAAAATGTTACTGCGGATTTTCAGTTTATTAAACTGAGAAAGTCGTGAATATTTCGTTAGAACTTTCCACTATAGAACTCAATAAAAAATATCCTCTAAAGTGCATACGTAGACATTCCCGTGATTTCCCATTATGTAATCACTTTTCGTTACATTATGACGATAAACGGAACCTTAAAAAAGAAATTAGATTTATTTTTAATTCTTATGAAAAATTAGGGCGTGATTTTGAATTTTTACTTTTGAATGACGTTGAGACCGACATCTCACAACTTTTCTGTCATTTGCAACCTTTTCGAATATGTTTTAATAGGGCAAAAGAACAAAAAAAAAATCAAAAACCTTTGATATCGTTTCTGCACAAAAATTAAGAAAACCCGTTTCTTCCATCTGGATATCATCGACACCGCTATGCATCCTGTTTGCAATTTTCCAGCGCATCGGGAGCCTACTGATATAACTAATTCGAGTCGTATGTAACCGCGCCACGGTTCTAGCAAAAAACATTTGAGCGTCTGGCGCTGCGACGGTTCCTTATCAGAAAATATACTTCATCCGAGAAATTCATGGATTGCACTATGCTCTAAAGTTTTTTAGAATAAATAAAGTGACTGCGGTGTCTTTGAATTTAATTTACCACAGAAAATAGATAAAGCGAAAAAAACACTTTTTAATCAGTACTCTGTTGATGTCATGCGAATGTATCGTACTTGTATTAGTATAGGTTTAAATTCTAAATCGACGGGAATAGATTTTACATAGCACATACTTCAAGTTTTAGTGGTCCCACTATTAAGGCATACATTCCCACAATATTTTTATATGCGATTGTAGGACTTGGACCATAAGCCCTCCATAGCTTAGGGTTGGGCACTGCTGACGAATGTTGTCACCAATATGATGACAACAGGAGTGAGGGCTTAACATATGATCTTCAAAACACGGAGAGAGCGGTTTTGACATGCATACCGTCTATGTTTTCGTTTGCAATAGGGGTCATTTCGTGAGCAGGAGCTTATTACATCTGCTGGTGCATAAATGAACGAGGTCGGTAAGTATGAATCCATGTTTTTTTCGTTAATAATCATTTCTTGAATAGAAGCTTGTGAACTAACGCCGTCTGTGGGTGCACAAGTGAACGAAGTCGGTATGTACGAGATTTACTATATCGACAGTTCGCTAGTGCGTGGGCATGAGTTGGCAGGTTGAGTTGATGCAATACGTTTCTCGTGGTGATGAGTGAAAACCTTTAAAGAAAATTCTAACCGCAGTAGAACCTGAGATTGAAAAGCCAATCAACTTATGCGAATATTTCAATTCTGACATATTACCACCTTTCAGTTTTAAGAAAGGAAAGTGTAATTTAGAATATTGCCAAACTAATTCCACAACTCATAACACGTAACTGGATTTAACCTTCACACGAAATTTAAATGACAACCTATTTCGCTCTATTTCATACTTTTCGCATCATCAATCTGTGCTTAATAAACTCAATTTAAAACATTAATTGATATTATTCTCCCAATCGCCTGAATATCAACTAATAAGTTTCACGTATCCACGTGAATACTGCTGTATCAAGGATACAGCCTAACTAGGGATTTTTTTTTTATATATAATTTAAGTTAAAACACATTGGTTAATTCGTGAATGGCTTAATCTAAGCCCGACACCTTCTGATTCTAAAGTTCTGGTCCATCGAGCCACTATCTCATCACGGTTACGTCAAGTATTTTAAACACAGACTGCGGCAGCACCTGGGCAAGGGGCATCACAAATTGCTGAAGTGGAAGAAGTCTCAAGAGTAAATTTTAACATAAGTACGAAACAATATAATATTGAATACGCGCGCCGTCGAAGGCGAGCACAGTCATTACCCGGTACAATTAGGAAGAACGTTCCGATCATCATGATTAAGCAGTAAATGCGTGTCTATTTAGGGAATGCGTTTTACACGTTTCTTTGTTCTCGTTTACAACCAAAAATAACGATCCGAAGCCGAGATAACGTAAGTTAGTTAGACCATTCTAAAAAAAAATGAAAACTACTTTGGAATAAAGAATAGTTTCAACTTTTGTTTTCGTCCTTTACCGTTACGGAGGAGGCGGCGCTGTGGAGAGGAAGAACCGATGGAAAGCGGCGAAAAACCCATAAAGAAAATTACTGGAGCTGAAATAGCTACACTAAACGAATATCCCATAAACGAGCACCTATCTTTGTTTTCAGTCTAGAGTTTACAGGCACGCGCTAAAATGGACGAGCGCCAAAATTTCAGGAATACCGAACCGTAAAGTTTTTTTGCTCATTTCTGCTACGCAATTAAAACAATTTACGTCACTCGCATGCATGCGACTCGGCCGATAAGCTGTACTACTGTACACCGGCTTACAGAGCTCAAACGTATACATGTAAACCTTTGTACGCTAAATTATTTTTGTTCTCATTACACACTAGCGTTCGCCAGCGGCAATGAATTCCTTCCATTTCTTATATCGACCGATCACACCGTCAATTATGATGCCGGTCCCTGTATCGATTTCGACTTCGGTTTCGCTCGATCCCGGTTTCACTCTTAACTCGATTCCGTTAAATTATTCCCGAGAAACGAATGGCATTATACCAAGATAACAAGTATTGGGGCTAAGTTATTTGATTATGAAACAATCGCACCTCGGTCTTGACGCCCAAGTGTACAAGCCGACAGACAGACAGACAGAGGAACATTATACTGTAATATGTAAGGAATGCGGATAATATGTCAACGCCAATGAAACAAACGTATATGTCGTTCAGTTGAAAATGAATTTAAAACACAGCGTGGCAAAAAATGTCACAAAAATATTCGGTCAATGCTTATTTCATTGTCCACGAAGAAGAAAGAGATTTAGAGTCGAATTCTGTCTGAATCGCCATTCTCTTCCTCCATCTCTACGTAACTGTTTCCCGCGAGACCATGTAGTCGTAAGCAAATAGTCGTATATCTCTCTCTGAACGGTACAACAAAGAGGAGTTCGTTGTACGATCAGCACATTATTAATAAAATCTTTATATAGCCCGCCGGTACGATAACGGTGAAGTTTATGTCCCTCCGCAACTACGTTTGAGTGACATTCCAGTGTTAATGTTCACGGGCTGAAGGGCGGGGCCGACAATTTTATAAACGGTGTTATATTTCGACCAACTCGTGGCTTATTGTAGTAACATTGGGGGAATAAAGAAAAAAGGTTCTTCTCGGTCGATTACTCGTAGGTCCAGCTGATAAATAACAACTGTTTTGTTCAATCTAATAAATTACAGTGTTTAATCATATTATTTTTTAATACTCAACAATAAAAATAAAAAGATATAATTCACGTTGAATTCATTTACGCGACATATAGTTTACTTTTACGGTTCAAGTTGTTTATGCAGTTTAATCGCTGTTATTGTTATTATTTTCTCTTTATATTAATTTTTAGTTTGGGTGTCTGCATTTAAATATTACACGTATTTTATATTGAAACAGCGTATGCAAATCTTTGCTATCGCTATAACGAATAAAACTATTTTAATTCCCAATAATAATTAACAGAAAAATATTTTTTGTCCTATTTTGATGAACTATTTCGAACGGCCGTTAATATAAAACGTTGACCCAGACCGTTCGTTGAGCAGAACGATATTCGATAGCTATTTGCGCGAACGGCTGGAGACTTGAAGTTATCTGATATTTTTTGGACTCATTTTATTTTTCATTATTTAAAATAAGTATTAGCGAGTGCCCATTGGCCGTTCCATTTAAGTTATCTCTATTGGTACGTGTGAGCAAAATTGGGTGCGCATTGGTAGGTAAAGACGTCATTGAGGAAATCACATACATTCGAACGAGGAAGGAAACTGCACGAACTACTATGAGATGTAAGGAAATGGATCTATAAATAGTGTAAATCGTCTAAAGTTCAGCATAATACGAAACTGTATCATAAACTTATTGAATATTCTCATCAGGTGCCTATTGATGTTGTTTTTCAGATATAGGTTTTTGATCAACATAGTTATAAACCAGAGGCATGCACAGAGATTTCATAGAGTACGCAAAGCTAAAAAAAACTTACTATAGTTTCAGCAACGTTTCGGTTGATGGCCCACCGACGCGAAGCTAAGTATCTATAGCTTGCATAACCGAAACGATGCTGAAACTGGTAAGTTTTTTTAGCTTTGCATACCGTGTCTGAAATCTCTGTGCACGCTCCTGTTGTAAACACAAATAAAAATCTTCCTACAGTGTATGAGATAACGTATATGAAGTATTCACTGTGCTCACACTAATAATATTGCTTTGTTCTCTGTATGTATATTTGTGTATAGTAATTGTGCTGATTTCGAATCACTAACCTTTAACTGTCTACTACCACAACAGCGGTTCGGGGTCAAAATCGCTCAAGATTGCAGCATCCAGCTTCAATTTTGCTGGGCCGGAAATCGAAGCGAGAACTCTTGTATACGAAACAATAGCCTAATTTGAGTTAAGTATTGTAGAGAACAAGGAAGTTGTTTAGCGTACGCAAGCTAATATTTTCGCCGAAGCTTCGTATACGCTTGGTGAATTTAGATAGCTCATTGGGAGCAAATAAAGTGCTGTTTAGTGATATCGAATTCTGTCAAAAGAACACGATTTCGCAATGGTGAGATCACGAATAAGCACAGTGCGTTCGGTGACAGGGTGGTAAAAGGTCAGAGTTCGCCAGCATCACCTCATGTCACATCCCTTGGACGTCAGCTGATTACGTCCGGCGTTATATAACGATAACTCCCAGAGTCCGTCTCTGGAAAATAATTTTATTATTTTGTAATTATTATTATTTATTCTTTGGAAAAACAATTATAATAAAATTCTGTGATTTGCTTCTTGCATAGTAGGTATATCCGGTGCTTACGAGTCTATGATATTCAGTAAGCTGAGCTGGTAAAATATCAAAATAGAATTTATTAACCGTGAAAACTTTCAGCGAAAATAATTTTCCATTTGTCATTTTTACTCTGTTTGACAATCAGAATAGCTTCGACATACGAGCACGAAAGTTATGCAAATCGCACACGAATTCAGAACTAAATTTACTGCAATAGCGGTAAAAGAAAGTGTATTTAACTTGAATTAAATTTCTGATAAGGCAGATGGTCATTCAAACAACAAATGTACTATTACATCATGCGCTTATCGTCCGCTTCGATCGCTCGCCGCGGTTACATCGACCGAACAAAAGATGCTGTTGTTAATGTAACAACTTACATGGGTAATTACAAAACAAAACTATTGTCTGGAACGCGTCCGAAGCGTAAATAAAAGGAAAATTTTAAATCTGTTGATATTTTCATTTTTAATAACGATTTTTATATATTAAACCCTTTACAATTTCACGTAAAACCTTATTTCATTTATTTAACACGACATATGTTGCTAAATAAAAAACAAAATAAACTGGGCTATGCCAAAAGAATCTGAAACGCAAAATTATATGAAACTAATTACTAAGCGACATGCGAGGCGACACACCTAAGCACTAGTTTTGATTAAACGCAAAAATTTTAAATCCTTTGGTACGGTACATGGGTTTTGAACAATATTACGCTAAGCACGATGCACGTTGAAAATAGTCGGTTCCGTATGGCTGTTTTGTGTAGCAAACATATACTATGTTATAATCATATCAAGAATACATCAATGATAGGTATATGAACTTATACAACTTATTATATGAACGTTTTCATTAAACAAATTTAAACAAAAGCTTGGCTTTGCCACCAGTTTTAGTTGTATCAATATTTATCGATTTATTTTTGAGAATCCTTCGTAAAAAGTTGTAACATCAGGCACATTGAACTTTTAAACGAAAGATTTAAACAATTTTATTAAACTTTAGGGAAAAATACAACTGACTATACTCTCTTTATCCTTCTTATAATATTATCCAAAAATTTAAATCAACAAATGACAATTTGTTAATATCCGCTCAGATTCAACGGCAGCGAATGCAATAAAAATGCAAAGTGCAACCGCCAACGGTACATTCCGTACGTGAACGAGGTTCATATTAAAATTAGCGCCGACTTATCTCGAGAAATATCGACCTAAATACTTTCCTGTTGTAACATAAAAATGGAACGCGTGTAAGGGGGAGAGCGTTTTAAATATTTTCATGAAAATCTATTCCGATTGTACGCAATCACCGTTCAAATAAAAAAAATGTTTACATTACAATAAGATATTAGACAATATATTATTAGACATCTTTGATAATAAAGATTGTCACTTCCCTATAACAGAGATGTCCACAGACTATAATAAAAATGAATATGAATTTCCATCGCAATCAAGTCTCGATTTTAGGAGTTAAATGGCGTTGCTCAACATGAAATTAAGAAAGTGGGTTCAAAAATATAAATATACGTGAATCGGGATGATATACTGATCCAGCGAGTATTCGTAGAATATTTAGCTAGGTAATGATTTATAATGTACTTTACACGACGCGCACATGGACAAGGAGACTTTGAGAAACGTCGGCTTTCACGTTACTTACAACAATAAAGTATTGACCGAATTTATACGAGAGCACGTTTTTTAGTACAAAATACAAATTTTCAAATTAAGTCGTTCACTATATAACTACATATATTTAACCTCTAAACTCAATAAAACAGTTAAGCAAGCGACGAAAATAACATATATATTGTCATAAATATGATAAATAAAGATAATGTGGAAGATTACATTGAAAAAGTCGAAGTAATCACTGTGTTTTGGCTGTTATGCTTGCGTTTATCTATGCGACGAAACTTACGAAAATACAGAAAATATACAAGAATACAGAAAAATTTAATAAGGCATAAAATTTAACTCGGACTGCCAGCCGAAGCGGCATTATTGTGACTGATTATTTCGTACAACCAATAATCGAAAAGAGCTTTGTCATTTCATTCAACTAACGGAAAGCATAGTGTAGCATCACCGCCACTAGGTGGTCCAACTCTTTGGACAAGGATTATCTTTGTATTCTGGTCTCTTGTAATAAGGCCACAGAAAAGACATAAACAATCTAGATCTGTCTATGTGCAGAAATGATTGAACGATATTGACGACCAGCAGAATACCTTTATCATTGAATTGCATCAGGATCAACACGGTGAAATCCTCGATGATTTATTGGTTTTGTTTGCGCAGACAGTGTGTCGCAAGGAATGTATTGCATTCGCAATATCAAGAAAGATAAGATTAGATCAGCGACTTTCGTCACCGTCAAGCTATCAGCGAAAATAAGCTATTGCAATGGTTTCAGCTATTGGACGTCCATCGTTGGATATATGCCTTCCCCCCTCTAAATAGATAGATCGGGGGCTCAGTTAAAGTCCTCCACGCTGATCTAGCGCGGGTCGGAGGCCGCTAACGACCGTCAGTTCTCGTCAGTGCGATGACAAAGTCCGGAGGCGTCGGCTTAACGTGCTTTTCGAGGCACAGAGTATGTAGTACTATGTGTTTAAATTAAAAACTCCTTAAAATTCGACCGTAATCAGGATCGAACCCAGTGCCTTCCAGTTCGAAGGCAATATACTTTACCAATGTAGCATATTAAAACGTTGATTTATTAAGATTCGATCACTTTACAGGATTCACAACGTGTTGTGGGGTCATTTATTTGAACTGGATATAGACATGAGTTGTCAACACGACAAGGCATAGATTAAATAATAATTACTAGAGTGAACCAGGTCATTACAGATACAGCTCTTGATTTCCAGTTGGGATTGCATGTAATTAACGATAACGGACCCGGCGACCGAATTTGGTGCACGAAGGTTTAATGATATGACATCGTCGTGCGTCGATACGCGTAGGCTAATCGTAACTATCCAGTCGTTGGGGCCTCATCAGAATTATTGAATACCAGTTTAAATATTTATTAAAGGATATAATTTCTTAAGTTTAGACAAAACAATGGGTGACAGTATTCTCAGACTAAATGACAAGACTATAAATTCCATTAAGGACAATAAGTGAATAGTTTAACATTTACATCATGTTGATTTTCGTCAAAACAATAAAATGAATAGTTAATAAATGCAATAGATAATTACCGAATCTTATTTCATACGTATATCGATGCGCGTTTGCCAAATAATTTGTGCGATCAAACAATATTTTTTATAGGAATAAGCAAAGAATCTGGCTTCGCTTAAAAGTATCAAGGGATTTCAGGGTACGTTATTACTCAACAAAACTGTCAGTTTAATAGATTTTTTACCAAATTAATGATAAAAATAAGAGATAAATAGGATAGTAAAAGTGACGAAAGAAACGCGCTTCTCGTTCACAATTTAATAATATTCTTTCCCTCTTGTAATTAGATTAATACAATTTTTAATCATTAACATCTGACAGGGAGCACCCCATGATCCAGCTATAGCGGTAAAGACAAAAAATTGATAATTTCAAACAGAAGTTTAAATAGCGTAACTAATTTGCATAGATGATTTTGAGTGAATCAATATATTGGTGGTCTTAATCAATCTAAATATCGGTTCGATTAATCTGATTGGTTCAATTATACGCATCATTTGTTAATACAAACAATTACTCGGCTATCCGCAACAAAATATATTTTAGCGAAGTTAAATTCAAATTTGCTTTGAAATATTTTAAAATGCCAAAGTTCTTTAGCACCGTTGTCATTTGATACTCGATGATACGAAAAAGAAATGAACATATACACCTACAGGATTTAACCTGCAAGAGAATGAGATAGAATGCGAGGAAAGGAGATATATACGTGCCTGTGCGCGCCTGCGTATTGTGCCATTTGTTGAAATTGAAAACATGAACTCGGAATAACAAAATGTAAAATAACTTTTAAACTTGATGCCAATACTATAATAAATAAACCCTATTTCTACTCCTGATACTGCATTCGTCTAATTTTCTTACAGATTCGTTTTCCGAAGGTTTAATTTCTACAGCTTTTGAACTTCATACATATTTTTTTCAGTGCACTTAAAAAATGGAATACGTAGCACGAGAATGACGTGAAATCAAACATCAACAAAAGTAAATGAGCAAGTAGTACATTAGAATATCGATGATGCATTTTGTCGCCAATATACGAACGCGTAACAAGTACGGCCGGCAGCTTGCGTCACAAGCGGTCACAAAATAAATTTGCATACAAATAGAGGAAAAATGAAGAGCTATGTGGCACTCTACAATGATCGTTTTTTTTTTTAAAGTTGGTAATGTAATTTATGTCCGCTTAGAAAATAATAATTGTGTAATTTTAAATGCGCAGTTTAGATAAAATAAATATGAAAGAAATAGGACACTTGCTTTTTCATAACCCATTTACTATGACGAGATTAATCCCTTTCGGCGTGAACATTATCTGTGACAAATATTTTTTAAAGGGGTGTCTAATACGTTATTGATTAAATACATACAAAATTAATGCAAACTACAATATTATGTGACTAAAAAAAACATCGTTAGTCGTGTTAGCCTAGAGTACGTCGGTGTAGAGGTAGCTGTTTGACGCGGTTAGTACTATTAATATGGTGAATGGCATGACAGAAAATTTTGGAATTCTGCTTACAGTGACTCAAAAAAGTTCATCTGATCTATGGGGTTGGTACTGGTGGGGGAAAATAAAAACACAAAAATTAGTATAAAACTAAAAGAAAATATTGAAACATTTTATCTATTCGTATGGTAGTATCATGATATCTCCATTCGATATATCCTTTATCTTGTTTTTTTTTGTTTTGTTTATCGAGCAAATGCAAAGCAATTTCTTCCAACAATTGTTTAATTATAATAGCACACATTACTTTAGAAATTACTATCGATATATAACAACAGCATTTTTTAAATATAAATTGAAAAAAAATCTTATTTGTAACATATTTCGAATTAGAATCAAAAAAAGTAACGGACGAATTCCAATGTGAAACTAGTTCAAGAAGTGAAAAAGAAATAAAAACAAAATTCGTGATACACACGGTGATTTGCTGCTCAAGTTACAGATAATAAACAAAAAACAATAATAATACAACCATTGTTGTATTTTTTTCGATGTCACAAAACCTAGGTCACATCATCTCGTGTCCTTGAATACTAGCCTGAATTAAGATTTTTTTTTAAATTGTCCGTCATTATTTTACCCCGCGTTCGTAAAAGTCTACGTGTCCGTTAAAACGTTCACCGTTTCGTTGTTATGACGCCGTATCGGCACTAAATCAATCTAACAACTATACATACATACATATACATATATGTATACGAATCGATGATTAGATAAAGCACCTTATATCCTGATTATGATCCGTATATATGATGCCATTACAAGTTACAATAAATATATTATCTTTGATATCGGTCGTTGGATATCGATGATTTGTTCGGCCCTAAAATTGATAGTGGACAATATGTTTTTATGGAAATCGGTGGTGACCCTGTTTTTATATTATTATGTTACATTACATAAGAGCAAGCATTGGGAATTCAATGAAAGGAGTTAGCCGTTGAAGTAATATTCTCTCGATTAATCACAATGTGCGATAATAACGTCTTTGATAGTAGAGACACAGCACTGAACTTCACTAGCCGATATTTCTGGAGTTGCTTGTCTCCATAAAGGCGTATCATATTTTCCATTCCGACCATATGAGATTATATGATAAGTAAATGATAGTTCAATATCAATTTCTTTTTGTAATGTTTACTATTAAAAATATTAACAGAGATGGCAAAAATAACCTGTGAATGTTTCGAAATAATTACCGCACCTTCAAAAGCAGTTGACGATTAAATACGTCAGCTATGAAAAAAAAAAACTAAGGAATATTAAGGCGTTTCTAAAGATACCATAAGATAAACGCTTTGGAAGGAAATAATAATCAAAAAAATGAAAAAAGAAAAATCACCTGCGTGCCGCCCAAAAGAAGCCAGTGCTATCCACCGGCTCTAAAAGCCGCGGAGTGGAAGAACCGAAAGCGAAAGCCGGCCTCGGCGCCGAGCGCGCCTGCCGCGCCCTCTCTAACCTCTCCTCTCGCTCCCTCTCCCTCTGGAGTAGAGCTTCTCGTCGGGATACTGAAGCCTCCCATATCGCTCGTTTGCGTTCTTCCACCTATCAAAAGATAGTAAAAAATGTAAAACATGTGGGGTTTTTTAATTAAAAGTTGATAGAGATAAAACTAGTTTATTTTTCTAATTAAATTTTAAATATTCTAGACTAATATGTCGTAGACAAAATGAAAAAATAGTTAAAAAAATAAGTGACAAATCTTTTCATTTAAATAGAGTAAATTTTATACATTTCTAAATAAAATAACAATAATAAATTAATTTGTGCCACCTGTTTTTTTTGGAGCCATTACATGGGAATATAAATGTGCTTTAAAAATTTTCTAAATAAAACAGATGCGAATATTTTTTTTAATTTTAATAGAACTTTCCCTTGCTAGACATCTAGAAATAAAATACGTAACCTATACATCCTTTTCGCTTCAGAAAAGAATAAAAAATGTACCTTTACGCCAGGGGCTAAGCAATAAAAATTGCAATCACTATGGTTTAAGATACGAATGGGAACTTAAGAAATTAATTTGAAGACATAATTGCAGATGAAAATTTAATAGTATTTTCATAATAGAAATTGAACATAATAATAGAAATATCATTTGACAGCCTAAAAGACCTTAAAAACGATCGCAATTAATAACAAAGACAAAAACGGTTTCAAGTTCAGGATGTACCCGGTAAACTAAAGGTATTTAATATTTGTAACTATAATATAGAATATAAAATAGACAATAAGAGCCTTACGGCAATCGTCACTGATACCATAGAGTCACAAGTGATCACCGTTTAGTATAGACTGTGCTTAATGTGCTAATCCTAATCAGCTTAACCTATAAAAAAATATTGTGAGGAAAAAGTAGTGGAAGCCGCCGTCATTTTATTATTCAATTACGGCAAAGCCAAACGGAAAGTTGGGAATTAGCAACATCTGATTGTGTCTATGCCATAATCTGTTCCCGCAGATAATCACATATATAAGTAGTTATTTGATTATTCGCCCCGATTAGATTAATTATTCAGGCAGACAGACATCAAAATTCAATAGCTTTATAAAGACCATTCCAAGAACACATGTGTGCCTATACCACAGTATGATAGCTATTACGGGGGTATCAAAATAAAAGGTTACGATATAAGAATCTACATGGCACAAAATCCCATTTGACAGACTTTATGCAATATGGTAGCTGTAGCGTTAGAAAAGGGCAAAACAATAATATACAATAAAGTGACACTTGAATAGTTTTTTGAAGTCATTAATATTCCAGCCGCATTTTCAAAGTAAACGCGTTAGAAGCAAAAAGATGTAACCGACTAATCCGAATATCGTTGAACATTTTTTATGTATGTTCAACAATAATTGAAATACCATTGATCATTTTCTTCCCGAGTCCTATTTGCAAAACGTAAAAGTCATGATGTGACAGTTTTAGATACCGTGCCAGGTAGAATTTGGTCTACCATTTTACTTAACACCATAAGAATTTATTATTCTAAAAGTAAAACCAAAATGCCGAAGTAAAAAATGAATAAAATACTTTATTGGAACGAAGTTCCTTACGGCGGGCTTGGAGGAGATAGGGATTTTGCTGCGCGACCGAACTGAAAAAAATGTGATAGTAAAACCGTAAGAAAAAGTCCATGGAATAAAACCGTAAGAATAAGAAAAAGTCCGTGGAATAAAACCGTTAAATGAGACGTGCGCAGGCGCGACAGTCGTATATTTTTAGATATGTCGTTATTTTACTGCGCGTTTATTGGCGCAAGGTGACGCGAGCTCGGCGAACGGCTAGCGCTGATTGGTGGATCACACTGGGCACGGCTGGCATGAGGCTGCGCGACTTGTTTACGACTTCGCACGATTACCGAGAATCGGTCGGGGTTATTTTCCATTAACAAATATATGTCGGTAAAATATAAGAAATAAATCATAATAATCGTAAATTTTTTCGAAAATAGAATTAACAATAAGAACAGAAAATGAAGATGATTGAAGAACAGATAGTAAGGAGTAAATGTCATAATTCCACTACAACGATCACCAAACGATTTAAGTAGCATCTTATAATAAAACATATTCCTGTCATAACACTTAAAGTACATTATATTTTTTTTTTGCAAATTGTGTCGATTCTACATTAGCCGAAGGAACTTCGTTCCTACCTGGTGTCCCACGACACCACTCGTTAATTTTTTTTTTTCTTTGAGAGCCAATGGAGACTAATTTTGAAACCGCATAGGTGTTTAGTTTCAAAACGACGAAAATTGACACCAGATAGAAATAGAATGTTTCAAAATTATATGCCACTTATAACCTCGCAACTCAGTATTAGACAGCCTAAACTGATATTTTAATAGTAAATTATTTTAATATCATTTTTTTTTATTAAATTTGTACCATACAGATTTAATTTTTATACGTTTCGCATGTCTCATTTGCAAAATTTTTGCATTACCATGATTTTTAGCTAATTTCAACGATTTTAAAGTCTAAGCGGCAATTTATGAAATTTCGTCGATCTATCTGTCTGTATACTAAAGTTGCCGCGAATAGTTGTTATAGCGAATAGTCGAATACCGAGTAATCGCCATTCGCTTTGGCGAATAGTCGAATAACTCGGCATTTCTATTCGACATAAATAAGGCACATTAAACATAATTTTTATTTCTATTAAATATAGCATTAAACTCAGGCTCATTTATTTGTTATTTAATTTTAATAATAATTTTAATTTTAAAACTTATTTTTTTTTAAGTTGTGAGAAATAAAGCTAGAGAAATCTGTTTCATGTGTAATATGCACGTAATTCGTATATATTTATTTAATTTTTTAAATGCTGGCAACCCTTTTCAAGTAAATACTTTTTTCTATTTTTTATTTTATTTCTATAAAGACTATTTTCTGAGGCAGGATTACTTTACGAGAAAAAGCGAAACCGACTCGCTCCCGAACGTGCAGAAAAAATAGTTTTTTTGCATCACAATCTGCCTCTGGTGGATTTTAAATATTAATTAATTAAAAAACCTAATGACAGGCACAGGAGAGAATTTTAAATTTTAATATTTAATATGATAAATAATTATTGATGTTGTGTTTAGTTTTATTAAGGAAAATAATAAAGAATGATTATTTTTAGTTATTAGTTTTTTTTGTTCGTTAAAAATTTATTTTAGACGAATACTCGCCGAATGCCGAATAATACTAGAATTATTCGGTATTCGACGAATATAAAAAAAAAAAATGTCGAGTAATGCCGAATACCGAATAATAGCGAGTATTCGCGACAACTCTACTGTATACATAGATACAGGTTACGCATTTTGATAAGTTATTTTTTTATTAGTCACTAGTAAATACATTACAACATGATAATTCCAAACCATCACAAATTCAAATTTTCCTTTGATCTTCCAGTTAATATTTCAACCTTTTAACAGGTTGTGATGAGACTTTTATGCGTGAAAGGACATTAGGCTGCTTTAAATATTGACCTTAACGAAAGCAGACTATTTCTCTATAATCTAAATGTACAGAAAAAAAACATGGTTTATCTAAATTAGGCGAGAGTACTTCTCACGGAATATCTTTGGTCCTACGTCGCTTGGAATGAAGTTACGATTGTGCCCGCTATTCGATGGCCCTTTGCACGAGAAGGGCATGCTATGCACCCTAAGAAGAAAAGTTCGCGATTTTTATAAGAGTTTTCGAAACAACGACGCTTATACTAATGACGGGTGGAATATTATATAACATATGACGTGCCCATGCGAAAAATTCGCACAAATTATGTATAATAATTATCACTTTACAAAATTACTGAAAATATTAATTTTATTTCCTCTTCATTACAAAATTTCACTTCGACGTCTTTCTGCTTGATTTTCCAGTGCTCGTCACCTAGGCATTTTATTTTATCGTTTTTGTAATTATCATGTATGTAAATAAATCATTCAATTCAATTTAATGAATCAAAATCTATTGCAGGTATTCAATTCGTTTCTAAGTTCGCGCACTGCTTATAACGTTCTTCTTTTTGTTATATTACATTATGAAGCTCAGATGACAGATCGAAGAAATAATTGATGAAAAAAATTTACCAACCGTTAATCATGTTGAGGTTGTTTCTAAACTAAAGTCGTCAGATGGCAGCACAGATAACATTTTAATAGTTAATTAATTCACAAAAGCAATAATATTTTTTTTAGTTGTTAAATGCCGGAACAGCAAGCAATAATCTATGAATTGATATAAAATTTATGGGGATTAATTGTGAAGTTTTTTTCTAAAAAGGAGACAAACATCTTAAACTTAGCATATTAATATATATGATTAATGTAGATGATGATTATCAGTTCGTACTCGGAACTTGTTCTATTATTGCTTTTGATATTCCGGTAGGGACATTCACGGGAACAGATGAGCTGACCGGATTTATTCAGAGGGCCGTAGGGATATTATTATTTAATTGTTATAAACAAATGTCGGTGGTTCGGTTTCTAAGAGCGTTGTCTTCAGACTGAAAGGTACTGGGTTTAAATCCTGACCACAGACGAATTGACCGATGAGTTTCAAGGCCAAAATAAAAATGTTTTGATCAAAGTGCCTCCAACGCGTACTAAACTAGCTTAGAGAACTTAAGAACTTAACGTAGAGAACCAAAGCCCTCAATCTGGAATATTAAGATTGACATATCTATTATTATACCACATATATATGAATATTACACAAATAATAATTATTACAAGATATTATATTAATTAGAAAAACGAATACACAGATATTAGAATGAGATTAACTCTATAAGGCATGATCAAACTTTTTAAGAACTCATTATGTTGCTTAAAATGTAACGTAAAAGATCCTAAACTCATTTAAGTTTGTCCGAGTTCGATTCAATATCACGATTGAAACTCAAGGTGAGCTTCAATTGTGATATTACGAACTCGATCGCTCGCTCGGGCGATTCATGAATAAACGGCTATCGGGTCCTTAAGCTAAAAACGTCATCAATGTCAATGTTGCCAGACGGAAGGAATGCGTTTTATTTCCGTCAGTCTTGAAAAAATACGGGCAACCCACATCCCGCAACCTATTTGTGTCGTACTGAATTTCAGCTTTCGCGAAAAGGCGAAGGCGTCGTATCGTTTGTGTGAGAATACATTGGGATTTACGTTTCAAAACTTACGTTTTAGAAATGGCAACGGGGACGGCTGCAGACCGCCTCGTGCTAAAATTGCGTTTATGTTACCTTTCAATCGTTAATTAAATTTAGTACTTGCTTTGTTATCACTATTTTTTTGACGGTCATCCTTTGCTATTGAATTTATCTATAATCCAATATAAAAAAAATGTTACAAAATAGAACATAAAACGTGTATAAATAGCACATACCTACTGACGTAAAAGAATATATGTATGTATTACATTTTATTTTAATATATTTAAATACCTACTCTATTCAATCAAACTACTTTCCAAGGAACACAAATCTTTGCAACAAATGATTAATGATTTACGCGAAGTCAAACGGAAGACCGAATGTAATAACAAACATACGAATCATCTCAAACTGTCACCGGCGCTCAATATAAAAGCGTCATAGAGTGCGAAATGAATGGAGAAGGTAATATCGTTTAGAAGTACTTTCAACGAAGTCAGCACTACACTAGTAAATATATTAATATTATAAATGTGAAAGTTTGTATGTTTGTTATTCGATCATGCTTTAACGGCTCAACAGAATTATCTGAAACTGTACAATAATATATAGCAACATATAGGCGATAATTTATTTAACATACTAACTTTTGCTCGCGACTTTGCTAGCGTGAACGTAAAACGAATCCTATATCCCAATCGGTCATTGGTAACAACAATATTCAAAAGAGATTCAAGTTCAATATCGATTCGGAATCGGAACAGACCGAATACGCAAGATCGGGATCAGGATGAAAATCACAAGTGAAATAAATTCATAATAGAAATATTTGCGGCATTACGTGTGTTTTCGGTGTGACAATATGGGTTTTCTGGTACGGAATCGAGAACGGGACCGAGATCGAGATCACGGTTAATGACACGCTTGATCGATATAAGAGATGAAAGAATTAGTTGTTTGTCGACGCGGCCGGAGCCGCGAGTGAATTATGTATGTTTTGGAAAGAAAACGATATCTAGATCGGGACCAGAATTGGAATCGAAAGTAGAGTAAGACTGAAATCGAAAGTAGAAATAATATCGGGATTGTGATTAATAGTGTGTTCGGTCGAAATAAATAGCGAAGGATTTGATGTCGGCGTAAGTGGAGCCGTCGACAAAACACTAGCGTGTAATACGAGCGACTTTATTTACAGCGTTGAGATATTCGTTTTACACCTCGAGGAAAGATAAGAAATCAACGCTACCTTTGATACCCGCAATCGAAAATGTCCTATCGTCATTAAACAACCGATAGATATGCAATCTGACCCTTCCGTTTGTAATGGGAATAAATTTTAATGTATACCTTATCTATTTGGGTTCGGTTACGATTCTGATGGTTTTTTTATAAGCTGCTTATACAATTCTGAACTCGTAAAAATAGATATAATTTATCAATCTCTAAAATATAAAGAACAATAATATTTATTTGGCTTTAGAACACCCATAAAAACGTATGAAAATGAGAAATGCGATATTAGATCTTTAAGCTTTATTTTCACTGTGAAAGCTCTAATAAATTGAAATCATTTACTACCAGAAAAATATGCGTTTTTCCAGTTAATATTTCCCAACAAAAACGATTAAAACCTTAAGATATGTTTGTAAACAGATAAACTGTATTCGGTAATAAACTCAACTTTTACGAGCGTTAGATATCGCAAATTGAATTTTTTAAATCCTTCGTAAAAATTGGATCAATTTCTTATAGAAAATACAATTCGCATACAAGGAGTTTCTTCATTAAAGAATACTTTTTCATTTGTCACACAAAACGTTATCATGAAATCGATCACTAATGTGATGCATGTTTTAGCTACTTGACGGGAATACACGATTAGACCAAAAATAGTATTATTTCATCGGTCGGCGATACGATCGGTGTCGCCGCGACGTTTCGCAGTATAATATTATCGAATCGCTTTCACGTGCGTCGGACGGCGGCTCCATCGGCGCGGGCGCAGGCGGCGGGCGGCTCCCGCGCGGCCTGTTAAAGCGTAAAGTTATTAATGTCGTGGAAGGAAGTCGGCGTTATTTTGGTCACGCGCGCTCTTCACACTCTTCGCCCGAGAGCGGCGGTGGCACCTCTCGATTTGATTTTATGACGTCACGCCGATTCGATCCGGCCCCGCGTCGCCGCGCGCCGACAGCTCCTCGCCGTCGTTCATTATACAAGTCTTCTAGTTAGTTCATTTCGAATATTCCCTAAATGTATTCATGTGCAACTGGCACATTCGATTTCCGTTCATTTAGTCGTATCCGTTTCATCGATATACAAGTCGATGATGCGCTAGCTGTGCCTTAGGATTTCACTAGCGCTGAATTTGCATTAGAATGCCTGTTTCACGTACACGATGAGTACATAACCGAGTGCACTAAATATATCAAAAAATAAAAAGAAAATCGACTTACAAACTTTCCGAATGAACGGCTTCTTTTAGAGTAACCGGCTAACACAGAATTCGGACTGGTGGTTCCTGAGACCGACGCGTTCAAACCCACAACATACTCATCAGCTATACAATACTTACATACAGAGAGAACGCATTAGGCATACAAAAAACAACGAGGTGTACCACGGCCCCAGCCCACACATGAGGCGGCGAGGGACACACAGTCACCCTCTTTTATAAGTGACGTTCTCCAGCATGCATTCAAACATTTCTATAATTATGAAGGAAAATTATATGTATACAATTTTATCTAACTGTATGTAGGTAAATAAAAGACTTCGATGTCGACAGTGTTGTGTATTTCGAAAACAATACGTCTTTTGTTTCACCGATACGGAAAATAAAAATTAAAACATGCATCAATTCAAATAACTTTAACTAACACTTCTATTGAAAGTACGTAGGTCATTCAACCAGGTGTAAATCACAATACACCAATTCACTGCAAATTGTATTTAAACACACAACGTTAAACAGAAAAACAATATGCTGAATTTGATGTTCGATATGAAAGATCTCCTAAAAAAAAATTAGTCAAACGAACTCGTTCTAGCATCAATCGAATTGTCATACATTTTGTAGCAGTCGGCCAGTGCCGTGTTAAGTTTTTACAACCCCGCTGTTTAAACCTGCCCTCGTAAAACCCATCTATTTCGAATCGAGGGGCACGGACCGTAAGCCCGCGTCAGACCAGCGCGGGTCGGGGGTAGGTAGGTGACGGTAGACCAAGAACGAAGTAAGTGTAAGGGTTTTTTTCCTTTTGCATTAGACTCAAGAACTCATTTGAATTCATCCACGTCGGTCGGCACCGAAAATGTGATGCGAAGACAACGCTCTTGACCACCGGGCGCCTAAGCGCCGGCGATTTTCTCTGCACAAAATTTACAAGGTAAAAAATTTCGCATTTTTTTAAATATCTATCAACCGACGCTTAAAGGAATCCGGTTTCATGAGAGTGCACTTTTTTGATTGCGCGTTCGGCGTGTCAAGTACCCGCGCAAAAATGAAAAACGACAAAGAAAGCCTGAAAATTTCAGCCAGCGCGCACCGAGACCGTTACGCGGCCGGCGCGCGCGCTCGCTTAGAGCGAGTCGCCCGCGCCTCTAGGACATCGGATAGTTTCACTCACACTTGTTGCGTAATCGAGACGAACTAGGCCGAGTAAATTTTCGCTAAGTGCCTAACTGGCTACCCGACTGAAAATTATTTGTTGAAGCACAAACACAGCTTAGGTGTTGCACACGATATGTAAACAGCGGTTATACGTCATCCTTCCAAAAATATATGAAGAAAAACGGGAACTATTATGAATGGTTATGCAATGTGTAACTTATTACTTCTAAGGAGGTACTCATCCCGAAGCAGATGTGAACCATCAAGAGCAAAAACCGACTGCGCAAAAGTGAATTCAAAAAATAGTAGCAAGACAATGTAAAAAAATTATCCAATCAAATATGGTAAATATCTGCAGTCGGAGGCATACATGTAGCAAGAATTGCAGCAGATAAGGAAATACGAATCTGATGCCTCCGACTCTAACGTTTATCATATTTGATTGGATGATTTATATTTTCAGTTCACTTTTACGAAGTCGAATTTTTTTTAAGCTATTGCCTAGCTTTTACCGCGGGCTTTGAGCGCGGCGACCGAATCACGAAATTCCGTAACGAAAATAAAACCTAACACCCCACCACTCCGCCTACCATGTAGCTCGCACAGATCGAGACGAGCTGCTCCGAAATCGTACGAATATGTAAGCAGCTGTTTGTGAGAAAGTATTTAAGTGTATAGGTATCTATTATATCTTTATAATGCCACACTCACTTCATGTGCCCCGTAAGTATACATACATGTAGGTATATATGTATATATATATATATATATATATATATATATATATATATACATAGGTGTACCTATGTACAACGGTGAATAGCAGTTGCTGGTGAATAGCTATACGCGTAAATTTTTTGTATAAAAGTGTTTTAAATATGAGTAAACAAAGTGTATTTATTAATGAAAAAAGTGATGAAAAACTTGAATCAATAATAAAGAAAAAAAATACTGCATAAATAAATAAATAATTATTATTGCATAAGTTGATAAAAAATGCTATGCAATAGCTTTACCGCGGCAGTCCCCGAGTGCCACACGTTTAATTTATTTATTACTTTTTAGTCTGTTTTAACAATATCCCGTGATTGCTTTCTCGTCATTAGCGGTGTTAACGACGTGTCTTGTTGTAATAATGGTGATAAATTTCTTTTATCGATATCTTGTTATCAACTAATTATTCATATTGTACCTATTTTTTATTATTTAATTATTATTATTTAGGTTAATTATCTCTTACCATATCAAATATGCTTTATATTTGATATGGTCATTAAAATTATCTTTCAAAATGGTAAAAATCTGGATTTATCATTAATTTTTAAGAATTATATTGATTTATACTATAATAATTACTTTTCACGTTAATAAAACCTATGATAGGATCATATAAGAACTTTATCACAGCTTTTGACAATTTAAGTGAGTTTAAAACGATAAAAATCTTAAATGGTTATTCAAAACGAAAAATGATTAATAAAACCAGATTTTAAAAACCTATTCCATAACATCCCACTTATCATAATTATTCGATTTTCATTTTTTTTCCATTTCACAATATGGCGTTTGGTTGCCCCATATTGCATTTTGATAACTGTCAAGTCTTTAGTGACACCCCAAGATTAAGACAAATCGTAATTGACGTAAAAATCACCAAAATTGGGCCGCACAGAGTGCCACAAAGGAACAAACCTACGTATATAAACTGATAAACACATTACCCTCCTTTGTGTCGCGGAGTCGAGTAAAAAGGAGATGTAATATGTATTTTAGACACTACAATAGACAAAAAATATAATACCATTTATGCACTAAATTCTATGCCAGTTTCATTTAAACCATTCCATTAATAATAACAAGTAAATGTTCAATGTTTGAGTAACGGCAAACGCTTTAAGTCAGTGCCGAGACCTACAACAACGTGGTCCGTGTGACGACCGGCAGAGGAACGCGTTTAAAAATTAACGCATATGATGCGTTAATTTTCCGGTGAGTTACAATTGACACCGAGACGAATGTTCAATGAGCGCGCCGATTATAGTTTTTATGTGGTTGTACTTGTGCGTATCGCGCGCAATGCGTGTGTATTGTGTGTGTTTGTGTGTGTGTGACCTTCGCCTACTGTCATGCGTACACGCATCCCATTGTATGAGAGCATCGTGTTTACAGAACTGCTTGCGTAGCATCGACATCGAGTAGACAGTGATGAAACGCAACAGAAAGGGCTTACTACTGTTTATATTCCGACTCACTCGTTCCTAACTTCTGGCTGTACTAGATTTTAATATTATTGTATCATAGACAGAGTTTGTATCTTATATGGAACTTCAAAGCATGTGTTCGTCTTGTACCTGATAACAATTTATTAGAAAAAATCTTAATAAGCATTTTACAACTCTAAATTGTTTTTTTTTCCTTTTATATCAAGTGCACACAATTATACCAAACGTCTTATAATATTTCAACGTCAAAACTAACAAATTTTAAAAACATCACTATTTTAATAAATAGTATTATATACTATTGTCGTTCCCGACAATGATTAAGAATCGCTATATTTCCAAAATTTCTCCAAACAGAGAGAAAGCTTTTTCCTTTATCTTTAAAATATACAATCCTATTGCATTCACCTACATGACACAATTCGATATAATTTTCCCATATACCTATACACTATACATATTTACGATACGCGAAAACAGTCACTCGTGTGTTCGGTCTTTTATAGACGAGACAAAAACAAACAGAAGCTAGACAAATTGAAGAATTGTATAAGAGCCAACTGGGTGATTTGGGTCGGCGAAGTTGCGAACAAAACAGTATCGAGTCTACAAGTTGACAGAGCGCTTTTGCAACTCTATCGGAAAAATGAAGCCCTACATCAAGAAATGTTACAATATCTATTTTTTATGTAAAAAATGTATTTTATAGTGACAAAAAATAAAATATTTTCCCATGGCGTTGTTGATACGAATATCGGTCCCACGTATCGCGCTCAGCACTTCCAGTAAACGAGTACAAAACTACACTCGCTAGCCGGTGCACGCAGCAAGTAATATTTAGGATAACTATTAGTTCATTCACCGGTAGAAACGTATATAATGCTTACTACAAAAATAATATCTTTTTGATTAATATACAGAGTTTACACACATGTGAATGCTGTTGATTAATTTACATATGACAAATATAATAAGAACTCAATATGAGTAACGTGAAGAGAAACAGAAAGAAAATTGTGTCGTAATAAACAATATTGTATCATAATATTGAGTCGTATCAAAAGATACGAGTACTACTTTAAATTACACAGCAAATATTAAATACAATGTTCGCACAGTAAGCACTTATTAATGTACCTACGTAGATAATTTATTAAGTTTTAATCAATTTAAATAAAATGTTAATTCTTCTTTCGCCTTTCTACTAATCTGTAGAGATAGATATATTACAAACTATTTATTTCAGTCACGATATCATTATCAAAGAATCTAAAAAAAATCAAGAGGTAAATACGAACAATGCGGCAAAGAAAGAGTAGACATTTGAAGAATGAAAAAAAAACATAAAAAACAGACGGAGTGTGTAATCGGTAAAAACTGTCCTCCTGGAGGAAACACGATCTTGGAAGATCGCCATGTATGAGCCGACCGTGTTGGACGCAGTAGGACACGGCCGCACGAGCTCGTGCCCGAATTTTCGAGTAAATTCTAGGACCGTAACGCAATAACATAAAATCCTTACACATCTTTTGCGTGACTAGATGTTTTTTTTTTCTTATATTTTACATAAATAATAATAAGAGAAAAAGATGTGCTCCAATAATAGACTAGTCGCCTGTCTCGGTCAATAAATAATAGACTACCTGTCTCGGTGTCTTGTCGAGATCGCTAGTATAAAAAAAAAGTTGTAGTAAGTGTGAGTTTTGAAGCAGTGGTTTTTGAACAAAAACCGGAGTGCAGCAAATTCAGGGCTTTATTTTTAATTACTGTATTTAAAGTTTTTTTATCTAAGAAAGAGCGCAGTGATTTTATATTTTACATAAACATAAAAATTCACAAGATTGAACGTTATAAATGGCCAATTAGACAGAAGAAGAAGACTGGGAAATTGTGGGACCATTGTAATAGCGCCGTATGAAATTCATATTAGAAATGGATTAACTAGAAAGAGTCGGTAGAAATTTTTGATAACTTACATTTCGTTCATCCTAAAACCCGTTTTTTTCAATATCATTTTTTATCACCATATTAAATCTGCTTGCATATTTCATCAATATATACATTAATATTCAGTACCAGTCAAATACCCTATTCCAAAGAATGCATCAAAACGACAGCAAACGTAAAGCAACTAGAAGAGGGCGCTTCTTTATTATGAAAATGCGTCTGCGCACAGATAATAATTATTTGATTCAATCAAAAATAACACCGAATGGAATGCAAATTTCACTACATCCAACGTATAACTCTAATTATCATCGTATCATCTGATTAGCGATCATTTCGCTCGATGAAGCATATCATCCGCGGACAAAGATTTCGAAATAATAATGCAGTCCGAGCAGCGAATGGATTGTTTTTACACCAAACAATAAAAAGGATACTTAACTTCACCACATTCCATAAACTTACCGATTAATTATATATTATATCCATAGAATTTAATAAGAAAGGACATCGATATATTCTTCCAATATGCTGTATTTAACACGCTTTTATTAGCTTGGTATGTATGTATGTTTGTTTGTATGTATTTTGAATCTTTGAAAGTGATTTTCATCCCCTTCTACACATCGGATCAATTTGAAACTTCGTGCACTTATCAAGGACCGATGACAATCTAATAATTTAAATAGTTTAACCCATTATCCTCACCAGGATAATACATCCTGGTGAGGATATCCTAGTGAGCGCATCATCAAGAGTAAAAGTCGGACTGTACAGCGTCTTTGACTGTTTCGTCCCGCCCATTACATGAAAGCAGCATGTGTATACTACCCCTAATGGCACTGTGTAGTGGAGTATTGCCATTATCATATAATGTAAATTGATAGCATACTAGCGCCAGCACCAGTATAGCACTAATAACTAATTACTCAATAGGATGTAACAGTCATGTACGCTGAACGGTGCAACTTTGTCTCTTGCAGAGCGCTCAAGTATCACTTCAAAAAAACTGAACTTTCACCCATTCCAATACATAGGTGAAAACGTGCAAAGGGATGAGTGGCAAGAGGGTGATTACAAATATCATG
The DNA here is from genome assembly GCA_005406025.1 of Eumeta japonica. Classification (NCBI taxonomy): domain Eukaryota; kingdom Metazoa; phylum Arthropoda; class Insecta; order Lepidoptera; family Psychidae; genus Eumeta; species Eumeta japonica. The sequence goes on from BGZK01000418.1 coordinate 218,750, forward strand.
TCGCTATCGTCCACTTGAGGGAACCGGTCTCACCTTATTGCATAAGAGCCTTACCCTATATAGTATCGGACCCCTGGGAAGGTTGACCGTTTAATTGTTCAATACTTGTGGGAACAACAATGGGAAAGGAAACTAAACAGCAAAAGAATATCGTTTGAAAAATTAAAAATCTAATGCTAAATTGAACTAAAAAGTAAAAAATTATGTTCAATAAATTTAAGTGACTAACAAACAAAAATATTTTATTGTAAAAAAGCTTGAGGTGATTGCTGTTAATTCTTATAAGTTTCTTATTGACAAGATATTCGTAAAAGCAATCATTTTGAAAATGTCTTAAAAAGCACCCAACGCTTTTTAGGATTCCGAGCCTAAATGGAAAAAACGGAACCCTTATAGTTCTGTTTAATCCGTCCATCCGTATATCACAGGCATTTTATTCAAAAATTACAAAACGTATATTAGTGAAATATACAGTATAGATATCTTGTATAAGCAGCTACTTAGTTTGGTAGTTAAATAACAAAAATAAATATTTCTAGGGGGGGCACTCCATACATGTAACAGAAGCTGAAAAACATTTTTTTCAGCAAACATTAACCAGTGGCACATATTTGGACAGTTCTTTTAAAATCACTTCAAGGTTTCAAAGCAATTTTTCTGATTATGTGAATAATTTCGAAAATAATCGCTGCCAAAGTTGCAGAAATTGTGCCCCCCCCCCCCATTTTCTAAGCCGTATCGCAAAATATGAAAAAATAAGAAGATAACACGTAAAATAAATACTTTCAACGAAAATTATTTCGAACAGGATCGGATACACTGTTTTTAAGTAATTACAGAAAAGCTGAGTTCTCAACAAAAGGACGTAAGTGCCATGAAGATACGCTCTTTTATTGCACTATAGTTTACACTAATTTAATAGTAATAGTCGAGATTTTTACTTTTTTCTAAGTATAGGCGATTAAAGTGATTATAACTATTCTGTGCGGGAAACATGGAAAAATGTAACACCGTACTTTTTTGGTCTGTAGTGAATTTCTTTGTAATAACGGCTTCGGAACCCTATAATGAGCATGGTCCGACATGCTCTTGGCCAGTTTTTTACAATAAAATACATTTTTTATTAATCACTCTATTTTGAATTTAAAATTATTGGAAATTATTTTTCTTTTAGTTTGATTATCTATAAAAGTGAGTTTTTTAGTTTTTTTTTTAAACTACGATTTTTTTTTAAATAGATATTGAAAACGATAACTATGGCGATGAGTACAAGTTTTGAAATAAAAGGTCAAAAGACTGATAAATATTCGCTAACCAGGCATCGACACTGGGGTACCGGCGAAACTATGCATACATATAGAAAATTGAAAATTAATTTGGTATAATATATACGTGATAAAGGTCTCACCTATGTTGTTAGACAAGTTAGATGTGTTCGGAAAATTCACGAAAAATTCAAAAAATAACAGTAAAGTTTGATAGACGCGTCAATTCGAAATGTGGTCAAACGATGTGGTCAGAAAAAGATTAGAAAAATATTATTGTTTTTTAATATGGATAGCAATATATCTCTATACGTGTAAATTAAGACGTCTTTTGAAATTTGTCTTACCGCTGACGGTAACCTCGTTTTTATTCAAGGTAAATATATAAATATGCATAAGTGACCTGGGTTCTTGCGCATCTAATATACTTCAGTAGACGTTGGAAAGAAATTGTCATGAACACCAAACAAATGCTTATTTTTGTATTATACATTATACTGTTACACATTGTACAGCATAAATACACAACGCGTATGATGATAAACCACTTACGAGGCGACACGTTTTTACACTGTTCTAATTTATTTTACCCTTTACTGACGCTGAAATTATATTAAGCTTAATAGTAAAAATACCTTTATATTAAAAATTTATCTTTTTTTTTTAATATAAGCACTCAAAGTTTTAACAATGTCCGTACCTGCTGCCTTCTGTCGCAGTCCTTCGCCTTCTGCTCCGCCTGCCTCTTCCTGCGCTCCTCGTCGCGCTTCTCCCGCTGCGCCTGCGCGGCGGCCGCGTGGGCCCTCAGCTCCTCCAGACGCCGCCGCTGTTCTGCTTCTCTTCTTTCTCTCGCCAAGCGTCCCCGTTCGATTACCGCCTCGGAATTCGGAGAAAGGCCGAAGCAACCTGTATAAGATGGGTATTATTTTTATTTCTGCATGTCATGAATATTCATGCGGACACAGAGAGGATAACAGTCGTACAAGAAACATCAAGTTACTAACGTTCGCCTGCGAATAAACTCTTACGCGGGCAATACCCTCGATATGAATATTAACTACTCTCGCTTTCGATTTCACTGTCTAGACTAAGCCTGATCACGATTGCGTTTCCGGTTCGTGTCGCAGTTTCAATCTCAATTCTACTCTCGGTACCGACGGGCTTAACATGACTCCCTACACAAATGCATCTCTATAGGACTACCATTCTCACGCCGACATAATGAATGGATTAATGCCATAGAGAAACCTCTCTCCTAGGCCCGCTGATACCGCTCTAATACTAAACTCTGTCAACTGCAAAGAAAACGAGTTTGCCGATTTTTTTTTGTAAGTAATTCAAATTTTAAAAATAGAATAAAAAAATAATTTCTTAGTTGTTTCACTCTCCCACAATCTCTTTATATGAAGCGGAGGGGAAGTCCGCCGCGCACGCTCAGCGTAGGTCGAAGGTTGCTAACGACCGACTTTACCGGTGCGGTAACAAAGCCCGAGGCCGACGGCTTAACGTGCTCTCCGAGACACGGTGCGACTGGTTCAATTCGACTCGAGTTAAAAACCAATGCTTTTAACCAGTGAACCACCACCGCTCTCAGTATGAAGAATATTTCCAAAAAAAAAAATAACATACTTCTTTATTACGAGCATAATAGGTATATTTAAAACAAGATCATTTAAAACCTTGTATGGGCACTTTTCTACGTTTCAATGACTTAACATCTACAAGTGTGCGTATATTTCGTACTGACTACGGAACTCTAAAATTCTCAATAAAAGAACCGTAAGCGTAAGCCAATACAGGTCGGGATCACTTCAATATTTTTGACTCGAGGTATGGTGAACCTCGTGTCCGGAAACCATGAAAACAGACAAACAAAATTCCCACAACCTTGCATAATCCTAGATCTATTGTTGACGGTTAAACGTCGAAGGCATTACGGGTGTTTTTACGCCGTTGTGGTATTGAGACTGCGGTCAAACGCTTATGCAATCGGCGTCTCGACGAATTGTACGTTTCTCTGAAACATTAGCTTCGGTCGAACTGATTCTAAGTAATTTTGTAGTCTTCAACAACGGGCTAGCTTTAAAAATATATTTAGTTTATAACGGCACCTGATAAATAATAAATGACATTATGTGAATTTTAGAATTTTCAAACAGCTATTGCAATGTATATAAAAAAAAGTATGTATGTATGTAACTTATATTTTTTATTTTGTAATAAATATAAATAAAACAATACGATGATGTTCATATAGTACTTGAAAAACAACCTTGAAGAAAGTTTTCAATAAAAATTTTGATTGGTAGTTTTTTAAACTTCTATCCGTTTACATATACGTAACATTCTAATAAACAGTAATACATAAAGATGTGAACTTGAATCCTTTAGAAACTTCTTCAGAATAACTGTAGGAGACTGCGCACGCGCCGTTTAATAGATAAGTGGTGCAAAAAGTTGCAGACTGCAATCACTTTAACGGTAAGACAACTGAGTAACACATTTTTTCTCGATGTAAAAATAAGAATTACAAAAGCAATTACTTATTCAAAACGGTATCCTTTTGAGAAAGGAAAATAGAAGAAACAGGATTTATTAGAGGAAACTTAATCGTGGTGGTAGCGAATACTCGCCATGCCAAAATCAATAAGTACATACTACTATAGTACTACTAAGTACTACTATACTAGCTATTCGCCTGCGGTTTTTTCCACGTGGAATTCGGTGTGTCACAATAAAGTTTTTATCGCAACTCTGCCCCTTCCTTTATTAATTATTCCACTACCCCTTCAACCTCTCCCCTCTCCTTATATATTTATCAATAAATTGAGCACGTCGTGACCAGAACGCCGAGTGTAGGTTTTTGTTTTTGTGTCTAAGCCTTCGAAAGTAGCAATTATTATTTACCTGATAACTTCGCAGGTTGATTAAACGAGTACAACTTTTTTCCTGAAATCCGATTTAGAAATTGAAGTAAAGCCTATCTTCTGCTTTAATCCAAACTCTACATACTGGTCAAAAACCGCAATAAAAGCTGTTCAGTAATTTCAGAAATTAATGTGAACACAGACAGAAAAAAAAATTAAAAATCGTTGTTGTCTCTTGTATTACCTTTCTCTTTCCGTTTTGATATATATATATATATATATATATATATATATACATGTGTGTGTGTGTCCGTGTATAGATAAACACAAGCAAGTATATAAAGTCGAAATTCAATTCAGTTTCGAGCGGCTCAGGTATTTCTATTTCTGATAATCCAACGTCCGCATAGCATAAACGATATTTCCGCACACTCAAGAACCGTGCCAAAGCACAGCGCGAGCGTGGTGCGACGACCCGCGGCTTACATAGTAAGTGCGTGAGCTTGTTGCGGTGTTAATTCGATAAACAGATTTTTTCAGCGAAAGCTCGGACGCGCCTGCGCGTTACCGAACAAGTCCCCAACGACTTCGAACCTTGTACCGGAGGGTGTATAATAACGACTGCGCTAGAGGATGTTAAAAAGAATACCGGCGAAATGAGGAATTTGTTTGAAAGCAACCAGGTAGACGGTATGTTACCACGGTGTGCGGGGCGCCTGCCGCTGCCGGCGAGACACCGGGCGAGATGTTTTGCGCGGCGTAATAAGAGAACGCCGACAAACGCTAACGTTTCACTTTCAAGATGCAGAATTTCATTCGATAAATACATGCGTATCGCATTCTACTTCAATGCCATGAAGGTGACATTTTCGCATGTGATTATTTTCAACTCCAGAAAAACTTAATTCGATTCGGGATGCAGGTTGCTATAAGTAAGTCACGATCGACAACTTCGGTCCTTGAACATCGAACGAATGATCTTTACTATAGACTAAGCTTTAAATTGCTGTTTCGATATACATAGTTTCATAAAATTTAGACCGAATCCATCTCAGAATCGAGGTCGGAATTGGTATCTAGTGCGGGAACGAGCTTGCGAATACAATTACGACCGGCATCAAAAAAAAACTAGGGATCGGATAAGAATCGCGATTTCAACCGGCATCAAACCACATCCGTAGAGTTCATGGTCCATGTGCGAGCGAGCGAAGCCGAGGACTATCGGTTAGTTCTTCCGCAAGAAAGTAAATCGGAAAATTACTTGTTTTCTAAAGAGTATTTGTGTGCTCGATCTTCGGCACTACCCATTCGAGATTCACGGACGATAAAATACAATTAAAACGTATCGAAAGAAGATATTTTAATAAAAAAAAGAACAGTTCTTATAGCGCACTGACATGAAACGGTGAAAGTTGCGACCATTCAAATCGCTCCTAACAAATCGCTCAATTTGCACGTTTGCGAGTTTTGACGACGCGATGAAACGCGAGATTTGACGGCAAGAAACGTTTTTTGCGAAACTAGACAGGCTGAATAATTGAATTTTGAAGAAAAAAGTAAAGAAAGAATGAATGGTGACAGTGAGTGATGTTCGTGGTGGCCACCTATATAACCAATGCATTTAGTGTGAAGTAGTATGCGTGTATATTTCATATTTTCACCATTTAAATGATGCAAACGATTGGTTTCATATAAATTTGTTCCCAATGTTTGCACGCCCTACGTTACATATTTTTTTTAAATTCCTCATAAAGTTTGTGGTGCACCAAAAATATATACATTAGAATATAAAAATTCTAGGGAAAAAAAGATGGGATAAATGCATGGACTTTTTAACTAATTTGCCCTCACTTAATGGTGAACGAAACCTTTTTCTTTTCGTTGCTGGACCGTTTAAACTACTTTAAACAATGCAGCCAACATTCCTGTCATAGGTACTACTAGCCGTGTGACGTCAGTCCATGTAAACAAACGTGACGTCGATTGTCAACGAGTTGCCTTAATGAATATTTTGATTATTTCAGTGACCGCCTTCTTTCGCATTTTTTTTCATAATTCACCACGAAACCAATAAGAAACCTCTTGTGTCGATCCCATCGTCTGTGCTCGTTCAAACAAATCGTACAAGAAAAAATATTTATTTTAGTAATATCTAAGATTTAGTATAATGAAGCTAAAGAAAAGGTGTATAATGACAACGGCCATGTGTGTGTGTGTGTGAAGCGATTAGTAGAGAGAACTAAGCGCTCTGCAAAATCTAATTTACTGCTGCAAAGAACACAACGTTGTATTGTCATTATGGGGATAATTGAATTGCGCTCTAGCAAAGCCGTCGTTACTCTCTAATTAGTAAATTATATACTGAGAAAATCCTCAGATTCATTGGAAAGTTACTAATTTCGCATTCGCTGTCATGAATTTAACATCACATCGATGGAGCTGCGCAAGAACACATGACATAGGCGACAACAAAAAATGACGGATAATTTAATATATATATACATATATATATACAATTTATTACTTCGTCACTAGTTGAATGGTAAGTATACATGTTGACGTTCTTAATATTTCATTTTAAAAAATTGTCATTTTTTATTACCCGACTCTGATAAAGTTAAAAGAAAAATTTTATACTTTGAGCAGTCTTTGTTTGTGTACCAAGATGTCGGTAGGTTTGTCGCATGACTTAGCATTTGATGTAAAAGGCCAGTATTAATAAATCTCACTGAAATCATGCGCCATCTCGACAAATAATGTGATACCGAAATATATATTATTTTCTACAGCGAGAGTATAACTTTCTTGATCTTTCCACTCTCAAGATGGAACGCGTACTTAAGTGTACTTTATAAATACGGGCCAAAGATCTCAAGTTAGCAACACATGAGTCAGCTACATCGTATATTCAAGTACGCGACGGACATTTCGAACTCCATTCCCTTTCGGTGAAATGCGTTTATTACATTAAAATTTAAAAATATAGAGTCAGTCATTGGGAGCTGCCGACAGAAGTGGAAACTTAAAACTATGGAAAATGATTTTTTTTTTGGATTTACAAATTGATCTTAGCAATAAGATGTAAAATTTCATAATTTGTAAATTAAGTTCATCGACAACAGCCTAATTTCCATGTCTGTCGGCACTCCAAGCAATGTACTAATGTTACAATTTTACAATACTAAAAGTTACATTCAAGATAGTCAAAATACCGTATGTGGATATGCATTATACAAATTCAACGAGAATTGAGAACACGTAATCATTAGGTGTAATCTTATAGTAAGGTACATACAATGCATTTGCGTGTATATATATGTGTGTGCGTGTGTGTGTGTGCGTGCGCGTGTGTACCTACCTAAGCCGCTGTGAAACATTAGAATGTCGGTGATGCAAACGCATACGATTTTATCAATACCAAAAATCACCCAACGCACCTAATAAAGTTTTTAACTCCAAAAATAAGCTGTTCGACATATTATCCGATTCTAGATCGAATGTGGTGTCGTCCCACGCTCATCAATCAGCCGCACGAGTACAAGTTTTTAGGTGTGTGTTATTTTACAAAAGCGCGGCATAATTATACGCAAAATATCCAGTACAAAATCATTATCGTCCGTACGATGCGTAACATCAACGCACCTCCCGCAATGATGTCACACCGCACTCCGCGCAGTCATGGCTTCTGACTCACGAGATAGCATCTGCCACGGGCCGGCGGATGGTGCGGTGTGAGGTCGTTTGTCGTCTGGCCGCGGCGCGGACGCCGGTCGTCCACTAATTCGACAGTACGGCCGTGGAGTTGATAATTATGATATACTGTGGCGCCATAGAGATAATATGATGAGCAATAAAAAAAAGTGTATTCGATAGAGGATTGTCATTTGAATATTATAAAAGGTCGAGTGTTATATTTTTTTTTATCGCAAACCGATTCATATAAAAGTTTGTAAGATTTAGTTTAAATATTGACAGTGGGCCCGAAAAAAATGTATACATTAGATTTAACGACTTTGGGAAAATTACAAAAACTGTTAGATCATTCTGCGACTCCAATACGAACGCAAATAAATAGGGATTTTCTTAGATTTTCGGTAAAATTTAAAATCAACCCTCAACCCGCACTGGACAAGCGTGAAAGGCTCCGAATTTTAAACCGCTAAAGGCTCAAGCCCGAAAAAGATTGTGGCAAGAGCGAATCCATCCTTCATGTCAAGGGAGTGTGACTATACGAGGTTAAGTCGGAACTGGCTTTAATTCGACTACAATTGTAAGACAAAGACCCAGCCCAGGGGAGGGAGTCATAACCCTCATAACCACTGGATCCGCCACTGGAATGTGGGAGGATATGATCTCAACGGTGGAGCAATTCAAATTTGACACGATAAATCGTGATCTAAGTTTATTACGATTGTTTATGGCTACGTGACACATAAACATGAGCAATTATGAATACTGAATATTATACTTTGAGTATGATTAGATAGGGATTTCTTAGAAAATAAATGTAATCATTACATAGGCACTAGCGATTACAACGGATTTTATGCTGATGTGTGCAGTTGTAAAAAAAAAACAAATATGAATAAACGTAATACAAAAACTATGTTCATCGAACACTTATAGCTAAGTTGCTGCGGGCTAAGTTATCCACGGGCCGGCATAGTATAACACGCTTATGCCATATAACTTGCCATAAATCATATGATAAATAGAATGATTGAGTAAAATAGTACATTAATTGCTTTTCAAAATAGTACATTAATTGCTTTTCAAAATAGTAATTGGATTTACATTATAAAGACGAGAGTGCAATATTGAGACAAAAGATCTTTAAATTTTAAAATTTTTAAAAAAATTTAAGAAATCGTCGGCTTGAAATCTTTTCGCGTTCATTTGTTTTTTAAGGATGACGAGCTTCGATTTATCAATTTATTAGATATTTAATACAAAAACAATTAAAAAGTGATTTACTGCAACGGAATATTTTATTAAAGCTTACGTAAGTTTTATAAAAAAAAAAGTAACATAGGTAGGTACCAAATACAAACATTTACTACTAGCACCAAGAACGCAGAACTTTCAAGTGCGCCCTACATTATTATGAAACTAATCTAAAGTGACCACTAATCTCCCAGATCTAGCGCTGATGAAATTATAGAGGGCTATGTTATGCCAAGTCCGTATAACACAAGGGGCTTAGGCGCAGGCCGAGTTAGTGCATAGTAGGACATAATTAAGTTTGACACAGTTTGGAATCGTGTTTGTAAGATCATCCCATAGGACGTCCGGTGCGAGCGTATGGCTAATTATTGATGGTATTTATTTTCAAACCAGAACAGTTCACATTTCCTTATTTTACTTGTGAATGAATACACTTTTATATTCATACAATTTTTTTTATTTTATTTCTTGGTTCACAAAATCTAGGTAATTATTTATGCAATAATCTAATGATTGTCTTTATCGTTACACTTAGGCTAGACTAGGCTTTTTTTTTCTACCGATAAAACTAATGTTGAATACAGAACAACCTTGTTTATTTTCTATATTAGTAACAAATACGACACATTTATAATCAATATTTTCCGTATATAGTAATAAAAAAAATTTGTATCTGATGGGCGCTAATTCTCAACTCATTATATCAAAGGTGTTTCATATTTTTCATTGGCGCAAAATGAGTTACGTAAGATATTTTTCAATTTACAAACCTGAAACTTTTTAGTTTTTTTATTGATTCAAGTAACAATAGTAATTATTTTGGAAATAACATGATACATAGACTTAATATATTTCACAAATATTTATTTCTTTTAATTTCTGCACCACTTGCTTTAATGGACATCAATCGGTTTAAGCCGGTGCACTCTATATCAACGAAAACAATGTTCGACCAATTCGATCAGATCACCAAATGACACCACGGCCTTCGTGCCATAGTAATAATTTCTGGAAATATCTAATTCTAATAAAATGTACATTTAAAAATCACTACCTCTAACAACATAACCTGTTTGACACACTATTAAAGACCGAAAATATATAAAAATTACGATTTACTGAACTCGCATAGCACACCATATTACCTACCATGTTTCAGGTCATAATAAATATTGATAAAAAGAACTGATTGTACTTATTTATGGCATTTATTTTGTTTGGCCAATACTTTAAAAGAAGGTCAAAAACGGATAAAAATGACGATTTCTCAAACATAATTATAATGTAACACGTCACACATGGCTCCATAGTTATCTTGACACGTTACTATTAATTACCCTAAATTATTTGATCTACCAATCCAAATACTTTTCTTTTCATTTGAAACAGAAAAAGTATCGAATGAAACAAACAAATATAAAAAAAAATTAAAATATAGACAATACCAATAATGTACTAAAAATAATATATGATTTTTAAAATTTACAAAATATCACACGAAAGTAGAACAAAACCGAATACAAAAATATACACACGAATACAAAATCAAGTGCACGAGAATGATCGAGCATTGTTTAGTCATATTATTGTACTTGTCCCCCGTCTACATTTTACCGCTAAAGTGTAGGTGTGTAGGCGTTCGTCTCATTTTAACGGCTTAACAAGTTCAGACAGTTCCTTTGAATATACGCAGACATGTTATCTCTACGATGGAGATGAACAAGAGATATCTCTTATCTCTGTACCTCAAAGTGAATTTCGGGACTGTTTACATTCGCGGTTTTACGGTTCAACAAGTCACCATCAAATTTTGCATACGTGTTGCGTGTGATATGGGACTGAACATGCGTTATACCCGGATATCGTTAGAAATAAAAAAATGATTAAGCAAACATTGGTGCTATTTTCCGTCATTGCACATATTTGTATTGGAGCCGGGCCTGGGACCGGACCCGCCGGACGGGAATGAAATTAAAATTTGGATCGAAATTGGAAGCAATTTCAATATGGAATTGGTATAATATAAAGAATGCTTTTCGACATTCACACCGGCTAAGCCGTGTGTAAAAACTACTAATAGTAATACTTATAAGCAACCTCCTTCTATGCTATGATAATCGTAGTACGCTGATGTCACGCCCACTGGCATCTGACGCTATGCTAGAACAAATTGGATTGGTTAAAAACGAATAAACAGTTCGTCGACAGAGGAAAGAGACGCGATTCTCACCAATTCTTGTTTGGAAAATTAGCCAGCGCGAGTTGAGTTTACATGATCAACATTTTGTGCAGTAAATCTTATTCACAATGACCTACAAATAAAAATACCTACGACAGATTTTGATACATTTTCACTATTCGATAGTACTAGTTTTCACAAAGCGTTAAGTAAATGTAAACCGGAAGACAATAGCATCATGTGATCAGGATATCCAAGTAATTCGCATGCTATCTGCATGCGAGTTGCAGCCCTTGATTACTAAAATGAATGATTGTATTAAAAAAAATTGCAAAATTTCTGGTCATGTTGTTTGAATGAAGCAAAAACACGATTGAATGCGACATATATAGAAGGCGAGAGAGACGAACAATTGAAAGTTTGTATACTGAGCAGTCTGTTTACAATTTACAGTGAATATGATAGCGATATTGAAACGAGAGTGAATGTGAGAAATATAGTGCTCGGGACCTTACTAGTTTTTATGAATAATAAAAGTGTCTCACGACAAACCTTTGCCAATGCATAACTGATCCTGTCCTCTACGCTTATGTATGGTATTGGGTATAGAATAGTTGAGGTAAGTTGGCCATTTGGAAAGGATGAATTAAAATATAATGACAAATCTCTAGAGCGAATATGTGATGGAAAAGCCGGCAAAAAGGTCGCCCTAAAAAATCCTGTGCAGACGCAACTGTGTGGGAATCTATAGGCTCTGCGTACCCTCCTGAGAAATAGACGTGAGTTTACATTATTATGTTAAAGCTCTTAGAAACGTTAGTAATGCAAGATCAGATATTTATCTCATGGATTTGGTTGCATAGGAATTCCAACAGATTCCACCAGCTCAATAAATATTTCGTCCGGTAGATAATGTATTAAAGAACATTCACAAGAAGTTCATTATTTTTAAAGTTTGTATTATTTATCGCCTTGTTGACATTAATATTCCAATAAAATCATGTTTAAGGTGCTTATCACAATGGCAACATGTTGACATGCAAAACAAAAAGACGACAAAAACATATGCTCCCAAACGAGCACGACATGGAGAATACTCTTTGAGACACCTTATCGGTACAAGTGAGATAAAGGAAGACGAATTTTATACATTCATCGATTGATCGATCGTTCAAATTCAGTTTTTTGATCAATCATTTCAATAAAAACCAAAACAGATGTTTATCCTAACTAGTTCAAAGTAGATTAGATCATTTATGCATAGCACGGTCCATAATAATTATATCCCAATTCGAACGCAGTATCAAAGTGAACGTACATATTACGATGATATTTGATATCCAATAATGATAGTAGAGTCGTACGTATTTGGATATGTTTATGCTGTATCCCCTCGAAATGCACAGTATTTGTAAAAGTTAGCTGGTCTTCTTGGTTATCATCGCGATTAAAGTTTCAGATAAGAAAGGCAGTTTTACGTTGATTTTATACAATTTTCAAGTATTCATTCGACTTCGTGAATATTAACGGTTAAACTGATTAGGTGCGGGGTTTGATGCTTACTTTTCGTTGATATGGGTAATGGATCGGCAAACTTACAAATCGGAAGAGCGAGCCATAATTAAAATATCAATTTCATGCCTTTCAAAGAACATCGAAAATTACTGGTTTCCACATTTACAATTTATTTCAAACAAAATGAGCAAGGAATTGTCTCTTTCGCAAGTGTTTTCTAACAGCTTACGGCTCAAGCGACGGGCACCTGCCATTGGTATAATAGGTAATCAAAGTGGGCATTTTTCATCTGAATAACAGTGAAATAAATGAACATGTTTGATTTTGACACTTCTACACACCTTAAGAATCGACTACTTTAAAAAAAAATCTCTAACTACATTTCATACATATCTACATGATACAATTTAAAGGACTATTGCTATATTGATTGATGATAGATCCATGATGTTTAAAATCAACCCCTTTGAGCCAAGAAGCTTGTTTACTTTGACGTTCTCATTGCATCACAGCAAATTAGTAAAAAAGGTCATGTGATTCGGTGTAAACGAGTACTTAGAAATTACTTAATAAAAATTTTGATTTGGATTTAAGTGCACATGGGGTTCAGCCCCGTGTGTATGTTTCACGAAAGTCCAACCATGAGTCATGGATCAGTCATTATCAGTAAGAAAATGGAAATTATGTCACATACCTATTTTCTATGTGGCCATGTGAAATAGGAAATTTTATAGGATGTCTCATTCCTGTTTCATAGGAAAAGCAAGTGTCAGTGCTAAAGTGGCGGATGGTGTCTCTATCGGTTGTATCGATAAACTAAAAGAACTAAAATATCAAGTTTATAATTATAAAAATTATTTATGTATTATGACAATGCTTATCTAAAACTATGTGGCACCATAAATTCTTCGAGAATTAAAAAAAAGTTCATCCAAGTTATGTTCGCAATATAGGAAAGAGTGATCTTTTTGTATTTTCGATAAAGTAATTTAAATTTCGTGAAATTCAAATTCAAAATCCTGCGAAAACTCTATACGTATTTGTGCCTTTATCCACGGCGGACATTATAAATGTAAACAACACACTACCGATGTTTTGTATACGCTACTGACGCAAAAAAAATAACATACGTCAAAATTGATACTTTTAACACTTAAAATGAGATTGATTAGAATTTTTTTTGAATACGGTTTAATTTTTGAGATTAATAAGATATTTGACCAGCCACGGCACATCTTTTGAACTACTGTAATTTTGAACTCAGTAAATATATATAAAACATATCAGAGATTGCTTTTACATTGTTCTTTTAAATATCTCCGAGTCGCGTTTCGAGATAGAAGCAATCGTAATGTGCTCCCTTTATTCAGGAATGTCATTACGACAACATGCGATAACTACTTTATTCGACTAACATACTCGTGTAAAAAAGTTGTGTAAAAAAAATTCCAGACGAACGACAGATAACCGCTGATTCGACAATATTGGTAGTTTTATCTTTTAGATAAAAACTATTGCCTAATATCAAAATACACGCGTATACGCAGCTACCGCAAGTTTATGGTATTTGGTTATGGCAAACCATTAAATTTTGTTGTATTACAAAAACGCCGGCGCGTCTATTTAGCGAACCACAAGTATGAATATTTTTTCCAGCCAAAATTACGTAAAGTTCACTCCGATATTCATAGGATTTGAGTTTCAACTTAAAGACAGGATTGAAACTAAGTCATACAATTTCGTATAAGTATGCCTATCGTAAGCGACCAATGCATTATTTTATCTTTTTGAACATATTAGAAAGAAGTAACGCGTATCATAAACTAAGCACCAAAGAATTCTGTAGCTGACTTTCACGAAGACTGTCTGTCCTAACGGCTATCATATTTATGAAGAGCCTTGAATACAATCTGTCATTGTAAAATGACTACAAAGCAATTGCAATGAAAGCGAACTTAATGATTTTTAATTTTTACACTACTCAGTATTTACATAGATAATAATATGATTATGCATCATCAGAGTAAAACTAAGACGTTAGAATGAAAACACTATAACTCGAATTTTAGATTTTTTCTTTATACAAAATTAGTGATTAAATTTTGTATTAAGAAAATCAAAAATTATTAGTTTTAATCATAATTAATATAATTTAATAAAACGTGTACTTACACCTATTTACGTTTTTGTAAAAATAATAGACCCAGTTATGGTAACTTCTTTTTTTCAGGAATTGTTTTTCTATTATTATTAATTGTAACTTTTTTATGGCACAATGAAAGCTTTTTCTTATCCATATCTTCCAAACTCATACCCATATATCAATTTTACAATCGTAGATCAGAGCCTGCAACGGCAAAAGCACGCCAGGCGACTGTCTCCGCACTTTTATAACTACTCGATTCCCTTTGAGCACGGATGGAATAATTATTGAATTTACACTGAAAGCAATGCCTAAATTTAAAATTAAATGAAGACATGTAAATCTGTAATTTAAATTCATCGTGCACTGTTTAATATTAACAATTCGTTAAATATCTACATCTTTAAGTTTCGTATACGAAACAATGAACACCAATGGAAATATTTGGCCCAATAATACTACTACTACTTTGAAATTGACATCGTGTTTCACCGATCAGAGTGACTTGAAAGAATAAACAATGCTTAACACAGAACGGAATTTGCAAATGTATGACGAGGTCTTGGTAAAGTCTAGGTGAATAGTGAATCATTGGACACGTAATTAAGCAAAATTCCGATACTAACTGACGAAAATGATAATAAAAACCTTTGGAAACCGACAAGGCGCGCTAATAACGAACGAGTGCAATGAAAGTGTATATAAATTATGTATGGTGCTTATGATATATCTAGGCAGTCTGTGTGAGCTGAGCTTCAAATGCGTTCTGTTTCGACCGATATAGAACTCTATCGCAGGTAACCATAGATTTCATACTTAATAAAAGCCTAAAGACCCGGTGATTAAGCAAATTGATGACTTTGCATTCTATTCGAGGCTCATTGTGTCTATGTATATCTAGCTCTGCGCTCAGACCTACGCTTTTATTTCTGACACGTCATTTCAACAGTTATTAATACTGCAATAAAACAAAAACCTTTTGCTAGGAACACAGTACAACATACAATACGGATGACAAATTGTGACTTACAAATTCCTGTTTTTGCCAATGAAAAAGGAAAAAGTCGTTAGCGAAAAAAAAACGAAGCTCCATAAAATAAAAAAAAAATAAGTAAATAAAATACGTACACGGCATTCGGATATTTCTGAGATTCGGATACTACGCAAATTTAATTACCAATTTTACCATAAAATTAATCACTAATCGCTCTCATGTCTATTTTTCAAAAACCAAAAATATACCCGATCAATAACAAAAACTTTATAATGGCATTCACAGGTATACATCTGAGGTTGATTCAGTACAATCTAATGCTATATAGAGTGACCACTCTTAAAACTATATTATTGTGGCTAGAATAAGAATAGAAATCGGGATTCCTCGTCTCAAGGGCGTCGACTATAGAGTTCAAGCGGCTACGTAACGTAATCAACTAATTTTGATTAATCTATACATATTCATGTATGACATATAGCGAGAATTTATTTTTATAGCTTCAGATAAGCTATATATACATATTGTTTAGAAAATATGCAATGCCTCGACCGAAACGAGGTGGGGTCAAGTCGCATTCCATCGCCATATTTACACGCGGGCCAGTCGCGAGACGAAGCTATTGATCTCTTTGATCCATTCACTTTGCCGTGTTTACATTCGCCCGAGGAGCTACTCGCATAACACGTTGACATAATCGAGGAATTAATATTGATTAACATAATACGGCGACGCGACTAATGCCTGCCTGCCTATTTAACATTATTTAATCAGCAACAGACTCAATCTATATCTGTGCTGAATTTGTTGGTTTTGAACTTAATAGACTGAAGTCGGTTTATAATATGGTAATCAAATATTAATTAAAATACAAGACATAATATAGAACTGTCTGTGGTAGGTTTATACTCAAAGATTATGAAATGACAACTCATAGACGACGCCAGGTCGAATAAATTTTTCATATACCCGTGGCAAATAAATTGTATTCATTGACATGCATAATTATACCGCATATGGTCTAATACAGTATTAAGTGTTCATGCAACCGAAGAATAAATTGACGGATCAATAGTATAGGAATAATCATTACGTAAAACCGTCAAAAGAAACGTACGATTTCAATGACAACGTAACAAAATCAGAATAATGACCAAAAAAAGAGTGAACATCTAGACGCAGACTACACAATAAGCACCATCAATGCTCTGACCTCATTGCACCAATTAGTATGCATATCAATGTCACGGGAGAGGTGCGAGTGCCGTCTATCAGGCCAAGGATGTTATCGAATTGCACTACAGTGTAATTGTAGCACCTGCAGCGGTGCATACTAATTTAAGAGTCCGATTGGCAAGTCTCACGTATCAGTAAATTTCTATTCGGTCAAATCTTGGTCTTTCGTTAATCGATACCAGACCAAAAAAATATTCCCGAGAGATGAAATACCGAAAGCGGATACAACTAAAATATACGTGACATTGCGTCATCATTGCCGTCAATACATCAAAATATTTCCTAACGCCTTTCGTCGTGGGTTTCTTTAAGGCGGTGATCGGGTGCGAGTCGATGTCGGTGACACCCACGCGCGCGGACCAAGGCTCCACTACCAAATAGGACATGTCCACGGATATAATTGTGACATCACTAGTGCACTGACTTATTGTAATCTTATCTAATCTATATGCGTCGCCAAACTTTTTTGCCTACCGTTGATGAGAATAGATTTTTTGAGATTTGTTCTTATGATGTTTCGCCTATAGTTTATTTTACGTACAATGTTATTACTAAGTGTTGTAATAAATTATTAATTATTCAATATTTTGTATCGACGAGTAGAAAAGAGCAAACCTTGAGTTTCTTGCCCACTCTTCTCACGGTGAATCAACATTAGGAATGGGTGGTAACTTTAAAGTCGAAAACAGTTGTTTATGACGCATTTCAAGTGTAATTTCTAATTACCTACGTAAGAAAGATATTTTCGATTTGATTTGATGTTACTACAGGGGCAGAGGGGCATATTTTACGCTAATTTCAAAGCGATTAGTTCCGAAGAGATTCACCTAATCAGAAAAATTGCTTAGAAACCTTAGTATTTTGAAAGGAACTGTCGAAATATGTGCCGCCACACCTTAATGTTCGCTGAAAAAAAATTTTTTTAGCTTATCACATGCATGGACTGCTCGCTAGAAATATTCATTTTTCTTTAGTCAACTACCAAACAAGTAGCGGCTTACACGAGACGCTTATACTCTAAATTTTATCAATATACATCTTGTAATTTTTGAGTAAAACGCCTGTGACATATGGACGGACAGACGGATATGACGGAACCATAAGGGTTCCGTTTTTGCCAATGTCGTTGCGGAACCCTAAAAAGAGGTGATACGACCGTGTGTGTCGATTATTGGAAACTAAACGATAGTACTCTACAGATATTGCTTTGTCTATCTCTTATCTCAAACGAAATTAGTAACCTCCATGATCTCTACTATTTTGCTAGTAGTTTTATAATTTATATGCCCTTTCGGAATACAGAGATATGTTCGATACACTGAAGGGTTAAGGATACTTCAAAATACCCCTTCGTCTTCGTACTGCACCCTTTGCTTTTTGAGAATTATTAAGAAACTTAATGTCCCACTTGCGTAAGCATTTATGCTTTAAACTACGTTTTCGTAATAATGAATGTAGACTTAAACATTTTTGGATAGTGCAATGTATCTAAGCTTAATTTTTACTTAACTTCAAAAATAGAATTCATTAGAAAAAGAATAGAATACCTAAGATATGAAATTAATTATGGTAAAAATTGTCTATGATGAAAATTACACATATTACTCTGCAAGATCATGTCGAAATTGCGTCAATTATATGACTTATTTTCTATTCTGCAAAATTTGCTCCTACATAAACAGCGAACGAAAATATTAATATAATTATAACGAAATTATTCTTTAAAGGGTAATTCAATTGAAAAACAGAATATGAAGATATCAATCAGGAAAATAAACATAATTTAATATTAATATTAACTATTATGTTTAGTAATATTAATTAATAAGCTAGTA
This sequence comes from Eumeta japonica, assembly GCA_005406025.1. Classification (NCBI taxonomy): domain Eukaryota; kingdom Metazoa; phylum Arthropoda; class Insecta; order Lepidoptera; family Psychidae; genus Eumeta; species Eumeta japonica. Next base: position 237,728 of record BGZK01000418.1, read on the forward strand.
TCGATGACTTTTTGACCGGAATCGGTAGCAACTCCAGGTCGGTATTAATAAGCTTTGCCCCGACACTAGTAATATTGAACATAGTTGGAGACTGCAGTACATGAGGACAAACCCCACGTGATAGCCTCTTTTAATAAGCGCATCACGGCCGCTAAGTCAAATGGCACTAGCGTGAATTTGGACATTCATTTCTGCATAAGTAGTGTCTAAACATGGTGCAGTTACTCATTCTGCTTCTGTGAAATCGCCTCCAGAAAGACAGATTTAACCTCAACAAGGTGATTTTTCTTGCAAGACTTTTAGTTGGAGACTAGTTTTTGCCCGCAACTCCGCTCGCGTGGACTACAATATTTAGACCATTTTAAATGACCTCCCTAATGTATGAAAGGTAGTACTATGGAGATGTCAAGCGGTATCTCTGGTTCCACCCAAACGAATTAGAAGAAACATATTTAGATATTAAGTTGGATTGCGAACTAGCAAATTGTGAAAACCTCATCAAAATCCGTTCAGCTGTTTTTGCGTGATGCGGTAACAAACATACAGACAAACAGAAAAAAATTATAAAAGCTGTTGTTTTGACTTCTGTTGCATAAAGACCCTCCATATCAATTTTTTTTTAATATCTATAATGCACAGATATAGGCCTGTTACAATTTTATTATATGTATAGATTGTAGGAACAGGTTGAATTTTGAGTTGTATTGCATCTTGAAACCTGCTTTCAACCACACCAAAATACAAAATAGAGAGCAATGTAATGGTTGTCAATATTTTGTTTGAGCTCAGCAAGGGCTGTGATCCAGAAACAAAAATCTTAAATGTGAAGTTTAATCATGTCTAGAGTCCTATAACGTGATGTACAGCATAACAATAGATCTTATTGGTTGTCAATCATTCTGAATAAGTCAGTTATAAATTGGGCTTACAAATGTCCCATTTATAGTCTTTGACAAGTAACTTTAAAGAAACTTTTGACATACATTAGTTAAACAAACAATCAAATTCATCTATAAAGTTGACTATTTTATGGCATGTAAGATGTTGGTACTTTTGTCATTAAAATCTAAACAAAAAGCATTCTATTTGATATCCTGGTATCAAGGCTTAATTTCACTACTTCGCATTTTGTATTTCAGTATTGCCAATGCCATTAAAAATATGAAATGTAGTATTTTATTTGGCACCTTAAAACTAATTGGTAATAAAAGTTGCTGTTTTGTGGATAACATATTCAAGAAATTCTGCTAATGGGCACTATACGTTTGCACTTGCTAACTATAGCAGTGTTAGTGGAACCAGACAAATCAGGAGTACATTCAAAATAAGTTCACATAAGTTTGTAAAGAAAAGTCATGTCCAGGTGCCCTCTGAAACATTCAGGTAGCCTTCAATTGTACAATTAATAGAATTACCATGTCAAGTCCCTGCGCGTTGTTGTATTAGTAAAAAGTAGCTAGATACTTGGAACCGTCATTTTCAGATGTTGATCTGAAACCTATGTGCCAAACACACTGTTACTATGAAACTAAAATTCAAAGGTACGCTGGAAGTCATTAAGTTCTTTTTTCACAATGAAGACGATAATGATTTTACAGTTCCATTAAGAGTTATTGAAGTTTTAAATGATAGCACTACGAGCTCCAGTTCCTTAATAATAACTGTATAAATAGTACGCTCAACTCAAGATATATTGCGTAAAATTCCCACAAGCCAATCGACATCCACAGATTATCAGTTGACCATGAGAATGAACTTAATGACAAAAATAACCATAATAATGAACCTAATGACAAAAATAACCATGACAATGACACATAATGACAAGGTTCAGGGCATCTATGTATCTGTTTTTTTCATTTGTTTCTTGAGACATAATATGATGTAACTAGGTTAGTATTTTAGTCTCACTCTCATTAACCACTGGTAAAATGTTACACATAATCTGTGGAATTTTCCATAGAGTTGAAGAAAAGTATCTTAATAGTATTGCTGGTTAAGTAACGAAAACAAATTCTTGGGTATGACCTTACACATTAGGTTTTCAGTAAATCAATTCAATAATATTATTTACATAATTAATACAGTTATTTGGTTAAATTGACCACAAAAGATTCAACTTGGCTGAGTAATGTTTGGTTAATTACTCAGTGTCAAGTTCAACATATGCGAGATGAATGCATTTGAACAGTGCATGTTGCCAGTGATATATGGATGCCAGAAATTTATCACTTAAGAAACGGTAGAGACATATATTTGGAGTTTCTCTTCATTTCTCTATGACATAAAATATCCAAAAAAAACCTGAACAACTGATATAGCTAACAGAATAAGTTGAAGTGGCAATAGTAGTAAATAGTAACATCATAGACATTAACTCGTAGATGTAATAACCAATGAGGAAAAAGGATGCTCAGGTGCCGACCACAAAACTGTCGTCGGCGAAGAGATGAAGACAGAACATTAGTGAAGTGCCTGATATCTATTGTTAATTGACTAAAAAATTTTAGTACTATGAAATTTTAACCTAAAGCTTTTAACAAGCAATTCTATCCTACTAAAAAAAGTCGTTACTATTATATGTCTACTAAATGGTAAAGAAGAGTTAAGGTTAAAGTTACTCTTCTTCTTATCTATTATTATTATCAATCTACATCTGATCTCTGACTCAAGCATGACAAAGAGGAATATAATGTACTCTATATGTTCCCTTCAAATGTTCCACATGAGGGCATATGAAGCCCAAGGTGGTTTGTGTAAGTGTAATTTTAACTTATACACAAAAATTAAAAAAACACTAAATAGTTATATGATTCCTGAATGTATACTTGTATGACAGTTGTCAATTGAATGTCAACTGTCATTTATGAGAACATTTATAAAATTAATGAAAGCATTAAAAGTAATTTTCCAATTTGGTGGTCATATATTCTAAAGTGACTTTTGTGGGTTCTCCCATCACATGCATTTGTTCTATAGTCATTTCATTACTTCACTTTTATTCAACCTTTTCAGATGGCTAAATCACTTCAGTATACCCTTTTCCACTTTCTTATCAAGTATTCATACCATAAGTATCCATAACAGATGAGCTTGTATAAAACAATGAATGAACATTAGTAACATAAAAATTTTAAGTAATGCATTGAAAGAAAATTTGTTTATCTGCCTATTCTTTTTCGAAATAGAAGTAATCATATGTTACATCAATGTTCCAAGTCACTGCTTACATTATTCATAAGTCGCATAGGAAAATTGTGTCACCGTGATTAAAAACTTAAGACCTTCAGCTCTCATTCTATATGCAACTTAAAAAACTTTAATATTTTTAAAAGAAATATATACTGCCCTTTATAAAAGTAACACGAAAAAATGAATTAGAATAAGTTAGGTACATAATACACAGGTCACATTAAGTATTTTAAAAAACCGACCGTCTAACAATGAAAATCACAATGGAATATGCATATGCACCTGTATAAAACATTTCCCTGCGGCATGCAATCCACTGACCCTTGAATCTGTTCTTCCATTATGAATATTGAACTACTACTACATCTAATACCCTACACAAACAATTCTCACTCATAATTGATTCTTTCTTTTAGTATCATACACAAGAATTTGTATTAATCAGATAACATTATAAAACACTTAAAGTACTGTTATCAAATCTTTTAATAATTTATGATGTAAGGTGTTAAAATCAAATATTATATTATTTATCATTAGGAAGAAAGAGACTGTAATATTTTCATTTCACAACAAAAAAGTTATATTACATATATACATATTCCTATTCTCCATTATGTACTTAATTCCATAAAGGAGGAATATATATCCAAAATGTAATTGTAATAATAGTCATTTACTTCATCAAGAAAACTGGATAATATCTCCTTTACATAGACCTTCTCTGTCCATTCGAATATATATAGCCCACCGCATCATTGCAGATGATGAGCAACTTTTAATTCATTACAAATTAAAACACTATTCCAAAACAAATCAAGGCAAACTACACTGACTGATTGCAGAAGGTGGGCGTTATTTGTCAATAGAATTATAGGCAGAAATAATAAATTGTATTGCTCGAGCAGTATACCCTTGTGAACTTGTCTTGTTAGTTTTATCTATATGAATGACAGCAAATGTGCATTTTATTTGAACAAAAAATTATCATTCGTCAATACTCAAATACATTTAATTTCATAAGTGACTTTCCTTTTTGTTAACTATCACAGCCAAACTACCAAACCGATTGGGATCATAAAAACATAGCTTGAAATTTAATTAAGAGTAGTCAAAAAAGGCATATAGCAATTAATGATATTTACCACAACATACGTCTTTCAATATGTACTTAAGAGATGTAAAATGAGATTGCAAACATTTATAATAATGCCACCGAGCAATGTGTATCTGAAAATATTTAAACGACATAGACGTAGAAAACAATTGTAGCTAATGCAAGTAGCACTGGGAATTGAAACCTAGAATACATGAAATAATTTGTATTATGTCTATATGTATGAAAGCATGGACAAAAAGTTAATTGTTTTTATAAATATAACATAATAAGATATTGTTTTTGTGGCCTATTTGAAAGATACATGGGTTTAATTAATCACAAGATTTCCCTTATTATGATGATAATTTACATTTTATTGCACTGAGTAAAATTTATTAGACAATGTGAAATTCATTAGTTAGATTAAAATCTTAGAAATAACATAAAAAATTCAAAATTGAAAAAAATTAAACACATTTTAAAATATATTATATCATGCAGGAAAATTAAGTCCTGAAAATATTTTCTTAATAAAAGGAAATACTTCTTTTGATAAATCAAAAAGAATTGTATATTTTGTTTTCTTGTTTAAAGCTTTCTTTCTTTTCTTCCAGTGCACTATTAATTTAGAAATAAATCTACAGATTATTATGATTACTTTTCTCTTTCTAAAATATACAATAACTGAGCTATGCTTAAGTGATTAAGAATTAAGATTTGCCTTCAAATCAGAAGTTATTCAATTAAGGACAAATTGACTAATGTATTTTAATTTAAATCAAATAAGTATATGCTCTGTGCCTCGGTGAACACATTCATGTGTTGATTCCAGATGTAGTAGTCACCACATTGGTAAGAACAGCAATTAGCAGCCCACAACCTACAAGGACCAACACAGTGGTCTTAATATGTAATCATATCAATCTTCTATTTCATCTAACAGTAAGGGGCTCGAAGACAATCTAAAAGAGATAAGATTGTGGAAGAATAAGCCTCGGCTATGGAATCTTAGAAATGCTGACATAATTTGATTGCATTCTTACAAAAAATAGGTTTCTTATAATTTACTTATACAATCTTATATTTCTAACTTATAAGAGTACTATTAAACATTCAATTTTTGGAATATGAAATGCAATTATTTACAGTAAATTTATTTTACTTAAGAAAAATAGTCTTTGATGCTTATTCCATATCACACGACACTACCTTTATTTCAGGAATTGTTATTTGAACAATAAAATGTGTTTTAAAGCAACATGTTCTGATTAGTAGTAAACCTATATTTTAGTATCTCTAAATTATTATTTGGAATATATTTCTATATATTATGGTTCAGCATTTCATTTGGTATTCAACTAATTCCATATGAATAATACTAGCAAACTAATATCCATATATTACAATAATTTAGCTTGAAATGACAGTCATTAGGGCTATAAGAAATATATATCTAGTAGTGATTATAATAATTCAATAAAAAAAACAAATATCAAATAGATACATTCCACAATATTTAAAAAATTGGATTTACACTATTAATATAACTAATTTATATGTAATTCTTTTAAACTATGAGTTGACTAATAAGATAATTATTTATTTATCATTTTTAGTAGATTTTTATAGAAATCCAACTTTTGTATTTGGTCTCATGGTGGAACATTTCTGAAATTTTGTCATATTATGTTCCCTGTGGCCGATGAGATATATACATTTTATTTAATGTTTATTTAAGCTTATATGTTTTAATAATAATCTTAAAATGACATACTAAAATTAAATTAGATATTTGGCTAACAAAAAAAATTAAATAAAAATAAATAACTATTTAAACATTTTATATTCACTGAAATTTAGATGAGAAATCTATGTCTATTTCGGATGCTAAATGCCTTTTTATTTTTCTTATACTTTATAGAATTTTCATAAAATGTTAATACTGTAATTTGTGCTTAAAATATATTTTAAAATGAAATCAATTTGCAAATTAATATTCTTGTAGCTATCTTATGCGGAATTACTTCTTTTGATAGAAAACATTATGTGCACATGATTACGCTAATAGCGTCGCACATTGCATACAACACCAAAGTTATCAGTTGATCCACCTGGAACTCGATAAACTGATAAAATGCTATGACATCAATATTTGTACTGCAAAAAATAAAATATCTTTTGGATGTTTTTCGCACAACTTTCTTGTTTTCAACACTTATAATATTTTGTTCGGATTTTCTTCAAATATTTTAATAGGTACTGGTCAGGGAAATCTCATCACCGCGAACTAAAAGAATTTCCTTTCACACGGAAATCCAAGAAAAAATTAAAAAAGCAATATATGTAATGTACTATAATACTTTCAATATAATTTTATCTTAACTAAAATCAATTAACAAATACATGGATATGGATAGAAGAGTCAATTGTATCAGTTTCATTCCAAAAAAATAAAACTAATTTTTAATAAATACCAAAAATACTAAAAAAATTGAACCACTTAAATGACATAAGTTTGTCAGTAACATTAAAGATATTTATAGTCCCTTAATTATTTGATAAAAGAATGTGAATCAGAATGTTACAGTAAATAAAGAATATTTAAATGTAATCTGTTAAATAAATAACACCAAACTCTACCAGTCACACAGGCATTGTCTTTTATAGTGTTTTCCATAACATATCTGAATTAAGAGGATACTAGTGGCCACAAGAAAGCTATGATTTATTTACATACGCCTACGTCAGTCCCGACATACGATCATATGGTAACATGACTCATAATAAGACATACAGTTCAATGTCAATAAAATAATTTCCCAAAACGAGAAACGAATGGAAATCTATACGGAAATTCCACGGCTAGACTAGAAAGGACATCGAAGTAACTGTGCATTAATCATTAAACGAAAACTACTGGACCGCGAACCGCTTGAAAAACCGCAATGTCAACGACACACCTCGGACGTCGTTGGAGAGCGAGTTAATGCGCTTTTTCACTAATAATAGAACATTCTTTATGGCCATACGACATAGGTAAATAAAATAAAACAGCCATACTGGGAACGGTTGCGGACGTTCACGACGACGACGTGTGGCCACGACACGGGTTGGGGGTTAGATAATTAAAACGCTTATTTGAATAAACCAAGAACTCGGGGTGCAATAAATAATGCTTACCTGCGCCTTCTGCGGTTTCTAGGGTGTCTTTCACGTCATCAACCATCTTGCGCGAACGTCACTCACTGTAATCACTTTTTATTCGAACATATTCGAAGTTCGAACACTCATACTTCGTTCACTATTTTCAGACAGACGATCTATAGACTGGGCTGCGTTCCGATCGCTGCGATGCCCGTGAATCGTTGATATTGCGATTAACGATATGCTACCTGCAATATCGGGCTAACTTTGTAATACAAAAAAAACTTTATGTATACTTTTCTGATTATAATTCCACTTCATATTCAATATTTAATTCATAAACTAATTACTACTTTTTATTAAAACCCATACTTGTTTCAGTACAGTATTTCAAATCATTCAGACTCTTTTTGTTTTTCAATGAATTATTAATTAAATGAGTTAATAAAACGTAAAAAAATTTATAAAATATACGAACAATTCATAACTACATCAAAATCCTTATTATTTTCAATTGTTTGCCACGTATTCTTGTGTAACGGAACGTGTTCCTTGCTACAATGTTGCTATTTCTATTATTTTCCTACTCTCATTGCATTAGTTTCTACCTAAGAACAGTTACATTAATCAAGGACAAATTTAAGCAATTACAACATGAAAATAGTATTCTTACTTTTAGATTTTAATTAGGATTGAATTTTCAGATAAAAATATGTGAAAACAAAAGCTACATTTTATAAATTTATAACTTTTTGTCACTTTCGTCAAAATAATAACTTAGTATATACAGTATTTACAATTAACTATAATTATTATTACATCGCCTCCCTTAAATAACTTAATAAAATATTCGAAATTCATACGTTTTTATTTGAAGAAATACATCATTTGAAGCGTGCAAGTAGATGTGCAAAAACATACAACAAGTAAACTTGAGACTGATTCTCATATCTATTTTCTACTGCAAAATCCTATGTAATGTTTAAATATTCGTTTATGGAAGTCAACAAATATGAACACATAAGAAATGTTATTATGATTACTTACAAGCTATATTAAATTACCAAGATACAAATCTTCTCTAAACTTTTCGAGACTTAACATCATATCATGATTTATGAAGCCACAATGTTAGATAGATTACAAAAGCTCGCTCGATATATCTAGACATTCTCAAATGCATATCTAAACTTTAGCTGTAAATTCTCAATATAAAAACAAATATGAACGTTAGGTGTGAGTTTGCATTTGCATGTTTTTGTTATTATTTTGCATATTTCACCTGGTAAAAACGTATAAAAAAAACTAGTAGGGACTATTTACCAAAATATGATTTCTTTTGAACAATAATGTTAGCTAAAGGTTAAATATTAATAGTAATAATATAGTAAAAATAAAAAAGATCTAACTGTGAAAAAGAACTAAAAGATCAGAAAGAAGCTACAATATAAAAGAATTGTTTATCTCATAATTTAAAATTGTTATGCAGTTTCAACAAACATTTAAAAGAGCTATTCAAAGATAATCCGTTTGATTGATTCTATTGAGATTTATTTTTTCTTAAGTGTAATGTGGCGACTACCATCTCATATCTTTAATTTTGGTTAATATTTTATCTACTGTGACACTGATGAGATTAATCAAAATGAAACAAAAATTGTATCATACTAAATGAAATCAGACAAAAAGCTTCCTCAAAATTCATAAATACAACATTAATCTTAGTCACTTATAATCTTAGTCACTTAGTTTTCTTAGTCCTGTCGAATCAATATTCATTTCATTAGCTAAAAATTTATAGTGGAAGAACAAATTCGAGCTTCAGTGGTTTCAACTTACATGCTAACCCATGTTACAGGCAATCGGCTTAGTTGCTTGACGTGCTCTAGTAAAATTATGGTCAAAAATTATATTATTGTTTTTAATATATATAAAAATGTTATTTTACCTTATTGTAAATATTCTAGTAGAAAATAAATTAATATATACTGGTAACATTTAGGGTCTTGACTACAGAAGCGACCTCTTAATGATAAGTGAAAAAGTTCTTTGGAACTTACGGAATTTCTGCAAGACGGTTTAAACACTTAATTTAGTTTTATATTCAAACCGCCGGATGGCACTCAACGTGAAATAATATTCAGCGAAAAAGGAATGTTTAGTCTATAAAGTACACATCTAATATAAATGTACCATAGCAACATTTATTTATAAATTATGATATATACTATAATATACGTACAATACGTAATAGCAAAATAGGTACACTATTCAATGTTTGTAATACAGACGGATCAAATCAGTTTTAAGAATAAAATATCAAAGTACATTTTAGACAAAATTAAAAAATGGCGTTGGAGTTTATTAGGTACAATAAAATTCATTTTAATATTGATACTAATTCACAAAAAAATTGACAAAAATTAATTGACAAATAAATAAAAATAAGTCTTAGGAAGTCAATAAAACCATGTATTTTTTCAAAATATTTTTCCTATACCTATTTCCTATTTCTTTCTAAATATATAGAATTTATATAAGAAAAGAAATAAATTTAGGGAAATGGTGAAGGTTGGAAAAGAAAGAAAGGTAAAAATAACAAACCAAAAAAATGTAAAAGGAAAAGATAAACCTAAAATGAAATGCAGTTTCTGTCATATAGAATTGTAGAATTGTTTTTGTCGCCGTTATTTTTTACGTTTTTATACAATGATACAGTCGCGTCCACGTTGAGTTGACAATGACTTTACTTTTGACTACTAGCAATCTGCTTCGGCTTCGCATGGATAGCAGTAATTAACTATAGTATTTTAGGGCCAGATGACTTTTGGAGGATGGATGGGAGCAGCCATAAGACGAAGTTTTGGCAGATATCTATAGGTAGTGATTCAATCGAGAGATATCATTAACGAAAAATTCGCAAAAAAGTGTTTTTCCAAAATGATTTAAAAGTTCTTTTTGGATTGATATTCGATATCAGTGAATTTTCTTTGCTTAAAACACTGCGCTGAATGCCGTAAATGAAATCAAAATCAAACAACGCGTTCGATGGATACCGTAGTTTAAAAATTAAAAGGCAGCGTTTTTTTGAATAATCTAGATGTTTAAACTCAAATACTTGAAAACGTATTAAGTTTATTTTTTTTGCTCGGAAAACTTAAAAAAGCACAAAAATCGATCTTTTAAATTAAACTCATTCATTATTATATACATTTTTGAAAACTTTTAACTTGAATGTAGTAAAAATTTTCAGGAATGGCCTCTAAGTTTAACCGTTTTTCAAATTTTTGACTTTGAAAAGCTTAAGATAAGTCTTTTAGCTTCGAGACAACCACATTTTTTAACTTGAGGAGTAAAAACACATCTATAAATATCACAACGGGAAGTTATAGGGATGGCTATAGGGTCAACTGCTTAACAATTTTTTTTTCGAGATTTTTTTACCACTTCGTCGGCGTGATTAATATGTATATCCATACTAAATTACAGCTTTCTGGTGTTAAGAGTTTCTGAGCTAAGTCGTGGACAGACGGACGGCCGGACGAACATGGCGAAACTATAAGGGTTCCTTGGTGATTACGGACCCCTTAAAAATATTTGTTTTATTTATGAATTTCCAACAGGGTATATAATATTTTTCCTAATATTATGGAGATTACTGTTTTTAGCCCGATTTTTGATAATCGACATTTCATTACATGTCGATGTTATAAGATTCCAGCGGGCCTAGCATGGCACCCTAGACGAGAGTCTTTCTATGGGACTGTCCCTTTCGCTCATCACATTGGCGCGACAAGAACAGCCCTATAGAGAGACTCTTGTCTACGGCGTCATGCTAGGCACGCTGGAAGCTCTTCTGATAATTTTTATAGAAATTTGCGTCCATACGTAGGTGCGTGCGCATGTGCATTTATTTCTAGTTTTATTTCTTACATTAGGTATTCTACATGTATCTCTTTATTATACATATCTAAAAATTAAGCATTTTAGTCGCCTATAACCAGAAAAACTAGTAGGTATGTTAACTATTCGCTATTAAACTAGTGTAAACTAAAATGTATCAGCAAAAGAGAATATCTTCATGATACTCACGTCCTTTTGTTGAGAAGCGCAATTTTCGGCAATAACTCAAAAACAGTATATCCAATCATGTTTACACAAATTTTTGTTGAAAGTATTTATTAATAGTTATCTTCGTTATTTTTTTTTATTTATTTTACATACGGTTTAGGAAATAGAGGGGGGGGGACACAATTTCTGCAACTTTCGAAGCGATTATTTCCGAAATTATTCACGTAATTAGAAAAATAGCTTAGAAACCTAAAAGTGTTTTTAAAAAAACTATCGAAATATGTGCCACTCGTTGATGTTTGTTGAAAATATTTTTTTTCATCTTCTGTGACATGTAAAGAGTGCCCTCCTCCCTAGAAATATTTATTTTTGTTATTTAACTACTTAACCAAGCAGCGGATAATACAAGACACCTACACTATAAATTTCATCAATACACGTTTTACAGTTTTGAATAAAATGTCTGTGACATAAGGACGGACATGACGAAACTGTAAGGTTTGGGTTGTTACCATTTTGGCTCGGAGCCCTAATAAAACCTATGCGACTGCAGTGGGGTATAAATACAGGAAGACTTCATATCTCTTCACCACAGCATTCGCAGATGTTATCAAGTACTAGGACTGAAAAGAACTTGGCATCAACATCCATGGCGAACACATAACTTACCTTCGCTTTTCTGATTATAAAGTTATAATGATGGAATATCGATGAATACAGACCTCTGCACCATGCTCACAGAACTGAATAGAGTTATCAAGAAGTGAGCCTAAAGATAAATAAAAAAATGAGAATGACGTCGATGTTTATATCTACTCAGTGATAGCTGACAACCCTCCAATAGAAGTTTTTGAATCTGCGTCTACTTGAGACAGGCTATCAGGTTAGGTAGATTCAACTTTGATGAAAACGTCATACTAATGATTCAGCACGGCTAGGCGGCGTTCGAAAATATTTGAGGCATCTTCAAGTCTACATGAATACCTCTGAGCCTAAAACATAGGCGGAGTTTCCGGCGAAGGGAACCACATCGATCGAAGCGAAGACCGTGAACGAGGGCTCGCCGGCTCCCCAAACAAGTAGGCCGCCCGTCATTGTCCGGATCGGAGGGACCGAGGCTCGTAAAACCTGTGGGGGGGGAACTCCGTGGAGCGAGTCCCGAAGTTCCACGCCTGGGACCACCCAACCGATGAACAGGGTGCCGAAAAAATAGGCGACCTCGCTACGGGGGCGAGAGGCGAGCTCGAGGCTCTCAAAAGCATTTAAAAAGAAGGAAAGGAGTCTAAAAAAAGGTGTGTGTGCGATTCACACACGATAGAAGTGGAACTTCAGTAAATCGACAAAAGAATGAGTTGAATATATATATAACAAGGGTAAAAATGAAAGTATTTTGATGAATTTTAAAAGATATTTTATTTAATATATATTATTTAATTTTATTTTCATTTTTTGCGTCCATATTGACGACACATTTCGGCATTAGTTTTCGGCATCTTATAAAATTTATTATTTAGTACAACAAAATATAATAATACTCACAAACACTGTTAAATAATAACACACCACGCTGACTTGTTACAAAAAAGCTGTAATACGCAGCCGCGTACAGTGTACAGTAATATTAGCTCACGTACTTTTCACATATACTAACACACGTTAAATGCTCAAATACAAGCAAGAATTAAACAGTGTGCAATATACATATACATCGACATTTGCTCTCTCGCTCTGTCTTACATATTTTTGTATTTGTGTCTCTTACCTGTCGTTTTTTCCGTTGCATCCGGTTTAAAATCACAACGATTCTATAGAAGTTTCACTTCAAAAAATTACAAGAGGTGTTTTGCCAGTAATGATGTGCAAACGCATTGTTGGTCTTATAGATAAATTCAGAGTCATTCAACATATGATGAGAAAGCCTATGATTAAGTATTCTCTGTGAGATAAAATTCGAAACGAATGAATCTGTAGAAGAATTGGAATGACACATTGTTTACACAATCAGTATTTAGAAATGGTAATAGATAGGCTATGTCGCTCGTAGAGTCAATAATCACTAGAGAAAAAAGTACTTTATTGGGGACCACGAATTAGAATTCGCAGCATGGAATTATCTCACTAAGCGGTTTGACGATCTTGTCATTTTGTCTTGTAAGAAGCGTTCTTTATCAGGCGGTAAACGCTGCTGTTACTGTAGGGTCAATTTTGGTTAAAGGTGGATTAGGGTTGTATAGGTAGAAAATCTATTGGAAAAGGTTATATCCAGCAACAGATGTCCAATGGCTTAAACGAATAAACTTAAACGATCCCTCGCAACGCATAAGTACAGTGATTGCAATGATCAGCCCCCGATCTAGGGGAGGGGCAAGCCGGGGCACCCGCGCCGGGCGGCAGTTTCAGAGGGCACCAAAATCATAATATCATTGAAAAAACTTGCTTCACAAAGCGCCTAGTATCTAACGCATGTTGTTTTATCAATTATTCATTTGATTTTAAAATTCCCAGTTGGTTTTTGAACACGTCTTAGGGTTAATTCCGAAATGTGCTGCGAGCAGCTGCAGGCAGCACAACACATTGTTGGCAATATAATGGCGGTATTTTTAATTTCACAAATTAATTAATTTGAAAAATTATTAAATTTATAAATAAGCTTATAATAAACAATTAAATAAAAAATATCTAATGGATATTCTTAATGGTTTTTCTTTTCAATATCAAAATATATTACGATTTTTTTTTTCTACAAAAATAAATATAATATTTTTTGGAATATGAATAAAAAATTATCTATGTAATTATGAAAAATGGTAGTTATATAGCATTGGAGCTTCTCCTATTAACTTTGAAAAGACCAAAATTTAAAAATGACTGGCCAAATGAGTGTATATAGGAAACATATCATAAGATGAATTGTTAAGATATGTTTCCTGCATACAATTTTATTAAAAAAATATTAGGTAATAGAGAATAAAGAGTGCAAATTTATTAAAGTCTTCTTATTATTCTGATAATAAAAAATGCTAATTTATAGGTTTATTTTAACAATTTTTCTCAAACATGGAGAGTAGGGGCGCACCATCAAGTTGCTGGCCCGGTTCGAAAAAATCGTAGATCCGAAGCTGTCAACGAGAACTAACGAAATTGCGTCAGGTGCCGGGATATATAATATGTTCTTTTCATTCGCATAATGAAAATACGTGAACGAATAACTTTACCGAAATTGATTCTGACCAAGAGAACAAGAAAAAAAAAACTAAATCTTACATTTATGATGCATACTATCTTTCGCCTGCGGCTTTGCATAGATATAAAATTAATTTCTTGATTCTTTATATAGATTGGTTACCCTGTCATTTTATACAAATGAAAACACATGAACCTCCAGCCGCTAAACTATTTTGATAAGAAACGATAACGGTATTTATTCGATCAAATGAAAACTTGTAAAAAGTTACTTCAAAACTGACTTCGTGTTTTAATAGACTGTATTTAATATACCTTTATTTATTATTCATTATAAATGTATTTGTATTTTTTTTAAATAAAGGTAACTTGGTAACATGACTTAACGTCACGCCTATTTTCCAGAGATTAATACATAGCCTAAATACCTATATATAAGGTACCTGCGAATTTTATGTACCTATTTTGCTTCACTAAAGTTCATCAAATGTTTGAACAAGCTAGATGTTTAATATAATGATATGTAAGAAATTAGGTATATACTAGATTTTCTAGACTGCTACATCTATTCCATTACATATATTTGTGCTCTAGAAAATTTTCGCCAGTCTACTTCAATTCATCTTTTGCAGAAAACAAAAACAATAAATGTCATTATGCTTTTTTTTTTCTTCTATAGTAATAAGTAGTTTTATTATAGCTGTTTTCTCAGACTACTATTCCTGTAAAATAAAATGAATAAATCCCTGTTAATATATGCCTTAACAAAATATGAGTGTAAAAACAAAGTTACTCAGTTCTTACGGAAACCAAGGTATGATGAAACAGACGCTACGAGGGGCGGCTGATAAGTCCGCGGCCTAAGGCATTAAATGAAAGAAAAGTACGAGTATTTTATTTTTATTTTTCAATATAGTCTCTCTCAAGCGAAATACATTTTTCATATCTGGTGTATAACGCCTTCAAATCGCCCAAAAAATATTCCTTTTCTTTGCAGTCAAAATGGCTTTCTACAGCCATCTTCATTTGATTGTCATCAACAAATCTACGACCACGTAGCTCCTTTTTTAAATTGGAAAAAGGAAATAGTCGCTGGAGCTAGATCTGGGCTGTAGGGTGGGTGGTCAATTTCCGAGAAGCCCGTGTCCTTCGGGACCTGCCTCGAAACCCGCGCCGTGTGGACAAATGCATTGTCTTGTAAAACAGCACTCCGCGCGATAACTTCCCACGTCGCTTCGTACGACCGCCTCGTGCCTGAGCCAATAAATTCACGTAATATTGGCCATCTATAGTAGTCCCTTTCGCAAGTAATCAATTAGTAAAACACCTTCACTATCCCAAAATTTGCGCCATAAGCTTCGATGCCGACTTTTGAACCTTGAATTTCTTCGGCGGCTTTCTCCTTTTTTCGTCCATTGCATGGACTCCTGTTTAGATTCCGATCGTATTGACGAACCCAGGTTTCATCCACGGTTACAATTCGGTCGCAAATTTCGTCTATATTATCCCCGACTAACTCAAAATCCCATTTTGTCGAAGTCGCCGCTGCTTGTCAAACGGCGTTAGCATTTTGGTACCCAACGCGCACTGATTTTTCTCATATTCATATGCTCGTGTATAATTTCTCCAACTCGTTCTTTACTAATCTACAACTCTTCAGCTATCTTCCATAATTTTATTCTTCGGTCGGCCAGTATTAATTTTTCGATTTTTCGAACATTTTCCTCCGTCACTACCGTCACAGGACGCCCTGGGCGAGGATCATCTTCACAGCTCTCTCGTCCTTGTTGAAATAAGCAAGCCCATTTTTTGACCATCGTATACGAAGGCGCAGATTCTTGAAGAACTGATACCATGTCTTCAAAATTTCTTTGGGCGTTTCTTTTACGAAGTACTTTATTACGGCGCGATGTTCAATATTACTGAGATTTGACGATCCGGCTGACATGATGACGTTTGTGCTTCGACAGATAATTTGTTAATGACTTTAATAACGAAAGGAAGCTATATTTATACTAACAAGAAGTGTCGCAATTAGTGGTAATAGTTGTGAAATAATGAGTCATCGCTAAAGTACCTTGGGCCGCGGACTTATCAGCCGCCCCTCGTATCTTAAACATTATAACATGAAATTCAGGAATATTATTTTTCACATTTTAATTATATTTTTATTATTTTTGTTAACATTCTATTTATTTACATATTTTATAGTTTTCGTGAAATAGCAAATCGTTTGAAAATTATTGCTTAGGTTTATATTTGCTAATGTGTCCTACTCTTTAAGGCACATACACAAGTTCTCAATGTGCAGTATATATGCACTACATGCACATTACGTACACATTCCCCATAAACATGTAACAAAATACAATATTCACATATATAAGTATGTATCTACTCTCACTTTCACACGCAACCTGTGTATTATTTTATAAGTTTTCATTTTCTCCCATCCCCGTTTTAATTATACATTAATTTTGACACTTGAATAAAATTGTAATAAATTAGTTGTGTCACATGTTACCTAGATGCTCAGGGGTGGGTGCCTGGAAACCTATAACACAAGTTTAACTTAGGTTCCGGTTCCCCGCAATAATTCCTAGCGTTATACATTCTTTGTAGTTTTGTGTTATTAAACTATAGTGGAGGAAATAAAGAATTATTATTATATTATACTACATATGTGTTTAATAAAGGACACTACATAGACACTAGACGAGGATTGCATCTTCATCGTGTGTATTTTATTTTCATATTTCTTTCGCCACATCCAATTGATATGACGAAACAGAATATATTATAAAAAAAAACGCTTTTGCGAAAGAAAATCATACAACTTACACATATGTTTATAGCAGTAATATTTCAACCATCCAATGTATTAACAATGGCAAAAAATTGTTCTGGATTTATAGTTTGAAATAAATGCTCTTTAAGTTTAAATAAGGATATTTCAATCTTTACCATTACTTTAAATTCTACTAAGAACGTTCAGTATGATAAATAATGTTATCATTACTATCCATTAAATGTTTTTTTTTGTACCAATGTAAAATTATAAATAGAGTCTAAACGTATTGTAAAAGTGGAGACTTGTCCACGTACCCAAACAATGTGTTACTGACTTTCAAAGCCACAAGCGGGTCAAACAACGGAAGCTGATGTTCGGATCGAATCCCGTAAAATCGCGAGTTCAATGCCGCGAACGATTTCCATGCATCAGAAACCGGTACGTACTTTGAAAACGCACTACTGCATACGCCTGCCTCTGCGCGCGCTTCAGTTATAGCGCTACCGGGACGAGAAGGTGGTCGATTCCTAATAAGAGTTCCGAAATGAAGTCGACTCAATTTCGCCGGCTAACACTTGCACGTTTACGATGCGATGCGAGTGCCACCAGTTAGTCGGCGTTGACTTTCGAAAGTGTTGGTACAGTTTTGATTATGTTCGAATAATTCGATTTGTTTACGATGTCGAAAAATACGTGCAATCCTCAATTTTTTTCTTAAGCATATGTGATTAACGTACACAGATTGTATAGTTACTTTTACTGTGTATAAATTGTGTTCAGGTTTGTGTGCTAGTGTGAAAAAAAATGCCTTTCGAACTGAAAAATTTATTTATCAAAAGTTTTTTGTTTTTGGCTGTCGCTATACGTGAGTTCTATTTTTTTTTTATATGAATTAATTAAATATGGCACTTTACAAATGTGTTCTTTAATAATGACTAAATCATCAAGAATGCAGTGCAATTTGTTTTGACAGTTAAATAACTAGTTGTAACTTTATGTGTAACAAGTTGTTTTGTAATAGCTCTAAAATGATTTATTATTATGATGTATGTATTACTGTCTGTAACTTTCTTCCTTTTGAGAAATGGTATTTTTCATTTTGTTACTTAAAAAATAGTCAATAATTAATATCTATTAATTTAAAAACTATTGTAGGTCATTTCATTGATAATTGGTACATGACTTCAAACATAAATATTTTATTTATGTAATTGTGTACCGATAAATTGACACCAAAACGTTACGATGACAATAATTTAAAAAAATAATGGCACATTAAATACTTTCACTATTCAAATAAAGTTTATAGAAGTATCCAGTTTTTTTAATACACTCTAATAATTCATTGATTATTTTCAATTAAATTGTAAAATGGAATAGTACCTTGCTAATTGAAATTCTTAAATTGAATAAAACCATTATACAAAGTCAATCGAAGTCAGACCTATGTGTATTTTTCGTAATATTTAATTTCGCAATTCCTTAAGAGTTTAGTACGAACGCGCAAAACTATAATTAAATAATTAAAGATATGATCGAAAAATACATTGTAGAGCGCGGTACAGTTTGTGACGCGCCGGCGGCTCGCGTCGACACAGAGAAAGTGCTGGTTAATTATAAACACCGGGACTGTAGTTGCATTAATGACATTAATATTACCTGTGTAGCTTAGATTAAATATTGCATAATTAATATAAAATTAATTATTTGATTGGGGATGCGACAGTGGGAACGTTTGTAATTCAATTAAGCCGTATTTACATGGCAATACTCCGCATGTTTTTAACAGTATTCGATTTTAATATACAAATCTATGGGGCATTTACACGATGCATTTTTATTCCTTTAAAAAACAAACAGCCGCAGTTTTCATACAGTGACGTCTGCAGACTGCAGACCGAATACGTTATGAGTTAATTCGGTTCGCTTGACTAGTATTCGATAAACTTATGCGGCTGTGAACGTTTTTTTTTACAGTATAAACGACGTGTGAACGATCCTGCACTGTGTGTATGCGCCACTACTTAGTCGGTGAGATTCATCATGCAAAAAAAAAACGTGCATTACAATACCTTGAGAAACTAGTCTTAGGTAGTTCGACATCGATGAGGACGTCTATCTATGATACCCTAACGCGGGGTCCGTACGTGCATTCTTCGCGTATATTCTTCATCACGGAACTGATGCATAATTAAAAACGCTCTTGCTACTTTTACCTTATATACTGAATATCAATGTCCCCCTGTTTTGCGTCGGTTTTTTCCGAAAACGCATTCGAATACAAAACGAGGCGAACACCCAGTTTGTACCTTCGTGGGTGTCCGCGACCGTAATGCAGCAATAAAACGACTAAATCTAGAAACTAACAGGAAACGCTGTTATAAATTTATGATTATTTGAAATCGATTGCTTTTTTATAGACATGTTATAAAAGCAAATTATAGATCGATGTTCAGATAGAAACATTCAATGGTAGGTATCTACATGTCATTATTAGGATCAAATTAAGAAGACCGACATAAAACTCTCAACTTACGTTTTAAATCTGAGTTTGTGGGATGAAACCACACCAGTATATTACTATTATACCATAAATGCCATACCATAGCTATCATATCATACCTTAAGGCCATGCTGTGACCAACTCGGGTGCAACACGATAATGAGCCAATTCGACGAGTGAGATACCACACTCTTAGAGAATACAGACGTGAAGGAGCAGCTTCCGCTGTTGTATTTCGTCCAGTGAATGAGAGTTCCTGTAACCCTCTCTCCTCGCTATTACATATCCTACTCCTTCTTAAATGTTTCGGTGGTCTATTCCTTCAGATATCCTATTCCTTCCGAAAAAGCCAGCAACGTACTGGGGTCCTATAAGGTTACGGCGAGTGTCCATGGGCGGCGGTCATCACTTATTCAGCGATGGCTTGCACGCTCGTTTGCCACTTAAAATTATATAAAAAAATAAGATTTCGAGGCCGGTCTCGTAATTGGCAGCTATAGTAGCAGCCTCTTCTGGGACTAATTTGTATAATATCATCAGCACATGCCAGCCTCGGCTATTACGTCTTACTCCTTTTCATAAGACTTCAGCAAGCTATCTTATATTTTTCAGTCACGTGAGAATAATATGGAAAAACATTTACTTCACTGAATACGACAAACGTTTAATAATAGGGATTCAAATAGGTAGATATTTTTTATTTAACAATAGTAAAATTTTTGCTTGGCAATTCAGTGAACGCGAGTTCCAAAAAGATTTCTCGCTCTCTTTGTATTAGTGAGAGAAAATTGAATTTTTCTTTTTTTTTGAATATGACTTTACTTCATCGATACTTTTTTTAATGGCAGAAACAAAAAAAAATGTATCATAAGAAATTAATGCATTTCTTCTTTTAATTTGTAATTTTTTCTACTAATTGTTGGATGTTATTTCAAGCAACGACTCCTTTATTAATTTATATTCTTACCAGCTTTTACCCGCAGCTCCGCCTGCTAGGGATGTATTGTCTAGAAGTTAGAAATGTATTTATGAATATTAATACGTGTGGAACGTATTGCGAGCCGTTTTAAGACAGTACTCGTTTTTGTCACAAAATAAGTATCACTAACAATACTTATTTTGTGCTTTTCTGCTTCATTCTCATTCCCTCCCGGCCACCTTATTGATTAGTGCAATATTTTTTGTGCAAAAGACATACTAATGCGGAAACGTTTCGGTAGGTATTTTTAATTGCGTAGATTTTTTGGTATGGTACGGATATATAAATATACATATACATTTATAGAAAGATCTGTTCAGTCTTTATAGCATGGCACATGGAAGTCATGGATTTAACATGGAAGTTGTTTCCCATAGGAACTAAGTACTTCTCCGGGAAAAAAACTAAGATGTAATTCTCGGGTTCAAAAACTATCTCTATGATAAAAATATTTTGACTCGCTTCCTGTTCCGTTGTACAAAATAAGGACAAATCAATAAAACATAATTACGCATTTATGATAAAGTAGTAGACACGAAATAGATTCTCTGTCCTTTTATGTGGGATCACGCTGTCGGCTATTACCCCGATTCCGGTCCCACTTTCGATACCGATTCCGGTTTCGTTTTCAGGTCCGTTGCCACTCTCCGTTTAGGTTCCGAATTGACTCTCAGTTCGGGTTACGATACGGGTCCTCTTCGCGTTCTCGATTTCTGGATCGCTCTCGAATCCGAACTAGGTTCCGCTCTGGATTTCATTCGTAGTCTTGATCTGGATCATCGATCTATAAAAAAGAGAAGATGTATAGTCCCGCTCACAAAAACGGCCACGGTAAAAAGTGCTGAAACAGACAGTTTAACAATCATTGCATTCAGTGTAATTTCGTCGCATCTACTGTTACAATGTCGAAGTATTCAATCAAAAAATTCAAAAATAAAACGTCAAAAGTTATGAAAAAGGATAGTATTTCTTATTTTCCATAAATAAAATTTAGTGTATTTGTGATAGGTGGTCATATACTATATTGAGTATTTGATAGATTTTATATTATATTTCTTCATTTAAAGTAACATCTTCGATATAAATCGATTTAAAGGAAATAGACCTAAACAACACCGGTCTAGTATATCTTGCGTTGTCACATTATTTGGTCGCTTAACAATATGACACTGTTCTTATACTAATAGAGTCGCCTTTTTATTTTCCTTATATTTCTACAAATCTTATAAAAAAAAGAGTGTGTGTACTTATGTACACGCGTTAGAAGTTATACTTCTTTGGCGTATGAATAATATTTAAAATAACTCAAATGCAGTAGTAATCGACAATAAATATTAAAATCAATCAAAACGATTTTGTTTAATTGAAAATGTTTTATTAACGTAACAATATAACAATACAGTACAAATATATAATCATTATTCATTATGTGAATGAGTCAAATACATTTAAAAAGAGTGTATGTACTTATTATTCAATTATTTGTTAGAAAAATAATAAGTTCGTTAGAAATATATCTATATATTATACTTACATGGTTAACCTCTAATATTTAAAAACACTTCAAATTTTCACAATTTTCACAACACAATGTTAAAAGTTTACAAATAATGTTTATATATATAATAAATTGAACAAAAATAATAATTATAGAAAATTAATACTCAAAATTGATTATTCATATGAATACTATATTTTGCAAGAACTGGTTATGAATATAAGTACTATGTAATATATAGCATGAACACTCTGTACTATGTACTATATAGTATGAACACTCAGTATTGTAACTATATTCAGTGTTGAAAATATATTTTTTTATTATTTCTATTCTGTGGCTAACTTCATCATGTCGTTTGTGCGCGCGCAGCTCACAAATTCACTCTCATCCAAACGTGCCAAAAGAAGTATAGGTAACTTCAATAATCTCAAAAGGAAAAACATGCAATAGACTAAACCTATTCTAAAAAAATATGTTTATTATATTTGACTTTATTTTTGAGATATGTGGAAGTATTATGTTTAGAAAAAATAAATAAATGTTCAATGAATTGTTACTTTATTTTTTTTATACGAATAATAAGAAAATGTTGTATTACTATACTCTATACACTTTAGGAATTAGCAAATTCTTTCATGTATATTTTCACCTATGTAATAAAAAAAAATCATGTAAAAATGATATGAGATTTAAATTAATATGATAATTTTAATCTCATGTCATTTTTACATTAATCTTTATTATGCAGAAAATATTGTATGATTATTTTCACACATTTAACCAAAAAACCAAAATAATGATTCAAAACAAATTTTATCCTCTCCACTGATACCTATCTTGCTTTAGAACAGCAGTAGAGTGAATAATAAAAAAATGGGACTTATTGTCTTCCAATATCAAAATGATCGTTTCTTATGTTCTACTTCCATTTCAAAATGAACCTTATGACATTTCGATTGAAGCGTCAGATGATAGATGTTACTTCCCTTTTTTCTTTGGCACTGCAAAATGGTGTTATAAAATGTGAGGCACAGACATCATGCATTTACACTTTCAGCCACTTTTCAACGTTAAACTAGTACAGTACAACGCACGAAATTCTGCCGCTGTGAAGGCAGTCACGAAAGCGTCGCAATGGCGTGCAATAAGAACGCGGGGGAGAAGAAAGTAGGTTCGGGGAACGTTGAATCGGCGCATTACATCATTTGCAGGCATTTCACATCGGCAGAGTTTCGTACGTGGTGCTGTAAGCGACTGTCCATCTTTCCTTTTTTTATACATCTATGACCTAGATTCCAATTAGAGCTCCGCTTTCGATTTCAATCCTAGGTTTCAATTCCGATAAAATTATTTCATACGAACAATATTCTTATATGCACTAAAATTTATTTCATTACGAAACGATCTGTTTCTCGCTTTTGATGTCTGTCTTGATTTTGAATTCAATTAATATTTCGGACAATCTTTTCATGAATATACAGGCAGATAGAGAAAGTAATATACAAAGATTAATAGGAATTTTCTAGACGTGCCTAAAAGCATAGGTGGTTTTATTTTACATTTCTATTGCTTATTTAAAAAATTCATCACTGTGAAGATCGTTCAAGTCGAGGCGTTATTATTCTGATGTGAAGAGCACCGCTTTCCCTTTCAAGAAAGTGAAGTATACCTGCAGTGGGCGACCGTTTAATCTGCATAATGTTTAAGTAAAATTCCACTTTGATACCCGTTTACTTCACTCAAAAGGGCCCGGACCTACTTTGCGTTGTAGCGAGTAATCAGTTTTATTCATATGTAATACTTAACTTGCCGTGACGATGTAGGAACCTTTTTTTTATAGGATGTCATTGCCATGGTGCCAATTTCCATGAGTATGTCACGAAATTAATTCGTTTTTCCGTATCCAATGTCTCTTAGATTCTGTTTATAGGCAGACATAAAACTAGGGTGAACTACTTCTTTTTTTGCTTTTCGTCAATGTAAGCATTAATGTAGATAATATTTTTCTGATTTTCAAACCCGAATAGGTTAACTGCGGAGATTTTGTACGTTAATTTTAGCCATAACTTTAGTTCTTTGGAAATTGTTTTGTGTAAATAATACAAATTAAAACATCCCCAAAAATTTTATTCATTATTTTATTTTTGCCTCGATTCTAGAAAATTAGATTTGTTTACTTATAAATCATAATCAACTTTATCAAACAGTACTTAAGTCTTATTATATCGTAATAGGAATGTCAACATTAAAAGGTTTCCCACTGATAAAAGGTTTAGAAGTTTGAATTGCAAAGGATTTCTTCATTTTTTTTTTTATTTAATTTTTGGTAATACAATTTTTTTTTACAATGGACAGCTTTATGAAATTGTATTTAATTCATTATATTTGTATGAGCCACTGTACCCGTGCGCAGACACAGCTCATTTTACAATACATCGATATTGATCCATTGCGTACTTAGCTAATATTGCAAATTAATCTTATTAACTTACAAAACGTTTTTGTGATCCATGAACAAGTACAGTCGGAATTTTAAGATAACTAAATTAACAAAACGATTATATTAAGGTCGGCGACACAACGCGACTTTCGCGTCTATTTCCATAGACATTATCTATACTAATCTTTTTCCATTGTGAAAGTGGCATCGAGATAGCGTTTTAAATAACAAAAAGATCATAGAGTAAGTTCGGCGGATCGCCGGGTTCGGAGCTGGCGCCCATAAATTCACACTTACTCACTAGACTGTATTGTAACATCCGCTAAAGAGACAGTGAAAGTCTAATGGACTATTTAAGTATATACCTATGCTATTCTAAGTGGCTATTCGCAACTTATATTTCGATCGGTGGGTTCCGTCGGGTCGTCAACTTAATTTCAGAATTCCGTAAATAATATTCTGTAATATTATGTATAAGTATAACCAATTCGTTGAAGAACTCTTTTAAACTTTAAGCAATACAGTTTTTTAGGGTTTCGAGCCGAAATAGCAAAAACGGAACCCCTTATAATTTCGTTATGTCCGTTCGTCTGTCTGTCCAAATGTCACAGGCATTTCATCCAATAACTACAAGACGTATATTAATAAAATTTATAATGTAGTTGTCTTGTATAAGCCGCTACTTAGTTTGGTGGTTAAATAATAAAAATAAATATTTATAATGTGGGCACTCCATACAAGTAGCAGAAGCTGAAAAAATTTTTTTTAGCAAATATCAACGAGTGGTACATATTTTGACAGTTCTTTTAAAAATACTTTAAGATTTCTACACAAATTTTCTATTTATGTGAATAATTTCGGAAATAATCGCTTCGAAAGTTGCAGAAACACAATTTCTGCAACTTTCGAAGCGATTAATACCCCCTCTATTTTCTAACGTATGTCCAATAGATATAAAAAATAGTTAAGATAACGTTTAATACATGCTTTCAACAAAAATTATTTCGAATATGGTCGGATATACTGTTTTTGAGTTATTGCCGAAAAACAGCGCTTATTAGCAAAAGGACGTAAGTGCTATGAAGATACGCTCTTTTTGCTGATCCATTTTAGTTTACATTTGTTTAATAGTAATAGTCGACATACTTACTTGTTTGTCAAGTTATAGGCGGCTAAAGTGCTTATAACTTATTCTGTGCGGCAAATATAGGGAAAGTGTAGCAACGTATTATTTTCATTTGTAGTGTATTCCTTTGTAATAATGGCTTCGGAACCCTATAATGAGTATGGATTGACATGCTTTGGCCAGTTCTTTTTTAAGGTAAATTCGACTCTTTGGTACAGATCCATATTTCGATTTTAATTAAAACAATAAATATTTTTTGTTTAAAAAAAAATAATTGTTGAATATTTTTATAATTTCGGTAGAGCAATCGTTTCTTGAATTGGTATCAGTTCGATGAACACGTAACCAAAATATTTATGACATTATTCACCTTGATTGTGGTTAAAGAGAACGTACTTAAAATATAGCGAATATAGTCAATATTGCACACTTATCAAAGAACATTAGTCTTAATATATATTATAATTTAAACAAAAAGATATATTTTCGTACACAGGTATATGTTGCAAACAACGTAACTGACAACATTACAATTTATAGGACTTTTTTTCACACCTTGACGATAAGTTCACTTTTCGTTCCTGGTATCTAGGAGGAAAGTGCCCCATTCTTTCCCGACTCACATCGGAATGGACCCTTCGTTTTCCGTCCCCAGTAAAACACTCCTGCCCTCACGGTTACGTCACCAGACCCGAAGACGAGGGTGACAATGATCTGCGAGTGGGAATGATATCGGCGACGAATAGCGAAGTTTCTATCCCCATGTGAGCCTGGAGAGAATGAAGCACTTTTCTCTCTCACATCGAGAACTTTCCTTGTTGGTGGGAAAAAGAATATTTACTACAGGATAGACGCGGGGCATCCCCACTTGTGATTATGTTGCCCATTCCTTCGGCTGGGGTGACAATCCGCAGACGGGAATTCCCTACTTTTCTCCCTAGGTGCGTAATAAACTATTTATTATTCCGAGTTAGTTGATTAAAATATTAAATAGCTACAATATTTTTTTTTCATAAAAAGATTTTCATTTTATACGAATAAAAGAAGAAAGTGCGAGTAGGACTCGCGCACCGAGGCTACGCTACAACACTACCTCTGTGTTAAATACTTAAAAAAAATTACTGTCATTGATTAATTTGAGGATTCCTAGCACGACTCCCACTCACACTAGACCGATTTTAATTTATTGTTTTCCTTAAATTTGCACTACGATCACGCTAAGTTTGGCGCTTGTATATGTTAATTATTTTATGAAATAGCAAAAATAAGAAATACAAGCTGATAGACACTGAGTATGCAGTTATGTACTTAGCGATTGTCAGTTTACACTGTACATTGAAACGAACCAATACAATATTTCTTTGATTGCGCCGTTTTGCTAAATTGATTTTAAAAACTAATAATAACGTTTGTAAAGGCACATTGCGTATTGTAAGAAAATAGACTTGTAGGTAATGAATTTACGGCTCAATTTACACCGTACATATTCATATTGCTATGAGTTCTTATTCCTTTGAAATCGCCGTTTTCATTTTTATTTTTGTGTTTTTAAAATTTTATTTCACCTTTGCACTAGATAACGAAATCTGCTGAGATTGCCATAAGTTGCGTATCAGTATTGTAAATTGAAGAGTCCAGGACAAGTTATTATGATGTCTTTGTAATTAATCAACTTAAAATTATTTATTAATGGGGTTTAGTTCACTATTGCAAAATACATGAATATTGAAAAAAAGAACGACAAATAAGTGTTTTCCCCTTAACTTTGTGTTGACTTTTTTCGAAAACTATGCGTATGCGCCATGTGGTATCAAAACAAAGTGTTGTTTTCCATGACTACCCGTGACAATTCAAAAGCGAACTAATTTTCGAACATTCAGTATACGAACGTTAAAGTTAGGCAGAGATATTGCTAAATAACCATAGATACCCTCCAAAGGTAAGTTAATTTGCTGTCGACGATGGGCCAATAACAAGGGTCACGCCTAAGTAAGTATAACGATTATCATTATATTGTTGTTATATTGTTCATTTCGCCAGACTTGCATTGTTGACATTTTTACAAATATTTTCCTATTCTTCATGAAATCAGAAAATAAAAAAAAAAGAAAATATATTTCCAAAATTTGTACTCTCAGCTGTCATTAAAAAAATATTGATCTGTGTGACTTATTCAGCTAATAGTTTAGTTTAAACTATTTTCGTGGAAAACCTCATTGTAACATCAGATAAAGAAATGTGATCCCAAAAAAGAGTTCAAGTTTTGACACTCTTTTCAAATTACGAAATCACGGACATATGTCATGCAGTAATGAATACACAAACTAATCCGAACACAATACTTTTTTATGATTATCTACTTTAAATATAATAAATTTCTAAAGATAAAGCTGTTCACAAAAAGAGCAGAACTTATTTTTTTTCCGAAAATCATTTTCATCCCATAATAGATAGATTTGGAGAATAACTCAAAAAATAGACTTACGAAACTTATCAGATCCAAAATGTAGATGATCGCGCAAAAACCTTCAATCTTTAAATACATCAAGAAACTAAATTTCAATATTCACTTTCGGACATTATTTATAACCATCTTTCGATATTCAAACATAAGTAAAGTCAAGGTTTAATGATTTTTTAACTGTGACGCGTCTGTTAATATTTCTTTAAAACGGATGTTATTGTAATATGAAAATTGTCACTGATGAGTCTCGTTTCATATCTATAAGCTGTGAATAATCAACTCACAGTCATACAGAAGTGAATAGTCATATCTATAAGATTCATATTAGATCGAGAACACTCTATCTAACAGTGAAATCAAAACGAGTTGCCTGCTAAGTACATGTGATATATTCAAAAAGAACTTAATTCGGAGCGAGACATTAATTAGCTATTAGGATCTGCTAAGTTTTCTTTGTTATTGTTTTTTTCTTTGCATGATAAATGAAAAGCAGCAATACAGAACAAACGAATGATTAATGGATCCACAAATAAAAACACGCACACGCCGTCACACATGATCCACAACTACGAAAACGTATCCATTCACAAATGGAAACGCTCAATTCGAAAGTCAAAGTCGCATAAAAAACATATTTAACGATACACCTCGATCGTACGGCGACGACGCGGCGGTCGTGCGAAATAAATCCATAAGACAATGAGCCTGACACATTTCATCTTCAGCAACAATAGGCCGTGACATCGGTTCCCGCGGCGTGAGAAAACATTGATCATTGACTGACACGACAAAAAAAACCTGCCGATGGTGATGTGTATATGAAACCTGATCTCTCCTGTATTGAAAT
Source organism: Eumeta japonica (assembly GCA_005406025.1). NCBI lineage: Eukaryota > Metazoa > Arthropoda > Insecta > Lepidoptera > Psychidae > Eumeta > Eumeta japonica. Next base: position 267,068 of record BGZK01000418.1, read on the forward strand.
TTCGAGAAATGTCAGAAGCCATGACATATGATAGAATGATCAAAGATAGCCAGACGAAGGTATAATCGTTCAGTTTAAAGCAATTTTGCTGTTGACATGTGTGACAGATAACTAATGGATCGAGCTGTCATTCTTATGTATATTCTACAAGGAAAAATACTATGCGATGTTTTATAAAGAGGCTAGTATTCAGACAGAAAATAAATATGTGTTGTCACATTTTAAGGGTATTTATCAAGCTTATAGCTTGCATTAAGAGAAATAGTATGTAATATGTATAATGTATACACTAGAAAATTCAGAATAAATAATATTATTTATTATCAAGATGCTAGGCATCCAGAAGTAAAAAGAAATTATAATATACATTGTCAAGATATTAGCATTAAGAAGGAAAAGCAGTATGTACTATCAAGCTGCTAGCTTACAGAAGAAAAAATCTATTTATACAGAGAAACTGTCTTGGTTAACACACAGCTCGGTCTAGAAACTGGAAATTTTGCATAAAGCTTAAGTTGTATTTAGGTAAGCACTAAAAACGAATTTTCGGAAATCCGTCTTTAAGAAAGAGAAAGCTTGCCTCGTAGTATCGTCTGGACTTTTTTGACAAATAAAGAAACATATGCTTCCGAGTTTTTGAATATTCGAATTCCTTTATTTTTTAATCCTAAATTCTTATATTATTAAATGGTTAAAATGGAGGATAATAGTGTAAATGGGAACTCCTCGATTTTGGATCCAGATTGTTATTGTATTTCAAATCTTATACAGACTAACGGTATATTCGATATAACAAATGGAAAGCGGAACCGGGATCTGAATTAAGCATAGAATTAAGAATTAAATTTAAAACGAGTTCGTAATCGGAATTAACAGTGAAACAAGGATAATTTGAGAACCGAGACGGAATTGTTTGAGAATTGTGTATATTAATTAAATAGGTCTTTATTTTATACATAATCCGAAAACAAGTTATTTAACGAATAAAAAATTGTTATCATGATTGGCATAAAGACTGAGATTGAAATGGATACTCTAAATATCCCAGATCCGTGAAGACGGAGTCGCGGACAGAAAGTGGATCATTATTATTTCAACGTAATTTAACAAAAACTGTCCTCAGTAACAATTTTCATATAAGCTTTTATCAATAAAAAATTGATAATCTAACCAAGTCTTAATTACATTATATGTATTCAATTAACCATAAATATTATATTCATAACAGATCACAATATCGATGCGGAAGTTTTACCTGTGTGCGTCGGTTCGGGCACATTAGAGTTCAGTCGCGGTATGTCTGCTTTAGTGAGTGTGTGCTACTATTAAGCTTTCAAGTACGATGCAACGAGGCCCGCGTTCTTGTACAGCGTGTATACAGCCTGTGTAGTTCGAGCCACCGTTCCGCCTGTGCTTCTACGGAATGAGTATGCTTTGCAAAGACAAGAAAAAAGTTGTTTATAAACTAAGTACTTTATAGACTTATCCACGAATACTAACTTCCATTTTTGTCGGAAATCTATCTGAAATTTTATGATAAATAAATGAAATTCACAAATTCTCCTAGGTGAAAGTTTTTCATGGTATTCTATTCTTCAACAATATCCAATAATGCACCGTCCAGTCTATTGCGTTCATCGACATACCTGCTTTACGGTTACGCCTGTGTGCAGAATAAATTCTTTCAATTCCAAATAAGTGACATCGCCTCGCTCCTTATCGATTCCGTGATTTCGATGACGATGCCTACTTCAGTCTCGGTTTCACTTTAAGATTCGACGCCCCTGATTGTACTTGCTATTCTTGTCTTGCTGTTGATGCCACAGACTTCTCCCGTATGGTTACAAAGATCCACCTACATACATTGCTCGATAGCGTTATGAAATAATAACAATGTACACAATTTCACCTTAAACAGATTCTATTAAAAATAAATCTTGCACCAAAATACCGTCAATCGCTAAATGGTTTTACATATTTTTTTTAGAAACGAAAAATATCTTATATTAATATTCGAATGTCCGGCTATCTGTCTATAAAGTTGCTTGTGTAGTTAAGGAATGTAGATCTACCAAACGAGCAAACGAATAACATAATAACATTTGGATTATACTGTTGGTAGAGAGCTATGGATTGCATGTGTATTCCAAATCTGGTATTTGTAGGTACGAATTAAATAAATGTTCAGATATTTCAAAATATATTTTCTATAAATATCATTAAAGAAATAAGTTCGGCCTCATTACATTAAAGTTTTCATCGAATATTCATTATAAATATTCTGCACTTATTTTAGAAAGCATTACGTTTATAGACATTCAGGTCAATAAACGTCGAAGGTCAAAATAGAAACGCTACCATGTGGTTAACGCGCGTACTATGAAGAGCTCACAAACATTATCGAAATCCCGACCGACGCCTACTTCGAAAATTTAACGCCATCCCACAAATTGACAAACAAACGCGCACACATCTCGAGTCAATGTCGTTTGCGTTGCGCGGCCGCTGTTTGTTTGACCTGCAAAAATTCGAGATTTCGTGAAAGTGTCAAAAATTGAACGCGATTTACGCGTTTTAGAAATGTTTGCTTTGCGGTGTGTACGAAATTTTCTAAAGTGCCGTCTCACAAGTTGTGTGTCTCAATGAATGCTGTGTCAAATATTCTTTATTTTTTAATTTAACTCTGAAATCACTGAGAATGGTCACCGCTTAACGGCGATTCTTTGTTATTTGATCCTAATAGTATTTGGCGCTTAAATAAGATTGATCGATTTAAATGAATAAACGATTTTTTGTTTTAAGATAATAATTTTAACAACAGAACGAATGAATACCATTATTAATTTTTAGTAATCCAATAAAGTTATCGTAATAATCAAACTTTTTAATACATACACATAATTATTACATTTTAGCTGTATTTTAACATTGATCAAAACACAAGTTCAATTAGTAGTCAATAATCATATAGAAATTGAACAGTATAAGTCGTTTTTATGACAGTGCGTTAAACTTCGAGAGTAAACGTTATTTCAATGAATAGTCTTTGATGACCTTGATAGAATCAAAGGTTTGTCATAGCCTTTGATGGCGACCTCCTCTTCGAGAGATTTATTTCTACTGTTTGTGCATAAGCGTGTGTGCATATTTTTACACAATGTACATTGCGAGTTGTACTCAAATCTACTACTTTTAAACGAGCAATTATTGTATATATATAATCAGAATTTCGGATACGGTTCCAACGATTTTGATGATTTCGTCTTCGAAACCCCTATGTACCAAATGGTATATAGGGTTTCGAAGACGATGAGTAGATCTAGCTAGGTTTTACTTGTAGGGAATTTTGTTCTTCTTTGTGTTTTTAGGCATAAAAAATTGCTATGAAACAGAGAGGTAATTTCGCATTTTTCAACAATATTTTTACAGCTCTGTTGGTAAATCACTCGATTTCGAGCTAAGAATTCGATGATTCGAATCCTGTGATCATAATTTTTATTTTTGTTCGTTTTTTTCTCATTTCTTTTTTTATTTAGTATTTTTTTTTAAATACAACGGCAGCGAAATAGCACTTTCTTTTTTATTGCTTCGTAGGCGAAGAGTTTCCAACTGACACGGCAATCTCATGTATTATAGTTGATATCAGTTTCATATCCATTAGAAACAGTATATGATTGTTTTGACATTGACAGCGTTTCTTCTTTGTTTTGAAATTGATAAATTTTATCGATTTATAATTCATAAAGCGGAGCTCGATCATTCGATATTTAATAAAATTTCGGAATCATAATTATAATTAGTTTATATATGAAAAAATAAAACATTTAATTCTACGAAAAAAAAAACTAAAAATTCAACTACTCCTTTTTACGTTTTTTAACAAGTACCCCATATGTGACGTTGTATTTAAAATGAACCGTCTGCAACTGTGTTTTATGGTTAATCATTAAGGAGAAAAGTTAACCGACTACCGGGACATTATTGGAGCGTGCTGGTTAAATTGTCCGTGAAATAAACGTTTGTCAATATCGGCCCGATGGTCGGCGGTGGCCGAGGGGCGGGTGGTATTCGCACTTTTAGAGTTCCCCAAACGCAAATTATAAACAAACCCAAGTTCGGGTTCCAACATCGTTATACGTACTTGAACATTTTTTGTACGATTCTAAAGGTTTTGAATGACATTCGCGTTGCATATTTTTAAAGGTGACCAATGAATGTTCGCAACTTATTAAACAAAATTTAGTTTTGATACAGGATAAATTCTTGTGTCTGAACCCCGTTACTTAACACGATGTATAGATGAGATTTCCAAATTTCATAGGCTAACATTGTAAAAACTATAATAACAATTAACAGTTATACTGCCACTATCGGCGAATTATTGGACACGGGCGTTGCTTCTGATTTACTGCATTCGTGAACCGATCATCATTTTAAACGATTGCCGTGGGAAGGTTTACGGGCAAAATTAAATAGCTTTTTTTTCCTTTTTGTTTCTGTATTGAAAGCTGAGTATCTGAAGGAAATTTGTGCATTGCAAGTCAAGTTGAAATGAAAATACGAATCCCCAAAATGAAATTCATGATATTATTTTCAAATAGAATGGTGCGTAGATATGAAATTCAATAATTTATTACTTGTTCTCTAACTTTAATAAATATCCTTTGTGTTAAAAAATGACTTCAAGTCTTGCCTTCCATTCGTCATCTATTATACGTAACAATTTACGATTCATTGACACTTGTTTTTGACAGCTTTCCTGTATTATGATCACGTCTAAACGTTACTTAGTATAATTTTGAACTTTAATGACATAATATCAATGTAATGCTTCATTATGTCGATTTGCGTTCAAGGTATTAACGCTAATATAACTTTTAATGTGTTTTTTATGATCCAAGGTTGCAAATAAAAAAAATCGTTTTTTATACCATCAAAACGCGACAATTGCTAATCTGTGAAACATAAAACAACTGTAATGTCTTATTCAATTTCTCGTAGAGTTTTATTAAATTTTTATTTACGCCATACGCCAGTTTGATATTGTCCAATTTTAATTTCAGTTTTTAAAAACGTAATCTTTGAATTTGGCAACAATCGATCGCATGATAGAGTTTATATTAAAAAAAAAGTAAATGCAAGGTAGCCATCGATCTAAATATCAATGTTATTGCTTAACAGTTGCTAAAACTGCGCCTCTCTATTTTAATTTTTTTATATAGCGCTAGTTTTAGCTTGTTTTTTTAAACAAAGTGTTTTGTCATTTTATACGTTACGGCATAACATCCAGATTATCGCCAAAAGTAGAATCTTTTATGTAATAAGGAGTAATTCGTGCCCGCCCTCTACGCCCTCTACGTCCTATTTACGTCCTAGTTACTCTACGTCCTATGACTTCGCCTGCATAGGACGTAGAGTAAATTTTTGGTTCAAATCAATCTTGATCATAACTTGATCCACAATTCAATTCTAAAAAGACTTATTTGCTTCTTCTACATTTGCACATTTCGTAAAGCGGCTTCGCTCACCCCGTTATTTCTGTGTTCACCTCCGGAACGCTAACAAGTTATTGGTTTCTCACGCCACAAAAGTAACATTTATGTTGTTTGTTAAAGTTTTCGGAGGCTTGCTATTTACTAACCAACTGTATGGTATTAAAATTTTATTGATAGTGGCTTTTCCTGACACTGAAATTCCGCTCTAATTATGTTCCTCAATTGTCTGTGAAGAAATATATCCTTTTTTTTATTATTTTTTTGCTGGCCGTTAACTGACTCCAGCCCTAGAAAAAACATTTAAAATCTTTTCTACCATCCACTTATAAGCTGACTTTTAATAAAAAGCCACTTTTAAAATAAAATTTGTGTTCCATGTGCTTTTTTATCAGTTGTTCGGGTTAAAACACTTCAAAAGGAAAACATAGAACGCATATTTTATTTTAAAATTGATTTTTTGTTAAATGTCAATTTAAAAGAAGATAGTGGAAAAGGCTCTTATTCAATTAAGTAAAAAATAAAAATTATGATTGAGCGCAAGGTCAACGTAGAGTAGTAGACAGACTAAAGCGCTCTCCTTGGATGGTCATAAAAGGCCACACCAAAGAAATGACTCTGGACAGAAGCCCTATTCCTTAAATTACCACTGCTGAGTAGAATCCTAGGGGCTTTTATAATCAGCAGTGAAAGTACAATATGCAAAATCGTGGTACGATATTTATTTGCTTGCTTTATTCCCGTCGAAGTTTCCAATAAATCTCCATTAATACGAATGTCGCACATAGTTTTTTGAATTTCATTTATTTCGAAATAAAAAGCTAAAAACCATTCAGAACTCTATGCAAATGTTAAATTGGTTGTATCTTTTTGGTTTTATCGCGAAGTCGGATAAAGAAGAGGCACTGTATTTCTACACTGATGAACAAAATTATGTTAAAATCTCGCGCGCTCAGGGCCAGATGTGTTAATGGTTGCACAATCTGCGTAACCGAACTACTGTTATGGTTATTTTTTTTACATCAGTTTATTTGAATCAATAAATATAACATACAAAACATTTCAAGTTTTATAAGTGTGTGAAGATTTAATGTAGACAATTTTAAAACCATTAACTTGACGTATGATGTCTTCTTGGCATATCAGCTTTTCCCCCGTGTGCTTGTCGCTTTGCGGGGGCACACCCTCCCGCTATTATCCAAGATTGAGGAAGTTGGAAGTCATGTCCGACATGTGGATGTAGTGTGGGTCTGTCAACCAAGGTTATCACAACACCTATGAAACACGGGAGGTATGGAGCAAGTCGCTTGAAACAAATCAAGTTACAAAACAAGTTAGTTATTTTGCCTGAGGTCGCGACCTAAACCGTCATTTTTCTTGCTCAGAAAGCAACATGCTGACTGTTAGGCTGCCCTCGCTTCTCCATTTGGATCCACTTCTGAATAGTATTAATATAGATATATTAAAACAAATAACTAATGTACATCTTAAACGTCGAATTTATAAATATTTAATTACATCATTATTATAAAAATAGGTTCAGTTATATGCTTAGGAAAGGCACCGCGAAGGTCACACAAATAAATTAATGACGACGTAACATAATTTTAATTTTCAAGATCTGTTTTTAGGATCCGAGTCAAAATAGCAAAAACGGAAACCTTATAATTTCGTTATTCCCGACCACCGTCCGTGTTTGTATGTTACAGGCATTGTATTCAAAAACTACAAAATAAATATTGATTAAATTTCGAGTACAGGTGTCTTGTATGAGCCTCTGCTTAGTTTAATAGTTAAATAACAATAATAAATATTTCTAGGGAGGGAGCACACCATATATTAAAAGAAGTGGAAACAAAGTTTTTCAGTAAACATCAATGTGGGGTCCATATTTAAACAGTTCTTTTAAAAACACTCTAAGGTTTCTAAACGATTTTTTTAATGAATTAAATATTTTCAGAAATAATCGCTCCGAAAGTTGCAAAAATTGCGTCTCCACCTTTATTTCTTAAACTGTAGTTGCAAAAAATATGAAAAATTAACAAAGGTAACAATTAATAAATACTTTCAGCGAAAATTATTGTGAACATGATGGGATTAACTGCTTTTGAGTTGTTGCCGAAAAACTGTGCTTCTCAACAAAAATGTGTGAGTGTCATGAAAATACGCTCTTTTGCTGGTGCTTTTTTAGTTTACATTATTTTAAGAGTAGTAGTCGACATACCTACTTGTTTCTCTAGTTAAGGCGAATAAAGTGCTTATACCTGTTCTGTACGGGAAACATGGGAAAAAGTGTGACACCTTAATTTCATGGAAACCCTACACTGAGCATGGTCCGGCATACTCTTGGCTGGTTTTTGACGCGATAACGTCTTATAAATCGACGAACGCCGGCTGTACGCACGAAAAAGCATGACTCATTGTCGCGTTCCGCCTGAGCCGAGCGTGCGAGCGAGAGCGCGGAACGAGCGATCTCTCTTTTTTTCTATCGGCCGATGCATCCGAGTAGAAAAGAGACAGCGGCCGCACATAACCTACACGTGAACTGTTTTGTCAACTGTTTATAAAGTGAAGTGAAAAGTTCATGCAGTTTCCATTGTTTATTACAACAACAATTGCGGCAAGTGATAATAATTCAATTCAATTCATAAAAGTATGCATTTTTTAATCAATATTTTATTATGAAGTTATCACGTAAAATTATCGCCGGCTTTACAGCCAACCAATTTTTTTATTTATTAATTTTTAATCCCTATAGTCAAATACATAAGCTTGTTTATTTGCTGTATATTAGCTGTAAGTAATAATAATGTTTGGGAGACTCGGATTAAAGAAATTTCACTAATGAATTCTTTACTAGTTTAACCTTTTCAATTGTGCTAGTATGTCATTAATCTAGATTCATTTTAAAGATAATTTTAGATTTAGCCTGAATTTATTTATCAATGTTCACAACTTCGTATATTTCCTTCTATATAATGAATATTAAAAAAAAGATGTCCATGAGTTTTTAAGGTCGATCAGCAACAAACTTGTTTTTTTTTCTTATTGATTCTTGTCTGTGTGCTCGTTTATATTAAGAACAGATAACGGAACTGGTTTTAACAAGGCTTTCGTTGGATCAGTTTTAAGGATCAAAATTAAAATATCGACTACTTTTATAAAGATCGGGAGTAACTTGACACTAACTCATAACGGTATTCTTAACTTATTGATTTTTTAAGTAAGGCGCAAGGTCTGATGTTTGATTATTAATTTATCGTGCCCCTTATAAAGGAATATGTTGTGTGTTCACTCGGTTAAATCCATCTGAGTTCAGTTAAATAATAAATATAACAAAGAAATCGTTACGCTTTACGACATTAAATCATTAAATAGCATTCTGATTTGCATCGCTCCAAAATTCATAGATTTCATTTACACGTAATAGGAAATGTAATCTCGAGTTGAGATTGCAAGTTCGAGATCTCAATTAGCTTTCGAAAAAACATTATTTAGGTATTTCGGGTGCGTAAAAACGATGAAAACTGCTTAATTGTGATTATAAGATTATTAAGGTGCAACAATAAATGAAAAAAACCTTTATTCTTTGATATATGTAACTCTCTCATTAAGTTATTTATTTAACAAAAATTACCCGTATTATTTTTATAATAATTCGTTTATTGCTCTAGTTTCACCAAATCTATAGACTGTCATTTGAAATCGGCAAGGCGCGAGTAGTTTTGGTTTGAATTAAATTAAAAACTAATTTGTCAACTCGCTCGTGTTCGATGTCGAACACGTACCTTTTGGTTCAAAGGCGACAGTCTCAACCGCTGAGCCGCCATCGATCGGGCTACTAGTGAAAGTAGAATTTAGTCATTGACTCGCCCTCAATAAAATATTTGCCTACAACTTCAATGCACGATATTAAGATTCAACGTTATACATACTTAGATAAATATAGATAATATAGAAGTGTCTGTTTGTGATTTGAAAATGATTGCATTATTTTAAGTGATGAGGGTTATTTATACGTTATTAGTACCCAAATTACGTTTTTAATTTTTTTTAATTACTTCCTATCTGTCCGTTTATCCGAGATAACCTTAGTCATGACTCGGCGATCTTGACGGGACTTTCACTTAAATGTAAGGAGTTCATCGGGATATATGTAGGGTTTTTTTTTATTCCTGTTCCTACGTGAATGAAAAACCCTTTAAAATGGGATTATTTGATAGGAATTGTATCAAAGACGGAACCGGGGTGTCGGGACCGAGAGGGGGACCGGATTCAGTATCTACATCGAGACCCGGATCGGAATTGAGGGCTGGAATGGGATAAAAATCGATGTTGAACGCGGAGGAGGGACTAGAATCGGACCCGAGACCGACGGTGAGATCGAGATCATGGTAGACATGTCGTCATCATCGATCTATATAAAAGATGTTGAAATTAATTCTATATTCACTCGAGGCAAATCCCGGGCGAAAGCAAAAAGGGTACATATTATATAAAAGGACGTTGTATATATACTATGACGTTGTTAGTCGCTTTAGAGTCGTGGATCGCAGACAAAAGTATAATGCATATTTTTGACTACGATCTATAACACCTTTCAGATACTTCAAGATGACTAAACGCGCGAACTTGCCTCTCGTAACTCTATCGTAATACGTGACCTTTGCTTTAGGAGAGAAGGTTGGACACGTTCTCCTTCTAATGTTGCCAAAAAGTTTCCGAACAAAAGATCTTCGTCCGATTAAATGTCATTTGTTAAGTAATAAAAAAAATATATATTTTTTACAGGCAACTTGCACTCAAAAGCGGTTTCAGTTTCTCGTCTATTTATGATGTAAAGAAACATAAATAATGACTGGAAAATTTTCACATATGTCCTATGTTAAACAGGCAACCAATATAAGCTGTTTTTTAGTAATTGATCGAAATACCTATAAAAAAAAAATGAAACAAAATTCGCTTCCTTACATTCGTAGGATCAGAAATGCTTTAGTTATATTGAAACGGTAGGTTAGCGTACTGACATTTATAATATCATATTTGTTGATGAATTATGTAAGCTGTTTTGACATAATGATCAAAAACTGAACTCAAACTCGAAATCGGTCATCAAAAATCCTATGCAATTTTTTCTCGGTAAAACGAAAGTCAACATTATTTTTTATAATGCTAGTAAACAATGACGTCACTAGGCACTAGTGCCGTTCTATCTAATTAGCAATTTAAAACAGTTATTACTCATTTATTATAGTTATCAAAAAAACCTTTTAACTATACTCTCACTCGAATAAAAAAAGCTTCAAATACAGCAATAAAAAAAATAGTGAAGTACGCTATTGCTGTGGAAACAATGAAGGATTTTGTTTTGAATTAAATTAATAATCATAATTTCTTAATAAACCTAGTCTCTAAATAAATAGTTAAACAAGTCCCATTAATACCTGTCAATTCTATTGCGGAGAGGGACTAAATGAAATTAAATGTTAATGTCAGTAGTGTAATAAGTTGTAATATAATAAGTTGCAAGTTGTATTAATAAGTTGTGAAACTTATCTATGTTAGTTTTTATTTTCATTTTTGGATTTTTCACTCCGCAAAAATACCGTCAAAGCGAGGGAAACTTGAAATTCATCAAAAATATCTGAAACATCCTTATCCTGCCTAAACAATTACAATTATATACGACTTAAAGTTATAGAAAATAAAAATTGTTATTATTGTATAATATGCATATCAATGGATATATGTTGATATAAAATGTACGATAATATTATAATTTTTGTTCTTAAGGATTACATTAATCGTTCATAAGCAAATCTGTATTTAATTGTATCATCTACACATACATTGCTATTTTACTATGCTCATCAACTATCTGTGTATCATCATAACATAAACATTACTTGCTTATTATGTTCATTTGCGGTCAGCTACGACTGGTGCGTCACCGCTTGTAGGGTATAGACAGGCAACGCAAGCAATGCAATACGAAATTGATGTACAAATTGAAAAATAATTGATAGCATTAGGCGGTTTTTTTTTAATCTTTAAAATATATTGAATGGGACATTGCTTCGTCCAATAGTCAAGTGCGCCTCGAATTCGTAAAGTGGTCCGTATAATATATTTATATATTGTTATATTGGATGAAATTCTAAAGTCGATGATACAAGTCAACCTAATTAATATATAAAACTGGCCAACAGTATATCGGACCATGCTCAGTGTAGGGTTTCGTAACCATTACTACAAACAAATGCATTACAGATGAAATTTTGTATTAGTTTTTTATTGCGAAATTTAAGTTAATAATGTGTATATCAACATTGTATTTACGATTTGAAGGGGTAAATAATAGGTTTTAGTAAATAATTATATGACAATCTTTATACAAAGTTTATATTAAATATATTTATTACTATTAAATGGCTTTACTGCAATGCATTACTATTTTAATGTATTTACCTAAATATATATTTATGTATCAAATGTTTACCGAATTCTTTTCACTGCATGTGCTGCAGACTAAGCCTTCTCGTCAATCTGGTAATATGAGAATTCCAAGGCAATTTGGCATCTAAAGTGAAACCAAGGAATAAGGTCGTGTCCACAATACCCAGTATCCTGTCCTTGATCTTTACGTTGCCGTTGACCGGTTTAGCACTAATCAAGAAAAATTGAACAAGTTTTGTTTTCTTCTCACCGAGAAGAAGATTATTAATATAATAGAAATACTCCAAGAGCTGAACCCTGCGGTACACCCATACTGGCTGTAGATCCCGACGACCTCTCACCATTTACGTCAACTCTTTGAATTCTACCTCTTAAATAAGACACTAGAAGTGCAAGTAATCGACCAGTCACACCATGATGATGTAGCAGGAAACTTGTGTGTCGTGATGAACGCAATCAAAAGCCTTAAATAAATCACAAAAGACACCGATTGCGTCCCGTGAATCCTCCCAGGCATCAAAAATCTATTGAATAAGCTCAACACAGGCTTCAGTTGTTGAGAGACCCTTTGGGAATCCGAACTGTTTAACGTTCATTAAGTTATTATTATAAAAATACCGCAATAATTAATGTAAAATAAGCTTTTCAAAAATTTTATTGAGTGTTGGTAGTATTGTAAAGTTAGAAGGGTCAGATATACTACCGGATCTAAATAATGGAATAACTTTACTTACGGAATGGAATCCTTATAGTTTTATTATGTCCGTCCGTCCATCCGTATGTCACAGGCATTTCATTTAGAGACTACAGGACGCCTATTGGTGAAATTAATAGTGTAGGTGTCTCGTATAAGCCGCGACTTAGTTTCGTAGTTAAATAATAAAAAAGAAATACTTGTAGGGGAGGCACTCCATACATGTAGCAAAAGCTGAAACAAAAAATTTCAGTAAACATCAACGTGTGGCACATATTTCGACGGTTCTTTAAAATAAAATTTAAGGTTTCTGAACTGTTTTTCTGATTATTTGAATAATTTCGGAAGTAATCGCTCCAAAAGTTGCAAAAATTGTGTCCCCCCTTCTATTCTCGAAACCGTATGTCCAAAAAGTATGAAAAAAATTACAGAGTTAGTGCTTAATAAATACTGTCAAAGAAAATTATTTTGATTATGAACGAATTTACCGTTTATGAGTTATTGCCGAAAAACTGCGCTTCTCAACGAAAGGACTTAAGTCCAATGAAGATATTCTTTTTTGCTGATGCACTTTAATTTACACTAATTTAATAGTAATTGTCAACATGCCTACTTGTTTTTAGGGTTCCGTACCTCAAAAGGAAAAAACGGAACCCTTATAGGATCACTTTGTTGTCCGTCTGTCCGTCCGTCCGTCCGTCTGTCAAGACCCTTTTTCTCAGGAACGCGTGGAGGTATGAAGCTGAAATTTATATCAATTACTCAGGTCTACTGTCCCTTGAAGCTGTGAAAAAAATCAAACTTCTAAGCCAACGCAATCAAAAGATACAGCCGTTTATGCCGCAAATTTTCGACACTTGCAAGGGAATCAAAACCTACAGGGTGCTTCCCGTGAACTCAGAATCTTGAAATTTGGTACGAAGCAACGTCTTATAGCATAGATAAAGGAAAAATTACGAAAACCATAAATTTTTAGTTACATCACATAATATATATTTTTTTTAATAATTTTAAACTTACTACCCATTTCCTCATAAACGCGTAGAGGTATTAAATTGATATTCATACCAAATACTCAGGTCTATAATACCTTTAAGCTGTAACAAAATCAAACTTCTATGTCAACGCAATCAAAAGAAACAGCAATTTAAGCTGCATATTTTGAAACTCGCAAGTACTCGCAAGGGAATCAAAACCTAAAGGGTACTCCAGTCGACCTAGAATCTTGAAATTTAGCATGAAGCAACGTTTTATAGCACACATAAAGGAAAAATTCCGAAAACCTTAAATTTTAGTTACATTACAAAATATATATTTTAATAAATATAAACTTATTACTTTTTCCTCATGAACGCGTAGAGCTATCAAGTTGAAATTCATATCAAATACTTAGATCTAATTGCCTTTAACCCGTGAAAAAAAAAAAATTTTAAGTCAACGCAAAAACGCAAAACGCAAAAGTACAACCATTGATACCGCATATTTTGAAACTCGCAACTACACGCAAGGGAATTAAAACCTAAAGACCACTTCCCGTTGACATAGAATCTCGAAATTTGGTAAAACGAACTTTGTAAACCTTGCAGGTTTGTACGGAACCCCTCGGTGCGCGAGTCCGACTCGCACTTGGCCGGTTTTTTTAGTTTTAGGCGACTAAAGTGTTTATAAATATTCATTGCGGGAAATATGGAAAAAGTGTAAAACGTACATCTTTCATCTGTAGTACATTTCTTTGTAATAATGTTTTCGGAACCTTATAATAAGTATGGTTCGATATACTTTTGATCATTTTTTTTATATTAATTGCAACTTGGTAAAATTGAAGGTCTTGAAACACTAACAGACAGACCATCAACAAAATAATCATACGATGGTTTGGTTTACTTCTTCAGTTTGATGTACAGTACCGTTTTATATTGCCTATAACTACATAATTCATTGACAGAATCATTAAGTTCACGACGGCACCATTACATTAATACATGCTTACGTGCATCCTAACTTGAATGTCTATACATATGATATAATTATAACAGGCCGATGTCTGTACATTATACATATTAAAAAATTGGTTGCCTGTAAAGTCGGTATACGGGCGAAAGTTTTACGTGACAACGACTTTGAATGGTAAAATCATTTTAATGTGAATATTCATTCGTATAGTAGGAAGAAGGATGAAATAATAGTAACAATTTAAAACATTTATTTATACAAAGAATTATATTTAAAACATTAATTTATACAAAGAATCTCGCACTGAATTTCATATTAACAAAATTTTATTTTTACCTTTACATACATACGTATTTATATACAAATATACATACAATAACTTGCAATACATTTTGCAAGCTATGCACTAATTCTCTAGTGCGCGCGCGCGGCAGACCGATCATAGTTGAGTGGGAGAGACGCAAGGCATTCGGCGGGCCTCTCTCGTTCGGTGACTCATCGTAACGTTACCGAGCGTTACACTTTTTCATAAGTGACTCCCAGCCGCAACCTAATTTAAGACGTTGTCACGTCAAAAAAACTGACAAAACAACAGTTTTTAAATTTTTTCTTTTTGTCTGTCTCTATGTTTGTTACCGCATCACACAAAAACCGCTCTACGGATTTTGATCAGGTTTTCACAGTTTGATAGTTTGGGGTCTAACTTAACATCTAAGCTATGTATCATCTAAGTCTGTTGGGTAGGACTAGAGATACAGCTTGACCTCTCCGTAATACTGTCTTTCATACATTAGGGAGGTCATTTAAAATGGTTGTGTGAGAAAAATATGGATAGATGCCACGAGCGCTTCTAAAATGGTCTAAATATTGTAGTCCATGCGGGCGGAGCTGTGGGTAAAAGCTAGTTATGAATATAATAATTTGAAACATATAATATAAAAATTTTCTATAGGTTGCAAACAATTATTTTCGTTGGGATTGTTAGAATTCGAAATGAGATTAGAATAGAAACTTGAAGAGCGGCTCGAGGTAGCCGCTATATAAGGTATAGACTATGTTGCATACTTGTAGGAGATATGTTGGTTGGATAAAATAAAAATAAAAATAGTTTTTAAATTTTAAACGAACTTATTAAGAGTAATACGAAAGTTTCCAAAATACATATAAAACTCTTCCTGTCAAGTATATAACAGAATAAAAAAAGCAATTAAAGTCTCTATGGTAAACTGTGGAATTTGTAGCATAACCAATAATAAAATAGAATGAACATAGAAAAATACAGCTGAAAACTTTTAATGAAAGAAATGCGTTAACATCGAGTACTGTTCGAAAATAAAGTATCATAATTATTACAGGCAAAAACCAACTTTATTTGAACAAGAATTCGTCGTAAAATGTCAATGTGAATGCTGAACAGAAATACACACATATTTCAAATTGGCCACAGACTAGAGACAAAGCAAAGGAGATGCATAGTAGTGGCACCGTATACAATCACGTAGACGGTGAAATAACACAGGAAAGTTTTGAGTCCATTTGCCAGATTTCACGATTTCACCATATTTCACCATGATGTTTGAATAGTCCACTGCCCACACTCTAGTAGATTTTATGGTACGGTGAAAATGTCGTAAAAGTGATGCTCGTGCGCTTTAACACGTGATAAATAAGTTTCAAAACCATAAACAAAACAACTTTACTTTAGCTGTTCATCAAAGAGAAGGCAAGCAGACAGACCTCTAAGTTTTTACATAATATCAAAAATGTACCTTTCGCTTAAATACAGAGAATGAAACAAGACAAAGTAGAAAAAAAAACGTTCCTATCTTTTTTTTTAATTTTCAAACAAATAGTTTAAAAGTAGCTAATGTTTATTTTCGTTAGTTTTTTTCCTAAATTTTGTTCATGTAATGAACATCCACACCTTTCGCTGCTTTTTAAAAAAATCGTATTTAGTTTAAAAAAATAATTAGACATTATTATATTGTTTCATATAAAATAAATCATTTGTTACCGACAGGTTAGATCATTTACAGGTTATTAAGATCGAATAGGTACCAACTGTCACCTAAATTTTTTTCCATAACACTTCTTTACAGGTTGTTTATGAACTCTGTCTAGCGATGTTATTGCAATATACGCTGTATGATCTGTGGTCTAACTGTTGATATTCAAAAAAAAACTGTTAAACATCTAATAAATATTTTTTTTCAGTACGAATTATCACCTGATAATCCGGCTGCTAGAAGTTGATTATTATTTTTTGTCATTTTCATGCATATGCCTAGTTGTAATGATTAATTCTAATTCGTATGAAAAAATACATTTCATACAAACACAAATTTATGTCCATGATATGCATAGGGTTTATCTCAGGATGTTTTTTAATTGTCAAGAAACATCTGATAATACTATGAACCTAAATAATTCAAATGAAATAATTTAGAAAGTGTATAAGTTATGATATTTTATATTTAAATGCTTCTATTTTAAGCAGGTTTCAGGTTTATTTGTTAAACTGCCGTTTTTGATACATGATCAAAACCATTAGACCTGATTAGATAAACTGATTTCAATATCTAGATACATTTATAAATATATGTCATGTATGCTTATACGTGAAGGTTTTTTTGACAACCGATCTCTTAGTAAGAATGTGGATGTCCTTTAGTTTTTGATACGATTTTTATTATTAAATGACAATATGTCGATTAAAACTACTGTCGATTTAGACATCACTGCAATTATAAAGAATAGTGGCTAATTTTTATTATTATTTACAGGAAATTATCTAGTGTAATGCATTTCCCATAATTTTCCTTTTATTCAGAATCATATTATATAAGCTAGTGACTTGTTTTTTAGACTCTTCTTAACTTCAATTTCAATTGTACAGAGAGATAGATAGACATCGCAGTCTTCGATTCGACAAGTGCTTCGATTTTGCAAATTGTGTACGAAAAAACGTAAAAAATATTTTTAAAAAGCCTTTAGACTATCTTAAATTCATGCTATAAAGGTATATTTTTATACTAGCAACACCATTTATTTTTCCTAATGAAAAATATCGTAATATGAAATTGTTGCTTTTGCACTCCGTACAGTAAACGGACGAAACCTCAACTCTAAATGGCGGTATTAACTTAAGATCGGCCAAAAAACGAGCTGACCGAGGGCCACGACGGCTCGTACATTAGAGTCGGCTGCTAATAGCGATCCGGTAGTAACATTGAAGTTACCATTATTAGTTAATGATTTTTTTTATAGTAATGGCAACTTATAATTGTACTACAAATGCTGGTTTTAAAAAGAAAATAAAAAAAAACTGCGTAGTTTAAGGAAAATTTTGAACTATTATAGTATTTATAAAAGTTAACTTAGAAATTAAACAAAGGAATTTTTATGAGTTTTTACTCGTGTGTGCGCTTATCTGTTTGTGGCAATCGAAATGCCCCGATATTTGTTCAAAAAAATTTAAGTTTTTCCAAATTTTAGGAAATTCGCAATTTACGTCATGTCTGCATTTCAACATTAATGGAATAATATGCACGTCGGCTGTCTATGGAAAACAAAAGTGGAAGAGAAGTATATACAGAATAAGTACAAAATTATTAACTTGCGACTTTGCATAATTCTTACTGGACCGATTTTGTATTATACTAAAATAGTCTCGTTAAAGGGCCGAAGGAGAATGTAGAACGCATAGAAAAACAAACCAACATCGAACGTCAAATAGACGAAGCGGCTGACCACGAAAATCCATAAACACTGAAAAGTTTCATCAACGGATGAGTAAACGACAACCGGCTAATTGACGTTGCGACACCGCGCTTGAGGTTGCGGTGTCTTAACTGTTCATTCACCAATACAGTATATGATTCACTAATAGTCATGTAATGGCGATGACTATGTCGAATCCGGTCGAAGGCGTTGTTGAGAAGGAAGTCTAGACTACGCTTCTGACTGTAGTCTTGTATTTAAATCGAGTTAATTGGTTTTGGAGAAAGCGTCCTAGAAATCGAGAAATTGAAAAAGTCAAAGTTTGACTAGGTGCGATTTGAAATCTTATTTTCTACATATTTAATACTGGTGTAATAACTTTGTAGTACGTGTAGATTTTAACATTTAAAATGTTTTTTTTTCGTCGCCTCAATGGGAGCTCCATTTTCAGCGAAAATGCAAATTCGTTTTGGTGTTGTGAGCCTATAAGTGAGGAGAATGATTGTGTCAAAAGATGCGTATGTACAAGGACTCCGTGACGGTGGTAAATTTCTTTTAAAAAGTTTGATTATTTATTGAGAAATCTGCAAAAATCCGTTAAAAACAGGTGTTTTAGGGGGAATTTTTAGGACACTCTTAAATATATTTAGATATTTTTTTTAAATTTTTTATGTTTATATTGAAGCTTGACTCAATACTTAAAGAGCAAATTCTCATTTTTGGAAAATAATAAAATTTTGGAATTATGAATCTATTTAAAACCGGCTGTTTCACGGCTGACGACTTGCGTGAAATGTGAACGGGATTATTTATACGGTTTAGAATATCTAAAAACGTTATGTACCTTTTCATCATCATCACCGCTCAACCTTTAGCCAATCGCAATGATTGAAAGGGACAAGTTCCGATACACCGAAGGAAGCGTAATTATATGAGGGAAGAGTAGGTTCTTGCTTAGATTAGGAGTGACGGGAGTGTAGAGCCAGCCGGTGTTAGTGCAACCTTTAGTCAGAAACTGGATTCAGGATAGGTAACAGATACTATAGTGTGTCAATAAATATAGTGAGGAGGATATGTTCCTTCCTTTTCTTTTCCATTCTTCGTTTCCTTTACTTGGTGCAGGCTTTGACGTCCATTTCTGAGAGTTGGAACGGTTCATCTGCAGCTTTTCTAATTTCTAATGTATTCTGTGCTAATTTAGTTTATTCTTCCTGGTTCCTGTTGTAAAAAACTACTGTTTTGTTAAGCGAGTTTTTCAACTGTGGATAACTTTCTATTGTAGAAGTACTTAAAGCAGAGTCGAGTAGATGGTGTCTGGATTTTCCTTCAATCAATCTTTTATTGTTTATTTTCTCAACTTGGTGAAAAAGTTTTAGCGTCCGTCAAGGATTTGACAAATTTCATCGACAGCCATTTAAGTTTCGTTTTGCTTTGTACTATAGTCGCCTCTTGTTCTTGGTTTCTGATGCAGTAGCTCGTTTTACACAAGTCTCTCATGCGTAACTAGGACGTCTAATTTTTCTTTCTGTTTTAGTAGATCTTAAGACGGTGCTCATTAGATGATGTCGAGCTTTTGTTTTGAAAGAAAGTTACTAAATTTTCAATCTACTCATAGGTAGTGTAGGCACGAGATATGTGATTTTTTTACCTTTTGAAATGATATAATGTTAAAAAGCATATAAACAAAGCTTGTAAACTATAGATCATAGTAAGAAAAAGTAAATTTTAGCGCTAAATACCTTAATAAGTATATTACCAGGGAGACGTATAACATTTTTTAATTATAAAATATCTCAATATTGAATATGAAGGTACTGAATTCTATTTTTCACGTAAGAGCTACTGTAAGCGATTTTTTTTTTTGGGCAATATTTATGATAATTAGCACAACGTACAATCAATGGAGTCCCTCATCTTTTAAGAATTTTTCCTGGTTTTTTAGAAGAGAATTTTTGGAAAATTAATTTAGTTTTTTAGTTAGTCTCCCGCTGACCTGAATATAAAAAAAAAGGTAAATTGGCCAATATGATGTCGCCTGCTTATGTAGAAGCATTGGAAAACAAACAGGCAACTGGTAAACTCAGATTTAGAAAAGAGTACGTTTTTCAAATATGTTGTTTTATTTCATTTCACTCATAATTGCTTCGTACTTCTCATTATGAATTCGAAGTTTGGTACACAATTTCAAGTCCTGATTTTATGGTGAATTTCAAAGGCAAATTATATGATGGAACTGTCCTTAAATACATAAATTAGTTGGACAGCTCCATCTTAAGTTTGGACAATGAGAAATTTAAATGGGGAACAGAAAGATTTAATACAATGTAGGAAGTATATACAACTACTTTATTAAAACTTATTTTTTGGGGGAGGGGTAAATTTGGCCCTTCTAATTCAATTAATTTATTGTAATAATATACATAGAACTTTCGTTTTAAAATTAAAGTATTTATTTAAAATTTATACAATCTAGTATAAAATAAGTCGTAATTCCTATATATTATTTATCGTGCTGTTTTTGTTTACGAAATAAAGTGTGAACTCTAGAATTGCTGGTGACTGATAAACGTCTTGTTAGTGCTGACGAAAATGTAATTAATGTGTAATTATAAAAATGCAATGATATAGGTAAAACTAAATTACGATGATCACTAACGGGAAAATAGTACAATTTTGTTTGGTTAGACATAATTTAATAATTATTTATAAAAGTAACTTTAAAAAATATTATGTGAAAGTACGAAGGAATATATTCGTAGCGGCGGTCTTGTACTTATATTTGTACTTAATATCTGAATTTAGGTATCTCATTGATTTAAACACGAAATACTTTAAAAGAGCTGCTTCGTTCAACCTTGAGGCGAGACAAGTTCAATGGCTGGCTGATCACAAGGACAAGGAAAGAAGGAAATGAAAGTTTTTTTGGGATGGATATGACATTTAGCCTAAGAAACAGTTGTATATGTTATAACTACGTTCAAAGGTTAAGAACAATTATTTAATTTGGCTAGTTATATTTCTTTATCAACGTCAACAATTTTTAGAGACTGAATTATTTTTAGAAATAGATTATTTTATTAATACGTAGGGCGCACTGAACATTTCTGGAACGAATGAGAAAAAATTAATATGAATTGGTCAAATATGAATTTATTGTTTCTCAAAATATTCTCCGTTAGCATAAATGCATTTTTTCATACGAACAAAGCAACTTTGAAAACTTTTATACCGCTCCTCCCTGGTGATCTCGGAAACATGTTTTTCATACTCTTCGACAGTTTTTTCTGATGATGAAAATCGTTGACCGTATTGATTCTTAATTTTTGCAAACAAACAAAAGTCACAAAGTGCCAGGTTGGGACTGTATACCAGATTGTTCATAAGTTCTACGTTTTTCTCTTTCAAAAATTTATTTGTCTGTTTGGCCGTGTTAGAACTGATATCGTCGTGGTACAAGATAAATCGACGTTTATGGTTATTTTTACGGAGTTTGTCAATAACTTTCGGTAAACAAATGGTCGTATACTAATCCCTATTCACGGTTCAACAATTCTCCAACGCAACAGTAGCCACATGTCTAGTTTTATTAAAGAAAAGAAGCAATCATTCACTTAGAGACACTTCGCTTACGCGCCATTTTGGTTGGTTTCGGCGCATCTCGATAGATCCATACGGTTGATTACTGCTTTGTTTCGGGGTCGTAGCAATAAATCCATGTTACATCATCTGTTACTATGTCCCACTCCAAATTTGACGCCCCTTCCTTAATACTGGTAAGAATGGCATTGCACTAAGTGACGCGGTCCGTTTTTTTGAACCTCAGTTAAATTGTTGGGATCCACCGTGAGCACAGCTTTTTCATACCAAAATGTTTGTGTATGATTAATTGCATTTGGCTCACCCCTATGCGTAGGGATGCCCGAATCTCATGATAGGTCACATGTCTGGCTGTTTCTTACATACAGCGCTCAGCATCAATGTTTTTGTTGTTCACAGTGGTGGACGAACGACCGTCACGAAATCCATCAGAGATTGATACGACCGCGCTTGAATTCTGCAAACCAGTTATAAATAGTCGTCTTGCATGGTGTTTCATCGCCAAAAGCAGTTTGAAGGCGAGCAAGGCTCTACTGAGCTGTCAAATTACACTTAAAATCGTAGAAAATCATACTACGAAAATTTTCACAACTTAAATCCATAGTGATGAAAACATGTAATTCTTAAAATGACGCCACAGTGTAAAAACAATTAACAATTACATAAAGCACACTGCAATCTATAGCAAAAGAGTTACATTTTTAAATGTAGTAATTACTTTTTAAATATTGTATATGTAAGTGGCTAGTTCTAGAAACTTATAGTGCGCCCCACGTATGACGTACGAAAGTAATTGAGTGATATCTATTTTTTCGCACTAAATTTGGTTTTTTCAGCTATAAAACGATACATACATATATCTGACAATAAATAGAAATTGTTAAGGTTCCTAGTTAAGTACAGACACCGGTTTGCAGATATGTTCTAAAAATCGATACAAAATTTATATGAAAATGTCACTACCTTCAAAAACGACCCTGCTTTACTTACAGTTTATTCAAGACAGCTCTTTTGGAGCTAGTTAAAGTAGTAGCTTCTGTTCAAACCAACAATGAAGAGGCACGCCTCAGTTCAAATTTAACATAAATATATCATATTTCTCTACATACAGATTTCAATATTTGGAAGATGAACTAATCTGTCACTCTCAACAACATATAAATTTGAAATTCATTATTTTTAATTTCCAAAATACTCCTAACCGCTACAAGCTTTTGTTAATTTCGGAGCCGCAAATCATTAGCACCCGTAGGTCACGTACAGTCATTCTTGAATGCCGCATCCGAAAGGCTCGTTTTCGCAGCTCTCGGCGCGACCGATCCGGCACTTTCACTCGGCGGCGTCCGGACGTCCAGCCCGGGCGCCGGCCGGCGGCATATATTATGAATAGGATTTCTTTTTACTTTCATACATTTCGCTCATTGGAAGCGAAAAGTGGGCTACGATCGCGGGGGAACGGTTACGTCCTCTTTTATTTATAAATAGAGATGTACGCGCTCGACGGCAGCGCGGGCGGTGGAGGAGCACAATCGGTTGTGCCGTTGACATTGCTATTGATACTACTTTCATTTAACTGGAATCCTTCTTTTATTCAAAGCATGGCTATTCAAGTTCATTAGATGTAAATTTTTTTCGCCTGTTTTCCCTTTGTTATATACCCTTATGATTACAGTCTGTTTGTGTTACACTACTCATTGCAACGTACTTCTTTCTATTGAAATACAATTCATTGCATGAAGGTAAATTGATGATTTTAATAGTAAGAGAGGTCGAGTTTAAGTGAAATATGCTTTGGGATCAATTCGATCCCGAAATAAGCTCAAAATAATACATTCCCCCGATATGAAAGTCATAAAATAATTAATGTATGTTTTTATTTTTTTTTATTTATAAACTCACGCTTATTTCCGAGAGAGGTAAGCAGAAACCACAGATTCCACGTTTCGATCTCTGCACACCTCTCTAGCTCACTGACATACAACAATAGTTTCATGCCAATAATTTGCTCTGCAAAATATTTTCTAGTGTCCTTAATTGGCCCATCCATCACACACTATTGCTCTATAGATTTCTTCCATCAGTCTACTTCCATTCTTCCCTTCCAGATATCCAAACCATCGCAACATTCTTTTTCTTTTCTAGTCACTACATTTCCTTTCAAATCATATTGCTCTCTGACATCGCTGTTCTTTAAGGACGTCACATCTCTAATGATATCTTTCAGCGTTACGTAATTATGAATATAAAATTTACTCTTTTAATATTACTTAAACGTCTGCATAAAATTAATGACACGAATAAACGACAAGTTATAAACTATATAAGACATTATACTATGCGTACGGCAGTCACAGTTAAATGCGTTAACGCTTACAAGGTGAGGCGCGCGCGCAGTTGAGCCAACGTAAAATTGCCATTACATGGACAATGAAAATGTAACTTTATCATTATGCTTTTAGTTCTGAACATGATAAAGTTGCAATTTATTTCACTTTTAGAATTAATTAGAATTAGATTTAAGCTTCGATCGTATTAATGAAAATTTTCATTATAAAGAACGATTCTGATTCAAAATATCTTTACTTTATAGATCAGTAAGTAACATTTGAAGAATGTTATAATTTTTTTAAGGCTTACCGCTAGTCCGAAAGGTAGTTTGCCCTCAAAAAAAACGAACGAGTAACTTAAGGGTAGCTCTTTTCTAATTTTGTAATACACAACCACAATCGATTAAAAACAATTACTAAATGAAACATCAACAAAGTCGAGCTTGTTATGGCATTATATTCTTTTTTTACTGAGTATTTGTTAATCTTAAAATAATAATCTTAAATTTTGATAAAAATAATTACAATTTCAGAGTAAAGATCAATAAGAATTGAAAGATGATATATAAACTGAAAAATGAAGATAAATAATAAAAAATCTAACATTACTCGTGAAGTGATTTTTTGCATTTGCGTTTATTTTATTAAAAGAATATTATGAAATTTTTCTAGTATGAATAAACAGCTTATTAGTTTATTGACAAGAACGAAAAATATAAGGAATGTGTTACATGTTTTTAATGTAAAATTTAAACAAAAAGCCAGTACAAAATGATAACGACAATGTTAAGAATTCTTTAATAAACTTTTAGTAAATGCTTTAGTAACTACCATCATTTACTAATTTTTCGTATTTAAAATATAGATACTTTAAGTTCCGAAATTTTCTTCAATAGTTTTGCCGAAAATCTGCTTTTGTTCCACGTTATATATAAAAATAATACTGCTTTTCTTTTCTTGATATTTAAGAACACATACACGCTTTCTTTATTTATATACATGTATATATTAATAGTCTACGTGTCGCTTACAGACTCAAATACCATTCGATCAAGCTCAAATTTATGGTATACGTTTGGCACATCATTATCATTATTTTTTTTATTTACAAAAATATTTCTTGACAAAGTTGGTAGTGTTTATCTCTAGCGAATTATTTTGTTTCTGTAAATTAGGGTCTCCAGTCTCTGTGTGAGGTTTGTTTGTGTGCGGAATTCAGCCAGGTAGATTCCGAACGTCAAAAGGTAGCTCGTAGTGGATGCATGAAAGTTGACGATCGTATGCGGGGTTGGTGGGGGGGCGGCGGTCAAATATTTGAAACGAGTCGATGGGGTTGTAGAAACACACGTGGATGCATGTTAACATCAGTCCATACACTTAGATAATAGCGCTTCGATCGTGGCGCCAGCTGTCGGCGTGAACGCGGCGGTCTGTCGTTCTGTCCGTTGATATTGAGATCGTTTCGAAAGTGGTTAAGCGACCTTGCCGCGCCTCGCTCGGGTTTCCCGCATTAAGGTGCCTGCTCGCACACGCTCATACGTACGAGTGTACGGATATATACACAAGTGTAGCACACAAAACACATACGCACACATACACATGCGTACGTGCACAAACACATAAACATACATTAAGGCATATAAATTAAAAATTCAAGTACTTTGTTCAATAAGATACTTTTAGTGGTTCGTGATGCACTTTGGTATGAATGAACCTATAGGTCTTTAGGGTTCCTTTTAGTAATAAATGACCCATTCGTTTCACGAAAATTTTTTCAAACTCGCTAATATAATATGTCGATTGCGTCAACTAAATTCCTTTCTGCTGTTCCATTCTAATAACCAATGTCATAAAAATGTAAATATTTATCGTTGAATAAATATATTTTAATGTTAATGAGCAATACGATAAAACGAAGATAACATTAAATAATAATCCACAAAAAAATACAATATTTTTGCAATTATAAAAGCTAAGAAAGAGTTTTTGAATTTTTTTTTGATCATTCTTTTTCAATAAACTTAGTTATACATAAGGACGTAGGCACCTTATAGGTTTTATCTTACAACATGAAACATAACTGAGAATGGAGTGACGGATATCCACAGATATTTTTTCAAACTATACGTCATACGATTTAGGATCTCGTGTCAAGTTTCTGGTACAACCCGCCATTAAACGGTAATAAGTATTACGTCACACCGTCGAATTTATAACCTTACTGGGGCCAGATCGTAGTTTAAATCGTACGACCTTATTAACGAAGTACGTAGATCTGCATCTATTAATTATTGTTGAAGGAATTCTTGTACGAAAAAAAAACTTTGCATCCGCGCATTAAATTGGAGAATAAGTATTTGATTCGCGAATAACTTACAAGTTAAAATTGAAATTATGATGTAACGTTTGATTTTTATCACTTGTTCTTTTAGTTTCGAGCGTAGTCCCGCTCTCTGTTTCGATTCCAGTTTTATATATGTATTTCCTGCTATGCATAAATAAACGCTGTCAATGATCTATAGGTACATGACGTAAATAATCTTTCTTCAATTTTATCTCAAAAGCATATAGAAGCGGTACAAAAGCGATGTCGCCAGTCGTCGTATGACATTCCATGACGTTACAAAATAATTGTTATGGGATGGTTGACTGTCATCCCTTAACATTCCAACATCAACGTTCGGATGCCAAAACTTATCAAATATAACAATTCATAATGTTATCTCTACTCTGTTCATAATATCGACATGGATACCTACTTTACGACTAAATGTAATTCATTGGTAAAACTAAATCTATAGGTAACACATTTGACTATAAAAAACTTTACTATATCTTATATAACTACTCTTCATACAGTGTCGAAAATTTTGCAATCCCCTTGCCGAGATAAAGATGTCCGCTCAATAGCTGATGGCGAGCACCAAGGCTAATTCGTTATTCACCGTCAGCACGTAACAGGTGAATGCGTTGTTGATGTTCCTAGCGACGCGGCGACCGGGCGCAGCCGCGAATTTTAGGTGCATTTAGTGACAGTTACCCGCTACTTTATTCCATAAATGGAATTAATATAGAACCGTTTGCCGAGGACGGGTAAAATATTTTTAATGTCAGCATCCCGTGCTGAGTTTAAAAATAACTTACCGGCGCGTCCGGTTGGAGAGGGTTGAAACATTCTAAAAATCTAGCGGAGTATGGGCATATTTATATCTTCGAGTATACAGTACTCGCGAAATATCTCGACCGTCTTAAACTTAACCACGAATACAGTGTTAGGTCTCAGCCGTGCGTTATCGGATAAGGGCGTAGGGTGGATGAACTTCAGCTCGGTCGAGATGTTTCGCGCGCACTGTACGAAGGATGACTTGAAGGCATCGAAACGGTGCGGTTACAGTTAATAACGACAGAGGGCGAGATACAGTCTCAACTGGGTTACCAGTCGCGATCGCTTTACTTTGAAAATGGGTGGATAATTATTATGGACTAAATTGTATATAAAACATATATATATATATATAACAATTATTTTTAACCGACTCAGAAAAGAGGACGTACTACATTCGACGTGCATATGCACATTTTTTATGTATCTTCACCGAATTCTCTGAAACGGATTAATCGATATGGATTGTTTAAAATGTGTTCTATTAGAGTAGATTACAAAACGGTCCCATATATTTCTTTAATGACGTAAAACATATTACTATTTAAAAATTCCTTACATTTCCTTGTTTCCAAATTGCCATGTATTTACAGAGATTTCAAGATAGTGATGTATTTTTCTTATAAATATAGGTTGAATAGTAATACAACAACTCACATTACCGCTCATATACGTTCTCTTAAATATAACCGAGTTGGGAAACAATTGAATACTTAGACGTTTTAGAAAATAACTTAGCTAATCGACGGCCTGGCGTAACTGTGATTCATAGAGCAGACTAAGAGTATAGAATTAGAATTATTACCAGCGTCACCGAATAATTTGAGATCGGAACTGGTTTTCCACGTTGCTCATACAAAAATAGAGGCAACGGCCTGGCTCATTGTATATTTAAAACTGTTTTATATATTTAATATTTAAAGTTTATTTATTTAAAACTCTTTTGAGCCACGATTAAAGCTAGGTATTTATAATTTTTTTTTAGGATCCCTACTCTTAAAATGGGGATGAATTTTGTATTTCTTGTCTGTCCCATTGTCTGGCGTATGCTTGGATAGTTCATTCAAAAATATTGCTGGTCTGTGAAAACCATTTTCCGATTTAGTGATCCGTTTGCGAAATATTAAGCTTCAAAATATTAATTTTTCTTAGAGTCAAGTGTCCTTCCCCTTCTATCGGGTAAAGGGTTATTCTTGGATTTGTCAAAGGTTCACGATAGTAGCATATATAACTAAGTTAAAAGGAAAATTATGACAACTCAATAAATTTTACTAGAGTAATAGTCGATCAACTTTAAAATATACACCTATCTGGAGAAGCAAAAAGCAAAATCGCACAAAACCCATAGAAAATTAATTAGATGACGTTGTTGGTTATGTAAACTAGATAGTAAGTATAAGTTTGTGAACTATGTAAAATTATGGAAGTATAAAATCGTATCATCCTTAACACGCGTCCTATGTGGATTCATTTCAGACGTTATGAACCGCTAAACCGTGAACTTAATTAATAGGTTCATAGTATCAAATAAAAAGCTCTCTTCTAGGTCCATATACTATGGTCGGCAATTACGGTAAGATCCTACATACACTAGGCCGGTTTTTTTTGTTTTTTGGAAAAGTTATATCAATTGTTTATCGCCTCCCTTCGCTTCTTTATTTTTCTAGTTGTATTTTAGCATACAGGTTTGCTCTTAAATTTTCAATGAAAACAATTTTTCTCCACAATTATGATGTTTTTAAATGCATACACATTTGTAAAATATGTATACTAGAGAATCATGTGAAATCATTTGATATCGAGAATTTGTTTTACTGGAAAAGTTGTTAGTTTAATATACAGTAATAATAGCAATATAAACTCGCGTATTTCTAAAAAGAATAGGCAGATACTACATACAGACTTGTAAATGTTCATTTTGTTGGGTTATAATTTCCGTTTCCTTATTTTTGGTATTTTTCTTAGAATAAAAGATATGTATATGAATAAATTTTAATTGTACAGTGTTACGATACTTTTCCATTTGTTTTATATGCAATAATCGAAATATACAGTACTTTCCTTAACCGATATTAATTTTGATTTATTACCATTTAAAGAAACATTAATATAAATTGCTTTTCTGTGGCAGAAACATTTGCCGATTCATAAGTCTGTATGTTGCGATATTTTTTTTTTAATCTGAAATGGTGCATCCAGCGGTGTGCATTTTGATCTAAAGACCGTTCAAACATCAAGACAAAGAAAACCATCTTAGAATATCAAAATTTTTTTAAAAATGACATTATAAAATAGGTTTTTTTCTCCATTACTAATGTTACTTGTTTCCAATTTTGACGATGAATGAACGAATACGGTATTTATAAAAAAAATTATCAAGGGAAATATTTCATTTAGAAGCGTACATGATAACAATGACCAAGTTTTTCAGTAAAATTTCAGCATTATTTTTCTATTAAATGTTTAATATCTCCTTTACATTTAAAATTATATATAATATTTTACGTCTGACTTTTCGCATTCGAGACCTTGAAGTTACCCAATCCCAAGACGTTATGATGTTGCAAAATGATTTTTTTTTTACAATGTTTTCATCACGTCCCAAAAATCACCGATACACGACCCCATGGTTCACGTGGTTTTCACCAATATATACAAAAAAAAAAAACAGTTTCGCCACACATTGTATTCAGAATAGGTTTGGCCATACGACTTCTGACCCATGGCTTGAAAGCGCGCAACCTACCGTTATCGGTTAGCAAAGCTATAATAATCTCTTCTCAATGATAAATCTGTAGATACGTTGCCCAAGAAGATTAATATAATCTTCTAAGGTCGTTCCGCGGCTCGATGAGTAGCGAGTACTCAATTTTATTCGACGTAATGACGGATCGAAATGACTCGTACGTTTTTTTTCTAACAATGAGGCCTTAACGCGTGAGCGTGAAAGCGCACACAACTCGACAGTATGTGTCGAAGTGAGGCGAAAGCACTTACTAATGTTAAAAAGCTCATATACAACTTATTGGGGGCACTTTATGTTTCACGGTTAAAAGAAGACTCGACATGTTCACAGAGTGTTTTAAAATAAGCAGGAAAAGTGTCCTATTTGTGTATAGAAGTATGTACTGTAAAAAAATTAATTACATTATTAGCCATATAATATATGACTGCCATATAAGTATGTCAAAGAAATAAAATTTGAATAAGTTAAACTTATAAAATATGTTGTTATTATACCGATAAATTTAGCAGTTTTATTTATGCTAGCCTTTGGCCACGGATTCTCCCGTCTGGACATCGAATAAATTTTTTTGTCTTTTGCATCGACCGATCACGCTGTCGGCTATGATACCGATTATGATACCGATGTTGTTCCTTCTTTCGATTTCAGTCCTGGCTCCGCTTTTCAATCTAATTCTGGTCCCGATATAGATTCGGGTTCTGTTTAAAATATATATAATTGCGTCTCCGTCCACCTTGACATACAACGAATCTTTCATCTTTTATATCGATCGACAACGTTATAAATCATGATTCTGATTTCGACTCCATTCTCGACAACACACCAGAGGAAACCATATTTTTACACCGAAAACACATGGGATGCCGTTATTTTTTTTTTATTACAAAGATCTCGCGTTTTCGAACACTTTTGATCCTAATCCCGGTCTTGCTCATAATCTCCATTCCGAGCTCACATTGGATTTGAACCTCTCTTGAACATTATTGTTACCAATAACAAATCGGCATAAGTAAAAAATTTGTTCTACGATCATGCGAACGAAACTGCGAGTCAAAGATGATATCTTTGTAAATTATAGCCTACATGTTATTTTGATGTATAAGCTATATTTTATATTAATGTAAATATTAATATAATTTATACTAATGTAAAGTATTAGCTAATTCTATTCAGCCGTTAAAAAGAGATTGAGCAACAAATATTCAAACGTCTAAACATACAAACTGTCACATTGAAAATATTAATAGGATTATAACTCTATTGATTTATAATCAAATGCAGTGTTCACAAAACAAAATTGCATACTCCTTGTTTTCTGCTTCGAATTGCAATATATCAAATTTATTCGTGTAATAGCCTTCGCTCACGGCTACTGCCATGTCGGCAGACAATATCGATCATCTTTTATATCGACAGATCTTGTTGTCAATTCAAGATTCCAAAACCGCTCTCGATTACGATTGCGGTCACAATCTAGATTCAGAATCGCGTCCCGCCTTTGATTCAATTCTGATCAAATTGTTTCAAAGTAATACACATTCTTGTGCAAAATTCACACATATGCTGCTGCTAAATTATTTTATTATGAAATAATATCGCACCAGCTCTTGATTCCAAATTACGGTTCTGGTCGCTATTCGAATCGCGGACCGATATTGATTTTTATCTTCCCTTGGTTATATTGTTATTTATAGCCAATCGACAAAAATTTGTAAAGAATGCGTTGTTCTATATTCACTACGGTAAAACCTAGTTATAAAACAAATTAAGAGAGAGAAAAAAAAGAAGACATACATATTCACCGTCATGAACTAAGTGACATAAAAGTCGTAATTTTCAATGTTTATACATAAACCTTGAATATTTTTTGAACAAAAATTAATCTAGAGTATTTTCTGAAAAGTTGAGTATCTGCCAATAGAAATTCGTTTAAAATCGGTTTAAGTGTTTGGAGATTAGCTCGAACAAGCGAACAGACAGAAAAATTTAAAACATATTCTTAGGTTTTAGTAACCTAGGTATGTGTTGAGAATAATATATAGCGGGAAAAACTATACAAGCTTGTGTTTGTATGGTTATTCGTTCATTTAAAAAAGCCTTTATCTCGAATTCACAAACACTTCATTTTTTGAGTTCCGAGCCAAAATGGCAAAAACAGAACACTTATAGTTTTGTCTTCTTATCCTTCCATCCGTTCGTCCGTCCATGTGTCACAGACATTTTACTCAAAAATTATAATGTCCATATTGATGAAGTTTGTGTTATAGGCGTCTTGTGTAAGCCGCTATTTAGTTTGGTAGTAAAATAGCAAGAATAAGTATTTCTAGGGGAGAGCACTCCATCCATGTAACTAAAGCTGAAAAAATTTTTTTCACGAATCATCAATGCGTGGCACATATTCCGATAGTTCTATTAAAATTATTTTAAGGTTTCTTGACAATTTATTGATTTAGTTAATATTTTCGGAAATAATTGCCCCGAAAATAGCATAAATTGTGTACCCCCTTTATTTTTTAAAACTGTATATTCAGTAAATATGACTTAAATGGATAAATTTAAAATATGTATGAAAAGCTATTAAAATCATTACGCATTGGGATTCAAATGCGAATATCTTCTAAATAGTTAGAGTAATCGTTTAAGTACAAGAGACCTTTTTTGTAGAGCAATAAAATTCTTACAAAAATGATTGAAATTCATTTGAAATAATTGTTTTTTAGTAAGTTACAAAATAAATTAAAAAAATATATATAAAATAAATATAATAGAGGATAGTCTTCCCATTAATATTAAGAGCACATATTTGGTAGGTACTTTCTAGAGGTACGTAGCAACTAGTTTTTGTGTGTCTGATCAAAAAAGATCGATATTTTTGACCCACCTTAGTATATACATTAAACTACAATAGATATACAATGACATCATAATGTTGTTTACGAGATAAATATATTATTAATAAATATATCAGATATAACGCAAAAATTTAGAATGAGCAAAAAAAAACAAAAAGGGTATAGCAAATTATTATTTGCTATACCCTTAAAAAAATAGTATTAAAAAAAATAATCTGAACTCCTATATGGGTCATGGCATAAAATCGGTTTTAAAGTGCAGATGGTAGAGGATGGCTGTAATGACGCCATGACTACATTATAATGATAGCTTACGGAATGGGTAATCACTGAACTTACTCAATAGAATGTAAAATGCACCTTCGACGGAAGTCCTCAAGTCCAAAGACAACTGCGTCAACTGAAAGAAATAAAAATTCACTTAAGCGAACTGAATGGTCTTTGTTTCTTATGACACAATAAAAAATGCAAATAAAAATAGTTTTTTTTTTCTATTTTACGATATATTAACTTTTGTCCTCAGATGCGTCCGCATGGGTGCAGACAAAAGCTAATATATTGTATAATATAATTGGTCCCTCATTTTCTATATCGAGTAATCCTGCTACTATTGATCTAATCATATTTTCGATTTAAGTTCCGGTATCACAGACTTGCAATCCGGTCCTGTTTTCTACTTCAATCCCGAGTTTCTCTCTTTTCCAATTTCGCTATAGCTCTCGATTCCGATGTCGATCCGGCTTTCGATATAGTTTAGGTTTCTTGTGAAGTATTGCACAGGGACGCATTGGTGGGTGATATTAAATATTATGCGTATAGTTCAGAAAATAATTTATCTATGTATTAAATTACATATTAATCCATCTAGCCACTTATGCGTAATTAATTTACAACCAAATATAGTCACAAAGATTCACATTTGTATTATTATAATAATAATAGAACTTAGTACTGATGAAAACGCATTGTTATTAAAGCCCTATAATTTACTTTTATTTACTATGACTCTCCTATTATTAAATCATTATTATTAATAGAAGGAGAGCCGACGATGCTAAATCGGGATTTACTTGAGCGTCATAGACACCTATTGGGTTGCGAAGCTTAGATGATAAAAAGAAAAGTTAGTAGAAATTATTTTTTTACTATGTAATTAACTCGCCCTACCTTAATCAGACGGGCTCGACAATTTTTCTTTACTAATCTGATTCCTTATCCTTGACGGGCTCATATCTGCTGAAGGTACTCAACAGGCTACAAGGATGCCCCCTTACGTTAATTTGCCGCGCTCGAGTAAATCCCGAAATCCCCTCTTGGGCTCCCCTACCATAATCATATAGATAATCGGATGGATTGTTGACATTCTCTCTTATTTTTGCTTTCACTCTATTTCGCCCTCTCTCTCTTAATCCTCATCGCCTTCTCTAACAGCGCTGTATCTCTTAACAAAGCTAATAATAAGCATGGTGGACAAAATAAAATAAAATGTAAACCTTTTACATATTCTAATTATAAAGTCATACAGATAAACATACAAAAATAATCAGTGACCTTTTATGTGACAATGAGTTCTAACAGTTTCTTTTAACTTTCATCTAAATTGGTTAAGTCATTGCCAAGTTATAAATAGACATAAAGACAAACAGACAGAAAGATAAATAGATAGTAGCTTATATATTATAGAATGGTTTGCTCTATTAATACACTACAATTGCTTCAAATCAGTTAGTATTGTTGAGATGAAAAAAAAACATATAAACGAACAGACAGACAAACAAAAAGTAGCCTACGTTCATTCCCTGGTACAAGACTATCTTCGTGACAAACATCAAAATCTGTAAAGCGGTTTAGGTGTTAAAACACTTCAAACAAACAGACATACAGAGACATTTTCACATATATTATTTATTTCGTATTTATAAATACTGTACTTCGTAAACCGCTTTGAGATTGTAATTTTAGAATTCAAACTGTTGTCGAAGTCTTACTAAAGAAGTTCTTAAATGGACACCTAATGATTAGTGACATAAAAATAAGAGAGTACGCCGTACTCCGTTATCCGTCGCTAATGATGACGTCACATTATTAGTGACATGAAAATCATAACTATATCGATCCGTTTGGCAATTTTCCAGTCACGCTCACCGACTACGAAGTTACGCCTTCTCGTTACTCCACATAGAGACTTAACTTTAATGATTGCTCACTTTGAAGATCTATGCTTAAGGAATGTGTACTATGAAGACATCTTTATGCCATGAGACATTAGGATCCTAAACTTCTGGAAACCAGCAAGTGGCAATATTTAGAAATATTAAATAAATTGTAAACAAATTGGAATGTGCGATGCGGAAGCAGAAATCATGAATTAGTTGTAGGCGACTACAAGCCTAGGTTATCAATTTTGTTTCGTTCTTTTATAACTGATATTAGACTGAAGAATTAAATGTTTTGGATCACCATGTGCAATAGAAAAGTAGGCATGGGGCGCCTTAGAAAACCTTGTGTAGACCAAATTGATGGCATAATAAAGAAGGGCCAAATTTTAAACATTCGAAACTAGCCAGTTTGAATTAAACGTTTCATGGGTGTCAGTGAAGCAAGAGGGATATTTAAAGATCGTGCTACCGTATATAGAGGTCTGTGGTATCTGCCTACCTTACAGCGAAATATATATATATATATATTTTTTTTTAAGTTTTGTTTAGTTTTGTGTTTGTTTTTCCTTTTATTTTTAGTATTACTTAGGAATATTTCCCGTCATTGATTTCATGTCATAGTTTATTTGCTTAGACATATGATAATCTTTTCGTGATAACTATTGGACAATATTAAATTCTAGATCTACATAGATTTTATGCTTACATTTTTCTTGTAGATTCGAAGCAAAATCTACTAAATTATTAAGAAATATATTTAATAAATCGTTTTCTCTGTCGTCCATTTGCCTCTTTAGGATATTATTATTTTCTTTGATTTAGTTTCGTTTTTTATTCTAACCGAAATTAGTGTGACAATTTAAAAATTACTGATCCTTGATTAAATGAATTTTTATGCTGCAATGATATTTCGAATGCTTCCGCAAATGCGATGAATATTAATTCGCGTTCAATAAACTCTGTTTATGTAAAAAAAAGAAAAGAAAACTAAAGTTTAATCTGTATTTATAATGGTAGAATTGTGAATAAATGTTACTAAATAGATAAAAACTATTTATTCCAATAAAATATTTCACAAATAATGTAAACAGTAACGAGACTCTCGTATTAGATACTCGATTACAATCTGTAAAGAATTTTTTGCTTTTAATGATTTTTGTGACATCGAATTTCTTAAAATACAATAACTTCATTATACGAATCATTCAGCGATCGTGAGAAGTTAAACAACGATCACGGGATGATTTAGATAAGAATTTTTGTTATGGAAAGTGAAAAATCATTTCTTAATTCGCCTTGGGCCACGTGTCTTATAAATATGCATATAAACCAATACGAAAACCTGATAAAATACACCACAGCTCATTGATATATAACGCAGCCTACATCCACACTACTTTTCATCTTAAACGCATGCTCACACATCACACCACCTCAATTACGACGTAGCTAAAAAGCGAAATGCATATCTTTTATGACACTTCGCGTAACTGCCTAATGTAGAAACAGAGTTTATTACGGCCGTTATGTAGCTCAGGGGGCACGAGTTTGGCTTGTAGTTTTTAGTGCATTACCTATTCGTACGCAGTTTGAAAATATCACCTGACGGGTATTGAAGGCGAATAAAAGAATCGTTATGAAAAATTTACGTGTCGTTGAAGATTCATCGATATGTGCGTCGACATGTGATAATGCGCGTTGAATATTGGACCAAGACGAGTTTGTGGGTTTTATGTTTTTAATTTTTGTTGTATAATAATAAAGTTATTGTGGCTAAATACTCTTTCCTTAGAGAAACGCCATGGCGTAAGAGGGGTGGGATATAGAAGTAAGGAAATTCTAGTATTTTTGTTCTGAAAAAGTAGTACAATTTTTATTTATTGTCATTTCGTTCTTTTTTGGTTATGCGTTTCATCACCTTCTGTAAGTCTGTCACCGATGGAATTAAATATTTGAAAAATCTAAAATACTAGACAGACAATAATAATTAAACATAAACAGTTGCATATTTAAAATATCATCGATGTATTATGTTAACTATCTCTACGAAAATGCCAGCCAGTTGGAAGTCACGGACGATATCTTGTAGAAGGTTAAACTGCATATTTTTATCAACGAACTCGTAGTCTTCGATTTTAGATGCGTAATAAAAAAATGAAATAAGAAAATTAATATTTCAGCCGCATATTTCATAGTTTATTATATTCAGCTCGATTGGGCAGCCTGGCTATCATGATTTTGTCACATTCGAGCATCTATTACACTAAATAAAAAAAAAAAAACTTTGATTAAAATAGCAAAATAAGCGATTTCTTATGGTTACGTACGTACGACGTTATTTTTATTAAATAAACATTGTTGAAGTGACAAAATTTATTAATATAAATTTAATCTGTGTTAATATTAATTTAACATTTCATATTGTGTTATAATAATAGATCGTTTAAATGAAATGGAAAGTATATATAATAATAACTTTGATAATTTTCATGAGCCATTCCTGTGAATTTAAAATAAAAGTGTATGTAAACTTACATTAATTATTTGTAAAAACTATAAAAAGAGGGTTTTTTTCTTAACTAGTACAGTGATATCTACTAGAAATCCGTATTTTCAACTAAATGCTTTTAGTACATACCACTAGTTTTTGGTATTTGCTATTAAATGATTCTAGTACTTCTAACAAAACTACTTTTTTGCTTCCAACAAAACTGTTTTCATAGAGTTTTCGAAAACACTTTTGTTGAAATGCAAAAATAAGGTTAATGTACTGTTAGCACAACGCGGAAACTTTCATATATTAAGCTGAAAAGAACAAATACTACACTTTGATCTCAGCCAAAAGGCAGAGAAGCGATAACTTAGAGAAGTACTTCGAATTGTCTAAATCTGCTCGTCGGCACATATAGCACGATGTAAACTTTTTTTAGTTAGCGCCATCTACCGAACAATGTAATAAATAGTTCGTTAAAAACACAATATTTTTCATAACACAAAAAAATTGAAACTGTCTTCAAAAACCTATTTACATAATTTCTTAAACAGACTTCAAATTTACCGTTTCATATGCATGTTTACATATTATATGTCCTTTTGATTTACTTCAGCTAGAAGCGACTCCAACACAACTGATTATTTGCGTTTGAAGTCTATTTAAGAAATTGTTTAATAGATTTTTGAATGCAGTTTATATATTTTTTTATTTATTTTATTTCATATTTTGTAGTAATCGAGTAATCATAAATTTATAATTAATTTTCTAGGCCATGGTTATTAAAATAAGGTAAGGGAACATATCCATACTACGTGACCCGTTTACGGGGGGGGGGGGTCTTCAAAATACTACGATTAGTCACAGGACGGGGGAAGGGCTTAAGGCTTTATCACGTAGTCAGAGAATTTTCGCGCTTTTTCCGGAGATATATTCAAATTATGACGCGCAGCGTTTAACCACTTTTTTAAACTCACAGATGGCAACACTAACGCAAATATGCCGGGACGCCAGCTGATTTAAAACTGATAGTTTTTGTACTCATTAAAAAATTATGTCCTTATATAGTATTCTATTTGTAGTAAAACGTAAGTACCTGTTACAATATGTTTTTACATAAGTTTTTTCTCGTTGATTATATTAACTTTCTGTTAGCAAAAGAAAATGATTTAAAATCATATTTATGAATTACTACGTGAAAACTATGGGTCTCAACATATACTACAGTTGGTCACCGAAGAGTTGTAAAATATGGGTCACGTAGTATGGGTATGTTCCCTAAGTACCTTCTTTATTTTACGGAGCAAATAGAAAAGCAGTTTCGATGCCAAATTTATTGTCCATAGGTAGTCACTTCAGGGTCTTTGCATTCTTAGTTGGAACGCAACCATAAATTATACTTATTCTTTTTAATGTAAAAGTTCTACAATTCATAGAGATTACATTTTTATTCACTTCCACATTCAATTTATTCATTTTGTTTCCGCTATTATCGCTACGAGTTCCGTTTTGTTTCTCTTAAGATTGTTACATTGGAATTATATAAATGATTGAAAGTACGTAGGTAGATTATTAGATGATTCATTTTAATTCGATTTAAACTACTCTTCAATGGCTATTAGTAAAATTTAGTTTACTAATAGCCATTGAAGAGTAGATTTTCGCGATATATTGCAGTATTATCTCCTAACCGTTAAGGAGTGCTGTGGCTTCCGTCATCGGCTCAGCAGTATGATATGATAACTATCATACACAAAAACTTGAGCAGCTAAAAAGGACTCAAACATACTATATGTGCCTTTAACATTTAAAGGTTTCCTTCGATTTTTCTGGAACCGTCATTCTATCCTGACTTGGTGACTATGGGACCTTCTTGGAAATATACCTTCCAAAGAAAAAAAATTTCGAAATGAGTTCACAATTGATCAAATTATCACTGAAGATATATCAAATATACTGACGAAATTTGAACCTCTTCCTATTTGAAGTCGGCTAAAAATAGTCTTGTGAAAAATAATGCGATTGTTTTTAATGTTAACAAAAAATGTTTGGTTGACATAAAAAAGTGCGTTTTGTATTTTATCAAATATCATTGTTAATATAAGCTTTGCATAGTGTTATTTTTAGCTAAGAATAATACTTGAATTTGTAATACAAAGTTAAGCAATTTTAATCGAAGTTAACTGTCACTATAAGATTTTTTTTGTTTAATATTATGGCATACGATGTTATTTTAACAAAAGACTATTTATTTAGTGTTATTTTAATATTTTCTGCCCATACATTCCATAAAATTCTATTGATAACGTAATTCTCATGTTAGATGAGCTTAACAAATTTGTACTTACTTAAAAAATAATTTGAAATTAAATTTGAACATAACGTATTACATAATTATTGTACTATCTTTTTACGTTAAACTTACAATACGCTCTTATTCATTTCACAAAAGATTGCATTTTGTCACATAATATTACTTACGCATATTTTTACAAAATATCTTAATTTAAACCAAATGTATTTTAAGTTTATTTTAACGTAATTGATAGTTACTTATATGAAAAAAAAAAATTGGTCAAATCAATGTAATAAAAATTAAGTATTTGATATTTCTTATAATGAATATAGCGTTTCGTATTAACTATTATAACTAAATACTCTTTGTTATGTTTATCATGGGAACTGTTTTGTGTATGTTACAAAATATAAATCTTAAATTAACTAAACTTTCTAGTATAAACTACCAAAACTATTTTGTTGCTTCTACAAACAAAGTGTAGTGGTAATTACTCACTATCATTATTTAATCTTACTTACTAACAATTGATTTAATCGAATATATTCAAATACATACAACCATATTTATTACGTTTAATAGAAAATGTAATATTAATTCTTTTGTAATATTAACAATAAATCGTCAACAAAATCGTCAAAAAAGTTTGCTGAAACAGCATGCATTTTTTTTTCAATGATACCTATCTGACTCCAGTTTCTGGATAAAGGTCGCGTGAATAACGGCTCATGATTCAGCTGCGTCATTCCTAATCCAGACTAGAACACACATTCCTCTCATATAATTACTCTTCTTTCGGTGTATCGGAACTTTCCAGTGATTGCGACTGGTTGAACATTGAACGGGTGATGACGACAGTGATATTAAATTGAGCTGTTTAAAATTCGTGGTCCAGCTTGTACGTCGTTTAGCCGCGTCTCACAATTTTAATAAATGCTGCGCTGCGCTCTTGCAGTAATTTTCAATACAATCCATTCTCCTCTCAGCGGCCGTAATTGTTCCATCATGCTCTATCATCAGTCACTCGCACCGATCTCTCAAACTGTCACTTCTACATCATTACGCTCTTTAGCCCTATGAATGACGATATGAGAAAGTGTTTAGTACTGTCGAGCTGATGCGATAAATCAGCAATGTCAAAACGGCTGGAAAAGACACAAAACACGGCGACCGTTTGCCTCGAAGTCATTGGCATGCGGACCGTTTCCCGTTTAGACGTAGCTCTGTGTACAGTCTGCAAAAAAATCACTGCTGTTTGCTAATCATTAATTATGGCCCTGGATGTATTCTTGACGTGTTGTGAATAAAAAAGTGCAGCAATACACTTTTTTAAAAAAGGGAGTGATTTTATTAGAATTATTTTTTTTCATCACATATACGGAACCCTAAATATGTTCGTAATATATTTTGTATGAATCTACGAACCCAAAACACTTAGCGTCGCATTAATAAACGTCACTCAAATGACGCGCCATCTTAAGAAGTAACGTCTCTACGTTACTTGTTAAGATGGCGCGATATATTATTTTCCATTAGGGAAAATCTTGAGCAGATTCTGATTTTCAATCAAGAAATCTGTCTTGCTCTTTCCACTCTCCGTATGGAACGCCGCACTTGCTTTAGCAATACAACCCTTGGATAAGCAACTATTATCTCTATATGTGTTAAGATAAGACGCCTTTCCGTTTGTCTGTGCGCTTGTAACTAACGGATCATTGCTGGGTCGATCTTATTAGGGTTTAGTGTAATGTTAACTATACTATAAGTATCTCCGAATACAATCATAACAATTCTTAATTATGCATCCATAGTCAATGTCACATCAAACGTGTCATTGACAATCCGTTTTCAATGTTATGTTTAGTGTACTACTTACTACCTGTATATAACATGGTCAAAAAATATGCTAACCTAATATACAGTCGCTAGTTTGCCTCTAATGGTTGACGTGGTTTTTAAAATTAGTGCCGGATAAATGTTTAATACTTAAGTATTGTTATTTATTTACCTTGATTAGAAGAGAAAAAAAGAAGCTTAACTAAAAGTTGTCCTATTATTTTTTCCCCATATTGTTAATGACGCGGTGTGAAAGTGCCTTTAATTTGATTTTTTATTTTAAGAAGCCATTCGAAAATATTCTAATGCACACAATTGGACTGTTCAATTTGTCCGTATTTAGGATAAGAACTTTTTTCTTTCTCCTTTTTTTTTCAACAAGAAAACCAAAAAATAAGAAGAGTTCTAATTTTAAGTACTTCTCTTTCGGCTGTAATCACTGTTGTCTAAATAACAATAAGCAATGTGTCCATATTGGCAAATATTTTGTGTGTCATAAATATTGTCATGTATGAATAAATAATATAGCCCAGAAATCGCACTTCATAGGGGTCGATGAAAATAATTAAATCACAATTTTTCGCCACAATTACTTTATAAGTTCGTAATTCCAAGGTTTTTGACTGCGTCGCTTATTCTTTATTTATTTTAAATATGATTGCATACATAAACTCGCGCATATTATTTCGGTGGGCTAAGCACCAGTCAGAATTCATAAATGTCTTATTTGTTACGATCCTCAAATACCACTCTTGCTTCACTGACATTCATCAATCGCTTAATGCAAGCTCAATAGTTTCGAAAGTTCAAAATTAGGACTAGTAAATATAAATACATAATCACAAAAGTGTAAAAATACTTCATGAACACGAAACCACTTACGTTTCGTAACTAAACTAATAATAATAATGAAATATTATTGTTGTAAGTCCGGTCCAGAAAAAAATTGCCGAATGAAAAAATAGACACTATATTTTCTCGCAGTTCAACTTCATATTTATTCAGACAGATTCCGTACAAAAATTATTAATGGGTTTTTTATTTTGAATGATTTTATCAATAAACCGATTTAACTAACTGTGATATAAAAAAAAACAATAGTTTTCGTATTAGTTAACAGTGTTTCACTCGTTCTGCTAACCGTACATAAAGTAAGGCGCCACCGTCGCGCCACCTTTCTCTGTTTTGCATCCGGCCGAGAGGCCCGCGCTCACGGAGTCCTGCACGCGGACGTTCATTTTT
Organism: Eumeta japonica; assembly: GCA_005406025.1. Classification (NCBI taxonomy): domain Eukaryota; kingdom Metazoa; phylum Arthropoda; class Insecta; order Lepidoptera; family Psychidae; genus Eumeta; species Eumeta japonica. The sequence goes on from BGZK01000418.1 coordinate 310,092, forward strand.
TGTGAATGACGTCACAGCGTAGGATAATGACCGGTTATGACCGCCTGTGCTTTTTTTTATGCTGTGCGATGTGCGCGTGCGTTTGGATCACTATTGCATTTTGAAATCAAAAGAAGGAAAAGCGAATGTGCACTTTTTCGTACGATATTTAAAAAAATATATGTCGAACGAAAGGGAATACACAGCAAATTGACGAGTTGGACTTTCGAAATGGTTTTATGCACTAAACTAGGTTGTGGAAAATTAAGAATATTTTGAAATTATTATGTTCTTAATTAAGAATTAATTATATAACTAATTTCTAAAATGTTAACTTTATATTTGTCATATATCACTCAATAATAACGTAAGAAATTAGGAATAACAGAGGAGGTAATAACAGTGCAATGTAATCAGTATTCAAGAATTGCTAAAAAAGTAAACACTAAAACATGTGGAAGGTGTAATTCAAGCCTTCTCTGATACGTAACCTTACTACGGATTCGCTATAATATTTTTCACTTATCGCAATAATGATTTCTAATTACCTACAATAACTTTTAGTTTGAAAACACAGATATAAATATGTCATCTTTAGTCGTAAACAGAATCGTGAACAAAAATTTCGGGAAAAATCTTATCAATCGAAATTCGCAGACATTTATAAACACATTTTAAACAAATGCAGTCTAACTTAGTTATTTATTATCAGAACAATTTTGTTATTTTTTCTTTATTTTATGAGTATAGTCTGCAATAGTACTATCTAATTTTAAGTTCTGTGCTGATTTTTATTGCAATGTAACAACCTCCATAGACTTTATTATTCTACTTCGGCAGTGAATAATAACTTCAATGATAATTTCACCCTTTTATACAAATGAAAATCAAAATCAAACCTAATAGAACATTAGGTTCTGTTTGTTGTGATCTTTGGTGGGGTATTCAGAACGACTTCACGTGATTGATTTACTGTGCAGGTATTTACCTCACAAAAGGAGGACCAGTTTAGTAGGCGGCGTACACGTCTAGACTGGACACGGTTTAGCACCCAGACAATCACCGCCAAAACTTCAGTAATGAAATTAAAAAAAACGCTCATTGTCAACTATAGATTTCACTTGGCCGATTTTGACTCGTCCGTTTACAAAGAAATAGTCGGTCTGATATCTGAAAGATTTCTTGAAATAGCAGCATGTGAGATGTGGTGTCTATACAATCTGAGAATACCTTATAGCTCGATGTAATGTATTGATACCATATATTTTGATCGTTTATGACATATTAACTCTTAAAACGTATTCATTATCATTCAACTGATGGAGCACGTGAATACAAAAAAACATCACGCTTTGCATTAGCCACAAAGTTTTTTTCTGACTTTCATAACTTTGGACATGGTATTAACTTGCACAATTTTTCCAAACAGCCTTTTGACTGTAACACATGAACAAAATTGTTATTAAGTTAAGGCGGAAAAACTGACAAACCGGCATTCTAACGTGATGCGACTCAGTAGCACCCTCGTTTGACTATGGAATCATAAAAATCATCTTTGCCTCTTTGATTTCCTTGTCACTATTTTATGCATCGATTTATTAATACATAGATTTTGACACTGTCTATTCAAGTACTGCTAATATAACAACAATAACAAGATATATATATATTAAATACCTACACTTCTAATAAATTAATAACTGTTAGAATTAATGGACCATTGATGGCTAATTTATGGGATTTCTCGTAACATTTATAAACCTAAAATTCGTTATGGCCACGGCCGTGTTGTGGTGCATTATAGTTTGGAGTCACATTTGATACATGTCAAGGTTTATACAGTATTCGGCCGTCAACATATTCTTTTGCGTCGCACAATAGGCTGGCTTCTTTTATTGACCGTACACAAAAGACAAATCGGTCAAGTGCGAATTAAACTATTCACTGGAGATTTGAATAATTGTATCAAAATTTTAGGTCACATGGCCGTAATCTAAATGTGTTTGAATATGATCTAAAATCGCCTTACATGCTTTGTACTGTTGCAAATTTTAGGATTAATTAAAGAAAACACTTTGATCTTTATTAAAAAAATACTGAACTTTCAGTGAATTCCCGCAATGGATTAAAATTGTTTTTATATTAGTTAATATCGATTTCAATTTCAATAGTTTTTCTACAAAATGTTAAATTAAGTTTTTATTTTTAGTTCTAATAGACGGATTGATAGAGATTTAGATTGTAGGCCTTTACATGGATGCAAAAGAAGATATCTTAAAACGGCTGTATAAAAGCAGATACATCGCTCTAACCTTAAACGTGATGAACATAATAATAACCAGCTTAATTTGATACGAGCTTCTTTTTCTAGATCAACCGTTCTGTATTCTAGATTCGTATTCTGTATTCTATATTAACCGGTAATACGAGTAGTCTAAACCCAAATACACACTAATCAATTTCGAGATCTCTTACTCATAAACTGGAAAACCTGATTTATGGTTAATCCAATTTTAAACTTTCCATGTTAGTGCAGTGCGGGAGTAAATCTGCTAACAACCGCTGTCATTAATGCGATGGAAGTGGACATTACCCAACTGTTTAACGTGCATCCCGAGACAAATGGTTTCTTACTTGACATAATAACTCATTGGTCAATTTGACCATAATCACGTTAAATTCCTATACTTTCCGATTCGCTGACAACGTCTTGACCAATAGTCCAACATCGCTCTTAAAATGTTATCGTCGTGTAAATAATTTTTGTCGTTTTTATTTCGCATTAAACTAATTAACGGTCATGACGAAACAGAAAACCGTTTTAATGGATAAATTGTAATTGAGGAAATTGTGCCGATTAGTTGCCACAGGAAATAACTAATCGATAGATCATCAAAGATTAACCGTACACGAAAACTTCTACCGCAGGATAGCGCGCCAACGGCTGCCCGACCTAGATTTCACCTCGTCCGTGCGAGGGACGATCGCGTATTAAAGTATGAATATTTATAATAGCTAAAAACAGCTGTCGATATCCATGATAAATGTAAATATTTAGACCAAGGCGACGACGGCAATGATGCTGACGTGACAATGCAAAAATAGAAATCGCTCTATGCAAACATGTGAAACTTCTGCACTACGCGAACCTCATATCTTAACAATAAATTGAGTTACTAAACTACATTATCGATATAAGTTACTGAAGCGGGATGTATATCACTTGGCACATTAAAAATTAAATTTCAGTTAGAATGTTTATTTCATTAATTCGCCGATGTGTTTGTATTTCACGGTGTCGGACAGAAACCACAAAAATTGCACATATTTTGTTTATAATTCTTTGGAAATTCCCAGAAATGCTAGATGAAATAAAAAATATATATGTTGCCTTTTTTTTTAAATTTTCGGATTGGGTCGTCTCAAGAAAAGTAGAGAACATCGATGTTTATCAAAGCATAAATTGCAATATATCCGATGGCATGAATTGATCATGAGCGACACAAAATCACATAGTTTCTGATTAAACTATAAATTTTCGATTGTGGATTATAATCAGTTACAACTTTATTGGTACCCACTTTAATTCAAGGGAAAAATTGAAATTGCTTTTCTTTTTAGCACATCCTGTATTACGGTATCTCCCAAAAACTGTACTTACTCTCCTCGCAATCATAAAACGCTTTTTGAATGAAAAATAGGTAGGTTTTTTTACTAAACCTACAATTTTTCTCACTTGTTGCTATGTAGGCTTTGCATGGTCTGCGAAATAAGTTTTTGTGGAATGAGTAAGTTTTACTTTTTTTTCACTTCAAATATATCGGTCACGTAGTTTCTACCAAAGCATATGTGAGATAAATAAAAAACTTGTTCGATTTTTTTTATAAATGCGATGACAAAGTATGTTTAATATTGGCATTTATAAAAAATAATCTATGAAATAAACAATTTCGTGAATAACGAAGTTGCTCCATTATACCTATAACATATATTTTGTCGTGCTATCATTTATATGTGGATGGACAGATAAACAGATTTATTCAATTCTACAGATGCACATACATCACAGAATATAGTTTAATACAACGCATCAGAATGATATAAATTATAAAGGGATAAAGGTCGCAGCTCGACGTCGGTACTTGCTGTGCCAAAATTTAAACGATTTCGGGGAACACTATCTCGTACTCTGGTTCAAGTTATGTAAGTTGCGTAAATTTTTAGCACTTCACTTACGGTACTGTTTACACTTGCAAATCAACCTGAAAGTCGCTCGCGTAATCTGCTTATGCAAATGAATTTGTAAGTGTGGCCGTGCTTAGAACTTGGACAGTGATTTCAGTCCGTTTCGACTGCATTCGTTACACGAACAGCATAATACTGCATACTTCCGCATGATGCACTTGAGATGCATATTTTCTATGAGGCTTATAGGTCAACTTTGATAGAAGCCTTTTGTGACATTTGAGTATGTATGCGCTGCAGATATTGATAAAAATACTTAATCAAATAAAGCAGTTTTTTACTAAAATAGTGCAGTTGTAACTTATCTTGCTATTTATATATATTAACTGTTATATTTTCATTTGATTTGAAATTACAGTAATCCTTAATCGTTTACGTTTTTTAAACAGAAAAAGAAATTTTGCGAATTAAAAATGTTTCCCTTTTTCGACATCACACATTTCATTTATACATTAACCGTTCTGTAAAATATTTGATTACAAATTAAAATTGTCTCCTATTGTGTGGGATGTTAAATCGTGGAAATCAATAATTAGGCGCTTGCGTGTAAATTATATTAACATGCAAAATGCAACCCACCGCTGACCCTCGAATCTGTTCTTCCACTACGAATCCCTATCCAATGAATTGAATGTTTAATGCCAGATCACCACATTCTCAGGAAAATTCAGGCAGTCATATCTACCAGGAGACTGCGTTTTTCTGAAGATATATTGATCTGGCATGAAACCTACGTAGAAATAACGATACAACTATTTAGCAGACTAAGATAAATAAAATATTAACACTTGCTCAGGTGTTCGATACTGGTAAATTCTGTCGAATCAACATTCAATTCGTCGGATAAGGGTCCATAGTGGAGGAACAGATTCGAGATCAGGGGTGGTTGCATGCTGCATTTTAATACATGTTGCAAGCAAGCGTTTAAAATTGGCTATATATAAAAATTGAGGTTGCTCTATGTCATTCGGAATACATAAATTAAAGAGTCACTATAAATTAGTAAACGAACAAGGCCATCATCTAAAATAGTATTGAATCATGGGCAATTGTCGGCCGGCCGGTGATTAGAAAGGAAAAACCTTAAATGATTTTGTATGATGGCGTGGCATTGTGATTTATAAATTTTAGTAATTTAAAAAAAATGCATACGAAGTTATCTTTCAATAATTGCATGAGAATGCACCGATGTATGCAAACTTGTGCCATGTCTCTGTGTGAATACAATCTTAATTCAATTTAATAATATATTTTTGAATTTGTTGATAAAAGAAAAAAAATAACTAAATGCATAAAACAGATGAGGTCACCTACGCTGAATAAAATCTAATCAAAAAATACTTATATGCACAAACTGCAATAAGAATTTTTTTGTTTCGAAAGAGTTATTTATATGTTCTGATCCAGTTTAATTTACGTATTAGGCTGGAAGCTGAGTAAACACTAGGAAAGATTTAAGATTTCTAACAAAGTTTATATATATAGTTTGAGTGATAAGTATAATTTCAATTTTTAATAGTTTCTGTAATCTGATAGTCTGACATCTAATAGTTTTACATTTAATATAGATTAATATTTATATAGATAGAATATTTATATATAATTACATTTATATAGATAGATTCATATATGACAAACATTGTTTTGTCAAATATGAATCTATCGTTTCAAATATTCAGTGAACACAAATGATAATATCAGTATTATATCTTGTCTATCCGTCTTTACCATCGCATACACTAAGACCTGTTTACTCCTTAACGTCTTCTCCTAGAAGCAGAACCGCACCAAAATATGTAGTCCTGGTCTTCAACGAGTGATACACGCGCAGAAAATGTTGTGAATATCTATGTCATGAAAAAAAGGTCAAAATTATTTTAATCTGGATAGCAGAGAAGAAACTTTAACATTTAACGATTATTGAATGACTGCTTGAACGAATACTGACATAATCTAAGCATCTCGAAAAGAGATTCGGCTAGCGATTTGTGTTTGATGAGTCGATTGCAACTGCTTTTGTCCGTGACGTGGTGTGAATTGTGATTGTGATTGGCGTTCAAGGGCGGCAGGTGGCGTTCGTGCGCTGGGATCAATCAAACGTACGTTACTATCACATTATTGCAAACCACAAACTCGTACGTCAATTACTATGATGTTCGCGAAATACCTTTGCGATCAAAGACGTCCTTTATCTGAGATCGAAATCAGGTTGTGATTGGTCAAGATATTACAGTAATAGATCAAATTGAGGTATTCGTAAGGTTGACGACTGTAACGACACAGCCTTTGGTTTTCACTTCTTGTCTCAGTCCTGAATTTATTTGAATTCAATCACTGACAGAAATTACACGCTGGTTTTTAATAACTATACTACAAACACCGACAGTTCTCTGACAGAGTGGCAACCGTACCTAGTAGTTAGTATGATAATTGAAAGATTGGTCGTTAAATGGCTTGCATTTAAACCTATATAGACGTGTAATGAGGTCCAACTTTGCTAATATTAGCAAACAGCATGGCTTCGTGAGGATTCGCAAGACTTTTTTGCATACGTGTCCAGTAGGTGCTAAAATGCTTTCAGCTGCACTTGAGTGCATCCTGAAAGCTTCTATAGTTCTTGGGACATGTTTGCATATGCTCATGTGGACGGCTTCTCTACCATGCAGTCCGGGGCCGCGATAACTCCAACACTATCCTAAACAGATCACTGGCCGATGACGCATTTGAGTACATTTACATATAACCAATTTATTTTAATAGTACAAGTTTTATAATGTAATTACATGGATATTAAATAATTGCGTAATATGATCGGTAATAATTGCATACAATAATTTCATACCTTGCAATAATTATCAAGAGAACATTTTTAATAGAATGGGCTGTTAACATAGGGATACATTCAATAAACAAATAATTTGACACGTAGTTGTCATTCAAAAAATATTAATATTTGTTTACAAAAACTACGTAAACGAAAAAGAAATAAATTCTAATTATAATATCCTTATTGGACAAAAGAAAAATAGAAGTATTCAGTTCCACATTTTGTAATTAGATATCATATTCATTTTGTAATTTCCAACAGATGGCAGTAATAATAGAATAACATTCTAAGTAAAAATAAAAACATTATCACACATGAAAGTATACTTATAATTACTATCTATTTACTTATAATCTGAAAATTTTCAACGTTTTGTAACTAAACATTTCAGAAGTCAATATATCTAAATTAACAGATAGCGTTAGTAACAGTGTAGTAAGCAAAACATCACATATCAATGTATGGTTTATTAGTTCTATAATTTCCAACAGATGGTACTTGTAATATAATAATATTCTTGATAAAGTATTTCACGTTGTCATTTGCATTTTTTATATATATTTGTTCATGTAATAACATATTAATTATAGATAATAAATCGAAAGATGAATTTTATGTTAAATCCCAGATGCTATGTTAAATCCCAAATCCTGTACCGCCAGAATGTACCTGCGGCTTGTTAAATAGTGTTAGGGCTAGTTTCGCTTGTGATAATTACATCTAAGTCAGACAATCACTGCAGTGGAAGGTGCAATGTAAAAAATAGCAAAAACATTGCAAATGCTTTGGTTCATTGTCGACAGTTATCGATTTTTGTATTCGCATAATATCTCTTCACCCGACACGTGAGAGACGAAAATCTCTATGAACGTGTTATTTAATAAATAAATCAACATTATAGAACTTGCATTTCTTAAATTTGAGCCAGGTATGCGCGAAAACGACTGGAAGGGGAAAATAACAAATTGAAACTATAAGAGCATTTTCATTGACTTATACTAGTATTATGTTTTATTTATCTAAAATCGGTTTCGGACAATATAAACCAATTTTTAATATAGCTGTACTCTAATTTAGTTATAATTTAAAAAAAATAATAACTTGTTAAGATAAAATAGAAACATGATCGTTAACTTTTTATTATTTCTTTTAGAATTCACATAATTTTATATCTCAAGTTAACTATGATTTGTCACAATTTTCCATTTTTTAGTCATATAACCAACATAATTACACTTCTTTCGTGGACGTTGATCTAATTTAATATCTATTTTTTCATAACCCATTGAAAGCATATTGAATTCTCATTGATTCACTGTTCAGTTCGAAAATTATAGATCATATCGCAACTATTGATCTAGTCGTAACTACTTCGTAAATTGTCATGGACATTTACAATACGTATTGGTATTTGTGGTATTACGACTCGTCAACTCTTGATTCGCTTGACGTGCCAACTCATTGCAGATGCTTCCAAAGGGACTTGTGTCAATTATTTAAGCACAATGTGATATCTATTTCATAACTCATATTATTTGTTAGTTATAGATACATCTGTCCTTTGCAATTATACATACCTTCTTCTAATCTTTAAGTCTCAAAGCTAACCCAGCGTCCAATGCGTATTGAGGATTTTGTATTTGTTGATGGTTTTTGTAAATCTTCTTCGCTATGCACAAGAATTCACTATGTTTCCTTTCACCGTTAAAGCAAATGACATTTAGATTTGCGCAAAGTTAGGAAAACACTGACTGGTGTTAATTTGGCAGATGAAACTCGCGTTTTCTATGTCGCAGGCAAGCGTGTTGATTGCTTCTTAAAGATTATCACCAACTAAAACCTTCTATGCTATATTAAAGTGTTGAATTATAAATAATGCATTTTTCTAGATTTCCTGTTACCTCCAACTTCTTAAAATATTTTAATAATTTGTAAATAATTGCTCCACGTCCACCGAAGTTACATAGTTATTTTATTAATATTCCTTGATTTTGTTTTCATTTTTATTTATAATATTGTGTGTCATCGTATGTTTCACCGGGAAATGTAATAGTCAGTCACTTGGCCATTAAGTAAAAGTTTACCGCTCAGGTCTTTTTTCACAAAATTGCAATAAATACGACTACACTAAAATGTAGCCAAGGTCGTTTGGTTCGCGATAACCTATCAGCGTAGCCATAAAACGACAACGTCTAACAAAACATGAATTTAGCAACGTTTTCTGTCCACATTATGAAATTCCGCAACTGTCCGCTTGAAATGCTCACCGCTTCGACTTTCGCTTGCGACAACTTCACGATGTACGCGACAATGGTATAAGAACAGATGCGGTGTATTCATATAAAATACTAAGATCAGAGGTTACACTCGGCCAAACCATTTTTTTATTCAATGCGCACATGTTTTTACAAAACACGTGTTGATGTGTGTTTGACATATCATCTGTTAAAACACAAAAAAAACTATTTAGACGCCATATGCATATAAAATTTGATCTACCTGTTATTTATCCCTATTGCCTTTGTAATTTTGGACTTATAAGTGAAGTTAGTCGAAATATACTGGTTTCACTCTAGATATATTTAATGACTAAAAATTTCACTCATATTGCGCAAGCGTTTAATGACATGTTAAAATTTTACTCTCATAATTTTTTTCTGCCTTTCAATAAGTATATTCTCATAATTATGACGCCCTTATCCATTCTCAACAATACATTCATGTCTAGTTGGAAAGAAACAATGGAATAGCTTATTACGCGGAGGGTTTAGCCTAACTACATTTCCGCGATTTATCAAACGATTGGAATCGGCAATAACTATGGTTAATCCTTTTGTTTACTACTGATGACATTATATATATTATCTTAAATTGAAGGACTGAGTAAAATGTCGTTTTCCTTGGAATAATGTACTCGGCTGTAGTGTTATATTTATTGTCTTGATTTACAAAGATTTCTTTTTCTATTATTTAGAATTTTCTTATTATCGTAAATTACAAGTTTTAAGTGGTTTTTTGAATTCTATCATTCATATTTAAAAAAACTGTATCGTATTCCGCAAACGAAATCAAAATAAATTTATTTGACAGGTATCATTGTTGAAATATTTTCCAAATTTTATTATAAATATATTTGTATTTGGATTGAATTTGAAAATACTTTCATATTTATGTTCTTAAAGAGCTGCATTGAATGCCACAAGCGGGATCATAATTGTCGATATTATATAAGAAATGTATTTTTATAAATAACTTACGAGTTTGTAAAAAAAATTGTGAAACAAGCTGATTACATACCAACGTATAAATAATGGCGAGCGCGTGACTACTAACGGGACGGGTGTGACACATTTTAGAGTGGTTTAATTATTTCTTGCGCCGCATTACACCATGGGATGAAAAATGTTATTACGTTAATTATATTGTGTATATTAAACACATAACAATTTTTCAACCGATGATGGTTGAGTGGTTAAGAACTTCTTTCGAACTAAATTTTACCGGATTAGAATTCCGACTGCGAGCGAAATGACCAATTAAACCGCTTCGTTTCGTTTTTTAAAGGACTGTGGCTTTTGGACATCGCCCTCGTATTAAAGACAAAGGCCGTTGGTAGTCAACTGGCATCTATATACACATTATAGGCATACAATGTGAAAGTAGGTGCAGACAGGCGCGCGCGCACACACCCACCCCTAATGGGCCAGTGTGGAAACTTGTGTTCCATATCTCTCAATCTGAATTAAAAATTTTGTCGGTTGGACTGCATCGGTAGAGGGGGAATGAAAATCTGACAATAACGAAAGAGATCCGGCAGTTTTGTACAACCGTGGGTCAACAATGGCTATACATGACAGAAACAGTGAAGAATAAGGGAAAATTTATATATTGTAATAAATAGTTTTAAAAGTGCTTTAGAAAACAATTGATATTATAAATAATATTTTAGTGCAACCAGTACACTTTTTATTAAAAATGCAATATTAGTTGTCACATCTTGTATGTCTTGTACTTGTAGCAATTACAAAAACAAACCAATCACAACATTCGTTACAGCGCATCTGATCAACAAGAAATTAACACCGTTTTGGCATTTAGTATACTTCTGTGTCATTATGTGCTTAGTAGACTTATAAGCTTTTTTTTTTTATAATAAAAGTTAAACTGATAATTTATTCAAAATAATTTACCATTCTTTAAAACATGACAGTGTGTATTTTTAATTTTTAAATGTGTACAATTTTTCTTTATGCTTCATACCCTCTAGCCACCTTTTTGCCTGTCTTCTTTTTACATTTCTTATCTCATATAAATACCACATATTTGCAAGGAAACTTTATCTACAGTAAAAATAAAAAATATTTAAAAAAAAGTTACAAATTGTATTGGAAAAAGACCAATCCATATATTAGATACACATGGACTGATTTAAATTTCTGACATATTCAAACCGGATTAGCACAATCCGCTCGCGTTCTTCGTTTTTTTCAACAGTGACTTGTCGGTTTCAGACGTGTCGGCGCCGACGTGCGTGGGACTCGGACTTCGGCTTCAAGCTGAACTGCGCGTTCAAGAAGGCCGGCCTGTTCCGGGTCCGGAACCTGGGCGGTATAAAAGCACACGCCAGCCTGGGTTAGTGCGCTTGTGAAAAACACAAGTGAAATTTCATATTTTTCTATTTGTCCACGATATTTTTTCAGAAACCAAGAAAGCTGTTCATTTATTTGCAGTACACAGTCGTGATAACCTTTGCCCACAGTTTGTTCGTGTAGATTTAAAATAAATTCCGCGCTAATTTATAGACCTTCTCGTAATGTTGATCTCGAGCCCTACATGTATAACTAATTTTGACTGCGTGATTGGCGCAGTCAAAATTAGTGTTCGATTCCCACATCGAAACAAACATTTATTTGATTAAAAATTAATGTTATTCTTGAGTCTGAGTAGAAACATAATGTGGATATATTTACGAAAAAAAATGTTTATTCTATCATCTATCTGATGCCCATAATATGAGCCTTGATGCTTAATTTGGAATAAGGCTATATGTGTTGATGATGATGCTATATGTGTGTGCCCGAAGATATTATATTATTATTTTGTTGTATATCATTATTGCTATATTGTTATACTGATGGTGTGTAAGTTTTCCTAAAACTTCTTTGTATAGATTAAAACACAAAAAAAACAAATTATCTATTTATAATATACAAACTACTAGCATACACTTTCAGAATATATAGAATATATGTTTTCCCGGAATATCTATCAAATTTCTAGTTAATTCCAAGCACCAGCTATCATAGGATAACGTGTAGTGCATGCACTTTATATACTCATGATTGTATTGAACCAGCTTGTGATTTCTAGTATTCAGCGAATCAGGGTCAGACGAACGGCCCAACGGGTAGTGCGTCTGCTTGACAATGTGTCGATGGGCTACTTTGATCGCTGATTATCGGGTTTCTAGGCTAAAAGTATTAAAGAATGTTTTCTTTTTTTTATATGGTTAGAAAAACCGTATTTACATCGTTTTACTTTTAAACCTTATATTTTTATGATTACATTAATTGCTATTCATGTTGTATTGATAGAATACAGTTCATGAAATATTAGTTTTTTTTAGATTCTGTGTATTATTAACGTGACTCAGAATAATTTACAGAGTTCTCATAATATCTACTTAATCAAAATAAATTATGTCGTTTGTGCACTAAGAGGAGTAAAAATTATTAATTTATGTAACTCATTTATATAACACGCACAGTTATATAAACGGGCTTTAAATTTAGTATGTTTGTAATATTTCTTAAAAAGTAAATATGCAAGGGAAAGCTGCGACCGTAAATAATTCAGAAATGGTATAAAAAAATAGAGGAGTACAGAATGAGAAAGTCCAAATTCTAGGCTTAGGTAGGTAGTTACCGTTAACGCGAGCCGCGGAAGACAATCCGCGCGCCCACGCCGCGCGCGCGCAGGCCGTGGGTAGGTGTAACTGACGGTAACGACCGAATCGATGAATTCACATTTCATAAAATAACCAGCCGTCGCCCGCGTTCCGCCCGCGTGGACTAACAATGAATACTTTCGTCTTTCGTTTCGGCCAATCACGTTGTCGATCATGATCCCGAACTCTAAGCCGCTTCTGATTCGGAACCTGGTTCCATTTTTTACCTCGATACCAGTTTATAGACCCACACCACCTTTATCCGATATCCTATTTCTTTCTAAGAGTTTCGGTGACCCACTCCCCCCTTCATCACATATCCTATTCCTTGCTAAAAGCAGCCAACGCATTACTGAATTTTCGTCTCCACAAAGGTTACGAGAGTCCATGGGCGGCGGTGATAACCTTATATAAAAAAAATTCGCGTGCAGCATCGTATATGTAATAGAAGTGAAACTTCTCATATAATAATCCAACAATCACAGGACACTAAGTTAAAACGTAAATGATCACAAAACACAACAATGAACATTAATTACACAACACGTGATACATCAGCTATTCATATACATTTACATCGTACATTTACAATACGCGCATGCGCAAAAATATTTTATTCTATCTTTTCGTTATGGCAATTAAATTGTACATTAAAAACGCAAAATGTGATGAATAGCTAAATTTTTAGTATGTTATTTGAACCCATCAAAGAAGCGTGAGACTATATTTTGCAAGCAAAAACATAGTGCGTGGAGTCCCTCCGCGCGGAAGAAATGAAATTTCGTAATGTGGAAATGAAAATAGGAAGGGGTAGAAATTGCGTTTTTCATCGCACGTTACAATTGTGAGACGAAATCTATCGACTCACTCTCTTTCTCTCTCCTACTTTCTACCTTTGTATATCTTTTTTTCCCTTTCCCTCTTGCGCTGGAATATAGTGTGGTACTCGTTGCTAACGCTCGCGCTAGCCTGTAACAGGTATACTACGCGTATGCATTCGAGTATTACGCATTCACTCTCGCTCTGTCGCTTTCTATTCCCCCTTCCCAGGAACGTTTAACGTTTAACGCAACAGTGCTTTAATACCTCCTCCATGCTAGCGTTAAACGTTTAACGCAATCTTGTTAGAAATCGCATTAGAAGTTTCACTTCAAAAAGTTGTGCTAACTGCTTTATACGTGCCAAACTGCAAAATGTTCGGACTTTTTTACTTTTTGTACTTTATCTCACAAACTATGCGCTTTTTTTCAAATATTATACTAATATCATTTTTAAAGTGTATTAAATCTACGACAATTTGAGCCCACTCGCAGCTCCGTATATATAATAACTTAATAGGTAAAAACCCTTTAAAAATTGACATTTATAAATCTTGGTACTCCTATATGGATTGGCATCTTGTGTGAGCAATGTGTACTTTAGAAAAGTAACAAGAGTGGATTAGACTCTCTGTTTTCTTTTGCATTTTTTAATCATAGAGAGCTATCTCTCACAGGTGGATTAGTTTTATTTGTACACATTTTCTCCTGTTGCGACACTACTGCTCTTTTCTGTCATGGAAATATGAAGATGTGGGACGTCCTCAAAAAACATCCCCAAATGATAAGTGTGGTTACCATATTTCTGCAACCGGAAGCCACTCATGAAGAAATAGCTTTTGCTGGAAATAAACTCTTTGTGGCTATGCATGGTGGAGGAGTACAAGCACTTTTCATACTCTTCGTTACAATATCTTCATCCGATGAGCTGCTAGCGCCAAAATCCAACTGGCTTATCTTCCTTCAATTACAGAGGCTGCAGCTCAACATGCATATCGAACATATTACTATATTACCAAGTCTAGACGTGGTTGGGGGTAGACATAGATCCAATTAATTGGGTAATCAGCAGGGGCTTTTCCCCTTGACTTGCGTAAAAGACCCAAGCTCTTCAAACTCTCTTTTAATTTATATCATACAAGTGCCGCAAAGGGTGCACTGGGCGAGGTTGCATAATATGTCAGAAAACGGGGATAAAGTGCTTTGCTATCTGGTACTTCTGTCTGTGCACGTCATTCGAAAATATTACCACAATTGAAATAGGCGAGTGCGACTGCTAAGAATGTATCAAGGCTTTGCAGATGTTTTCTCAACAAGAGTCGTCTCAACAAGATGATCAATCGTGACCCTCGAAGAACGTAAAATTTAATTTTTTGTAAAATTTTTATTTTTAGTTATGTAATAAATATCAACAGACCTAACAACTTTTATTTTTCTTTTCTTTTCTCGTAATGGCCACAATTTCACATCATAATTGTTTAAGTGAGTCCATATCATAAAATTTATATTTTCGCATTTTTAGTTTTCGCAGCGATTTGCAAAGTAACTATAAGATCTACTGACCCCGTCTTGTATTAAGATGATAGGCGAGCAAGTGTACTAATAATTAGTTTCTTATAATTTTTCTCATATCATGATCAGCTGTGCCGACACTTCGACGACAAATCGAGAGCGAAATTAAAAGTTACAATTTTTTTTAATGCCAATTTATGATGTCTTATGTCTCGTAAGTTATTATACGTATCGAGCTATGGGTGTTATCAAATTGTCACAAGTTTAATACACTTTAAAAATGATTTATAAAATCATTAAAAAAACGCTTAGTTTGTGAGGTATAGTACAAAAATTAAAAAAAACCCAAAAATTTTGCAGTTTTTCACGTATAACGCAGCTGACACATCTTTTTTTTATTTGCGAAAGTTTTATCTGTGTAACAAATATTTATTATTTCTTTCGATAGTTAAAATTGTATGTTAGTACGAAAGAAAAAATGTATTAATTGTAATATTCAAGTAAGTTCGATTTTATTAAATATTTAGTGAAATCAAAAACCATGTCATATATGCAATATGTAATATTAAAATCTACTGAGTTTTTGGCAGATAAAAAACTGAATTCCAGCTCAGAGCATTAAAATACGATCCTAGATCTCATTTTAAATAGTTTTATATCTGTTTGCGAACAAATTATGGAAATAAAATTATTCTGATATGAATGATACTTCCAATAGAGGTGACTACTGGAAATGTATGTCATCGATGTCAAGTCGTGAGATGTCGCCAAATATGACATCTCATGACTCGCCACTTTCTAAGCTCTAGCTGCCGGGTCAGCTGCGCACGAGTCGAGTCCGCGTCGCGTCCCCGACAAGTGGAACGGATATCGATCTTGAACGATCAACTTTTGCAGTCGTGACTTCGAAACGAAGTATTCAGGCTGTTAGCTGTCGATGGAAATGAATGATAGATCCGATTCCTATAGATTAAACAGCGTATAGTATAAATTCAAGAACGTATAAATCGTTGGATTATACCTAAGCCGTATTGCAGTTCACGATACCAAGTGCCCTGCACGCAGAGTGGACTCAACAACTGGTCACTGAAAATGATTTTTTTCTGTGTTAAATCGAATGTTTCCAGTGCAGAGACCATTTGTATAGACAAAATACAGATTTTCATCAAAATAAAAATTTTCACAGCACTCGTTACGGTCGTTTTCCGGATCTTCATGGCATATAGAATGTATACAAGAATTACTTCTTGAATAGTATAGGATAAGATATATGAGTAACGACGGTAAAATCGCCTTTATCGTCGCTAACGATAACGGAACAATGCTCTCCCACTCGTCCCATTGATCCCTATTACGTCAACACGAAACAAGAAATATTACACGCCTATTTCTCAAAGGAGTAGGTAACGACCACAGATACCCATTTGGTACCATTATCAGGATACCGATTTTGCTTCAGTGACATTCATCAGTCGTTCCGTAAATATCCATTGGTTTTATTTTTAGGGTTCCGTACCTTTAAAGGAAATAGAAATCCTTGTAGGATTGTCCGTCTATCGGTGTGCCCTTTTGTCTGCCTGTCTGTCGAGGCCCTTCATCCGGAATCGCGTGGAGATATCATATCGAAATGTACATCAAATACTTATATCTACGGTCCTTTGAAGATGAAAAAAATTAAGCTTCTAAGTTAACGTAAACAAAAAATGCGCCAAAATACAATCATTTATTTTGAAATTTGTTATGATCCTTCCCATTGACCTAGAATCGTGAAATTCGGTAAAAATAAAGGTATTATGGTACAAATTGAGAAAAGTCTTTGAAAAATGGTAATTTATAATTATATCATATGAAAAAAATATTTTTTAATGATGACAAACCTACATTTGCAAGTTTAGAATGGACGGTGATGTAGGTCAATGCAAAGGAGAACATTTTTAAATTTGTGCCATGGAAAGTTATCATTTTTGACAATTTTTGATATTTAAAGAATAAATCAAACAACGTTTAAAAAAAAACTAAAGTCTTGGGATTTCTGAGACCAATCTCGCGTCAGTATTGGTGTCGAAAACAAAATCCGTTGTGGCTTTTGATGTATTAAGTATCTATACACATAATTAAGTTTGCATGGAACCCTCATAATGTGACTCGTTTCTTTGTATGTCTTTGATAATTAAGATTTCACAATTTTTTAAGGACGCTTTTTCTGTTCCATACGTTACACGCATTCTCTCCACTTTTCCAGGCGCAAATAATCGCAATGTCCATTCAAGTTTTAAATTTGATTCGTATCTGAAATAATTTGGTAGCTTTCTTATACTCGAAATAAATT
Source organism: Eumeta japonica (assembly GCA_005406025.1). Taxonomy (NCBI): domain Eukaryota; kingdom Metazoa; phylum Arthropoda; class Insecta; order Lepidoptera; family Psychidae; genus Eumeta; species Eumeta japonica. Next base: position 327,749 of record BGZK01000418.1, read on the forward strand.
TCATTACCGCAGGAGGAGGCTGTAAATGCAAACAGGCATAAGTAGGTCACTCGCAATAATTTACACCGTTCACTTCCGTTACGCGTCATCGATTGCAGTCGTGCGACGCACGACATCAACGAGGTCTCGCATGTCATTGCTTCTACTTTTCCCCGAATTATGGGAAGATTTCTATATCATCTGTTTACTTTCACCCGCAGCGAGCAAATCGATTGGCCTCCCCTCGCAGGGACCTCGGTCACGTATCGAATGGAATTCCCTTGGCAATACAATCGATTTCGGTGAGACGATCTGTTTATGTTTTGCTGTGTGTTTGTTCATGTTTCGAAATTAAAAACCAAAATCCAAGTGAATGTCAGATTCGGCAGGTTCGGTAGGTAGTGTGAATATGGGAAATAGTGTATTATAAATAACTGGCGCGGTCTCAACTTAATATTTTATGGGGCGGGTCACGGTCTCACAGTAATGGTTAAATAAGAATTCATTACCTGCATAAGAATTAAGAGTCAATTTATTTTTTCAATTATGGTAAATGTAGACAAAAGCACATTATATTAATATTATAGGTAGTTTATTTAGGTAATAGTGTTACGAAGATTTTGAGGATTTCGAAATTTAATCTTATTTAGAAGTAATAAAATTAATGAAATGAGAAATGCTTAAAATAGACAGACATAATTCAGAGACCAAATAAATACACGTAACAAATCGATTGTAGTGGCATTTACTAAAATTAATTAAAAGCAAAAATAGAGAAATTGTTTTTCCGCGAAGTACAGATAACGTTTTGAAATTCCGTTTGTTTAAATTTCTGCTATAAAAATTGAATAATTTTGAAAAATTGGGAAGTTACTATTTTCAGTCAGATTTTCGAAAATCGAGTTTTCATTAGCTCTTAACGTTTCAGGGTCCTAGGAAGCTATTTTGACCATGTCCCAAATGATATCTGTACGTCTGCATATGTGCATGTGTGCATGCGTGCATGTGTGCATGTGTGCGTGTGTAAATGTAAACTTTTCATAACTTTTGATCGGATTAACTGATCGATACGCGGTTTGCGGTATGCGAAGAGAGTTCACTCAACTTTGACTTTCTGAATTCTTTAACTGATTTCGAACGTGATTTTTATTTTATACCGTTCTAAATTTCCCCTTTTCGTACTCACAAAAAATTTCCCTCCAAAAACAAAGAAATTACTAAATAAATTAAGAAAGATAACAATAAAAAGACATTTTTGGTGACAGTGTCAACGCTTGATTAAATTCAACCAAAGTTTTAATGTGAAAAATCTTGTGAGTATATCATGTCACCATATTCCATTACGCTGATAAATATTTCGTAAACTTCACAGTAACGGATTTTGGAAAACTGTGCCAAATTCGATAGAGGTTCCATTAAGGTAATAAGATAAATACTACGTTATTTTAAATTTTCTTCAAATATTTTTTTGTAATTAAACTATACACTATTAATTTTATAAATAATACAAAATAAGTGTCACGAATCCTTTTATGCACAGTACACATGCAGAAAGCAAACGCACAAAACGACCGTGGATATAGGCCCCGACACGAAAGATTGTTGCCGCGGTATTAAGAACATATAACTTATGTTTTGTTAAATACACATATATTTTAAGCACTTTGTACTAATTTGACTTGTCGTCTGTCGATGAATGTGATGGAATCTTTTCACCACCTTCCGTACTGGCATGGGTTTGATGATGAAGTGGGCAAGATGAAAGTGGAATTCTTCAATGGCTTTCTATGGCTCGTGCGTTAAGTTTTAGAATTTTCAGAAACGGTGTAGTAGTTGAGTCAAAATGCGAACGGATTTGGGGACAAAGTATTGGTCAAATTATATTTCACAAAAACCTTCATTCAAACATACGTGTATACATCAACTTTCATGGTGTTCGGTCGAACGGCGTTGAATTCCGTTAATTTTAAAAGTGTAGATTAGAAAAAAATGTATTTTTTTTTATTTTTAGTCGAAAATATACATTATTTTAGATTATAATCGTTTATAACTTCCAAATTAATTAGGAAAAAATGTATTTCTGAAATTATTGTTAGACTTTGTAGATAGGATTAAAAACCAAAAGTTGAATAATTCATATTATTCCATTTTGACGTGACAACGTCTTATAAATTGGTTTGCCGGGTGACACTTCAAGAAACTGCGTTACGCTCCGCTCACGTTATGCGCTCACAATGAGAGCGAGTGAGAGGCACGCGTCCCTTCCACTCGGGCATGGTTAGCCCGCCTAAGAGCGAGAGAGACAGACATAAAAAGTGAAAGGCACGCGTCCCTTCCACTCGAGCACAGTTAGCCCGCCTAAGAGCGAGAGAGACAGAGACGCAAATGTATTGCAAGTTATTGTATGTATATTTGTATATAAATACGTATGTATGTGTAAAGGTAAAAATAAAATTTTGTTAATATGAAATTCAGTGCGAGATTCTTTGTATAAATTAATGTTTTAAATATAATTCTTTGTATAAATAAATGTTTTAAATTGTTACTATTATTTCATCCTTCTTCCTACTATACGAATGAATATTCACATTAAAATGATTTTACCACTCAAAGTCGTTGTCACCTAAAACTTTCGCCCGTATACCGACTTTACAGGCAACCAATTTTTTTGTATATGTTTTTAATATTCCTGAGCGACTGAACTATAAATTTGCACTATTTATTCCAAATATCTCGGTTCCTATTGCAAATACGTCAAAAGTGATTCAGCATAATTTTATAGAAAATTTTAATTTCTACATTTTTTCTTTGTGACTTTTTTTCTTTTTTTTTATATATTTTTGAGATATGTTAAAAAAATGATTTTTAGGGTAATATAAAATTGTTTACTGCTCCCTAAATAGACTGCAATATATTTTAACTATAAATCTTTTAAAAATATGCTAAAATGAACGTATATTCAAAAATGAAGGTTTGCCTTTGGAATGGTAATTTGAATTTTCATTTGATTAGACTATAAGCCCAAAATTACCAGCGTTCTGTTTCAAAATTTATTAGAACGCTTAAAAAAATAACATAACTCTTATTTTTCAAGTTTTTGTCAGATATTTTTTTAGTACTAAGCAAGCGGTTTGAATGGGCTTGCGACATGAAAAATCTATCGGTCAAGAAATGTAAAAATATTTTTAATAAACTTTTTTAATGTTTTGACAACAGGATATTTTAATTATTTAATAAATTTTACGAAAGTTGTACAACTTCAACGAAAGTACATTTTTTAAACTATTATTTTATGTAAAACATAATGAACACTTTTTCGAAACTTTTTCGTTTTTGAAATCTCTCGAAGAAACAATCAAGTTTACAGCATTCAACGCAGTTTTATTACGAATTGATCTTAAAAGATTTTACAAACCTCCATTCCATTCCAAAATATTTGGAAAATAACAATCAGGTCTTTTTTACATCTCTTTTAATATGGAAATTGAAAGTTAATAATTTTCAGCTCGAAGATGTGGATAATAACGTTTTCGTGTTTATAGAGTGCGCTTATTCTGATCTAGTGTAAAATATACTACCTATGAGACGAAACGTCAAATTTGACAAGATTTATATGAATTTCAGGAGTAATTAGCATTCCAATACCCGTCATTCGAATCTATTGTCACATGTCAACTCCAATGAAAACTTTGACCTGTAAAATCTCGTTCAATGGAAAATCTGTTCAGAAATCAAAATTACTAAATGTCATTTGCACTGAGGGTTTTATTTATATAAGTTTTATGTAACTATTAAGCATTAAGAGTTAATTTTACGCTTGAGATAATAGTTAAACTTACTTGATGTATAGCAGTAGCGCGTTAGTTAACTATTAGCACTAATTCAGAATAAACCCGCTAAAGTGCCAAAAGATTATTTTGCGAATAAATGTGAAAAATAGATAAAGCATTTGACAAGCTCTTGAATGGATACAGTAATTTGCATATATATGAAATTGACCAAATTGTGTTAAAACTGCGACTTTAAAATAATATAGGTAACTGTAAGCTCATGCATTTTAAAGTAGTCAAAAGTTTGAGAATTAGCGTGTAATTTTAACATAGTTTCCTTTTATTTCAGGATTTAGTTTAGGCGATGAGCTTGGATTCGAACAGTCACTTACGAACCTGGACCCCAGCAGGCGGCGCTCCGTCAGCGTCAAGAATGGTGTTCCGCCAAATCTTGTGGAATCGTCTCCAAGACCTAACGTCAAAATGGAGGTTATTGTTGATATACTTTTTTTTTGTAAATAATTTTCCATTGTTTTCGATTTAAAGAAATATGTTTAATGCGATCTTTTTATTACTAACTAGCCAAACATTTTTAGTACGTTTTATTTACTTTATTAGTTTTCGCATAAACAAACAAACAAGGATTTTAAAAATCGTAATTTTTGTCAGACACCTAAACACCCTATCGTAATCTTACCTTTTTCTATATATCTTCAATGTATTTATTATGCACTTCTGTTGCAGTTTGGTAATAATGAATATGACAGAATAAAATGTTACAATTCAAGTAATGATTTCACAAGATAGTGTTTACTATTGTAAGACTCACAAGTGACATATACCTAATTTGATTGACAGTGTGAAATAATTATTTAAATTTTTTGATATTGAAGGCAAAATGTTACAGAAACGAGGCAAGCAAAACAGAATAATGGTGAGACCGCAGCCTGTCAACGCGCGACCAAATCCCGCCGCTATGGAGTCGCTCAGCAACTTGCATAGGCGGGCGTTCAGCACCATGCAGCCCATCGTCGTCGGCTCTACCGTCGAGTCGCCTGTGAGGACCAAAACGAAGCCCTCTCCAGAAATCACCATGGCGAAACCTCTTCCGATGGGCGTACCGCCTTTCAAACCGCTCCCTCCGAAAGACGAACCCTTAAGCGTCGTGCCCCTTCCCGCCACCAAGAAGACCTACACGCCGCTGCAGATCCCGCAAGCCAAAGGCCCCGGTCTCGCCTATCAAAGTGAGAACAATTACCCGAGAGTATCTCACGAACAAGTCTCCAAAATGGTCTCACAAATGACAGCGACGCACACGATGCAGAAGCCTTACAAACAAACCGTACTCAGAATAACACCCGAACCGATAATCATCGAAAACTACACGCCGAGGTTAATGACGAATCAATTTCCAGTACTCCAGGCGATACCGACGACAATCAACCCGTTCGTACCTATGCCGGCGTCATCACCTCCGGCGCAGGCCGCGTTGACGATCATACCCGCGCCTATTCTTAAAAACTCTGTTCAGTTACCGCTCGCTCCGTCTATGCTATCAAAAACACCCACCGCCTACTCTCTCACTCAAAACACCATATCAATCCACAGAGCGCCCTCATCCAACACACCTAACCTCGTTTCAAACTTTGTAGATCCCGTCCCGAAACACGTCAACGACCTCGCCAACCGGCTGTACCCCGCCTACAACACCAAGAAAATAGACGACTACAATTCCATCACCGGCTACGGAGACGACACGGTCCTCAATGTGAACAAACAGGAGATCAACGAAAAGATAGCCGAGATCGCTAAAGCTGGGAATATATCCATGGAGGCCGTAGAGGCGGCCATAGCTTTGAGGCAACAGCAGCTGTTGAACAAATACGCCAATATTCCCCTCCCAACTTCCACTACCACCACCACGACCACCACCACCACCACGACCACGGAAGGTCCGACCTTGTTTGAATCGGAACCAGAACCTGCATTCGCTCCCGCGCCTCCTAAAAAGAGGTATGTCTCTTAAAAAATTGGAAAAAACCATATCTCGTTTTATTGAAATTTCGTCAATAGTTTTTACATTCTTTTACTTACATTAACTTCTAAAGCATTTTTGAGTCTTAGAATGTCTTTATTACAGGCATATTTTCTATTATATTTAACAATAAGATATATAATAGAATAAAAATCATTTTCAAAATTACCTAAAACATCTTTCGAATTAAATTCTTTTTGTTATACTTTATATATATGTATACATATATATAAAATCTAAGTTTCATGGACTACATTTTTAATGTTTTGTTTTAATAAATTATTTTTACCTGAAGTATTCTACGTTCAGATAAAATCTTATTGCCATTTTTAAATATTAAACTTAGTGGTTCCCAATCACTTTTTCTCAGAAACTACTGCAATACAGGCATCGCTGCAGAAGTAATGATAAATTAAACGAGTGATTTAGTAATTGCTTTCTTAAAAATCATTAAACACTAAGTAACTTCATTTAAACTTATGAACATTGTAACGAGTTTATAATATTATTATGTGCCAAACAGCTGTAAAATTATATCGATTTAACGCCTCGTCCGTGGCATACTAAACCATCTATATCCTCAGAATAGTCGACAATAATTTCAGTATTTTCTTAATAACCGGTAAACAAATTGATATCTTTTGAATAGTTAAAATTTGTTGATCATATGTGTAATACGTCACAATGTTTTCAAGACTATTTCAACGAACAGATATCCAGCACCAGCGACAGGAAAAGTTATGAACGCCCCGAAGGAATATTATCCCGTTGGCTATGAGAAGAACTTCGATGATCACTTTCAGTCCAAAGTAGATCTGCCCGACACTAATTTTCACTGTGGGGATCAGAAGTACTTTCCCGGTTTATACGGAGACGAAAATTTAGGTTGTATGGTAAGTGTCTATTATAAAAACAAAATAGAAATAAGAAACTAAATATTAAATGTATATCAGTATGAAAATTTTACCATAATTAGAAGCTCGATTTTTTATTATTCATCGAAATTGGCCCTTGAAATGTATTAGGCATCTTATATTTGTACATTGTATCCAATTTATTTTCCGTATTTGTGTTAAACTCTTTGTATAATACTAAATAAAAATTTCAACCTCAAGCCACAATTGGTGATAGTCTAAATTCAAGGGAATTCATCGATTGGGTTTACTTTTGTGAATACTATTGCATTAAAGTTGAAATAGATCATGTTGTTTTTATTAGTACTAGAGAAGGGCACAATTATTTATCTATCGCGACCTAATGACCTCAGAATAATACAAAAGAAAAATGAATTTTATTTAACAAAGATAATCTGTTGCATGAACACGATTATTTAAAAATAAATTTATGTTAACGGTACGGGAATATAAGAAGGAAGAAGAAGAAGAAACGGAAAGAAACTCCAATCAGGCCTGTTGCTTAAATGTCATATTTAAATTCATTACCGATCCTTTATCAAGATCTGTATGTTTATCAACAAAATTACCAGTATAAACTTTTTCATGAGCCAGGCTTTTATATTATTTACTTAAGACCTCACATGTAAAAAGGTGTACAATTGTCTATAAAATGATTATTAACTGTTGACAATCTAAAATTGGAAATGCCTAGTCTGTATTTTTCGTTTTCTACTCTATTTACATTGTGGCAGATGCCCGCATTAGGGAAATTTTCAATATTTCTGTGTACGAGCGTTATAAATATATTGACAATGTTGACTAAAAACATTGGTTTTTGTAAAACGACCGATTAGACTCACATTATGCTATATATATATATATATATATATATATATATATATATATATATATATGTATATATATATATATACATTATGATTATGCATACATGTAGTTGAACGTAGCTTGCTGTTCGTATTTAACGAAGGACTGCTACGGAACCGAGAGCAAAATATCGTAATGCTCACTTTGTGAAGACAAGTTTTGAAACGTCGATACGTCAAAATGTGAAAGTTTATTATTTTATTTTTAATTTAAAGATTTATAAGTTTTAGATGCACTGACTATTGATGCGAAACTAAATTCAATTTCTAAATATCTCTAATTCATAAATTATACAATAACACTTGATATATGTACGTCATAATTTTGCGAACTTACGTTTTACCACTTTGATTGAAAACGCCAACCTAAGATTCGGTTTGAATTTAAATATCATTTCGGGAATCAAATTAAAATATATATCAACCAGAAGTCAGTCTTTAAAAATTGCTTATAGTTAATCGTGTAAAACTGATACAGGACTGCCGGTCTTTAATCTATAGAAGTACTATTTGACGACGGATCAAGCATAGTCAAGAGGATAATACATCTTCTTTACAGGAAAACAATTATACTCACTGTAAAATAGACTTCGAGTTAAGTCACACCAGCAGAAATATTAAACGGCAGCTGTTTCGAAAACAACAATTAAATGCATGATTAAAAGTCAATTACCCATAAAAAAACAAATGTATTTCACTACACGTGTTAAATTTAGTTCACGATTAACAATGTGGAGTCACATAATTTCGATGTTTATATTAATATGGACTTTAATAGCGCGTACATTCGCGAAACTCGCTCACGCATGGGTGTGTGGTCATATGTATAATTGCCTCCGTAGCCGCTAGACCATTTTGTCTCTGCACGCGATGTGAGGAGAAATTGTGATTGTCACTGACGTAACGTATATTAGACGAGACTATCTATTATAAATTATATGTTGTTGTTAAAATGTTTTATTTCGAATTTTGTACATTCGTTGACGTGTGAATAGATCTCGTTAAATAATTTTTCCGGAGTCTAGATTTTTATCTATTATCATCTAGATTAATTTGACTTTTATTTTTATAGGTTGCGAGATACCTAAAACTACTTCCAGGGAGACTGCACGAATTCTCAAACAAACAAATATAAAATATGGGATGTGATTTCAATCCTTAATGGTGTCAATATATACATAATCCAATTCTGGAGCAATGAAAGAACAATATATAGATTTATAATTTACACCTTTTCAAACTATTCCATTTCGAAAATCACCGATGATGATGCACTCTGATAGAAATTTATGAACATACAGATTAAGCCACTTATCTGTGATTATGTTCTAAAAATACTAAACTCATCGTGTGGTTTGCTAATTCCAGGTGTTCCACGTTTGTGCGCTCACCGACGACGGTCTGGTGATGAAGTCCTTCCTATGCCCAGAATCGACCCTATTCGATCAGACTATCCTAAAATGCAATTGGTGGTTCTACGTCGACTGCAAGAATACCCAGCTAAATGAAACTAATATTCCGGTTTCTAAGAGTTATCAGCTGATGAAGGCGCTCACGTTCTTCTCAATTACAAAAAGAGATCCAAGACGATGGAGGTAGGTTCTATAGTCTTATAGATTTGCAATTATTTTTTAACTTTATTACGAGTTAAATGGGCCGAAATGACTTAATAATAATAAAGTATGACAAAAGAAAAAATATTTTATATATCTATTTCTAATAGAAGTAATGAATATTGATATTATTATACTAAATAATTTAACAGAATCAGTTCTGAGTTCATTTATAATTTCGTATAGGATCAAATCGCAATCGCTGTTATACAATGTGGTTTCTTTCTAAACCAACATCAAAAATACTAAAATCTACATCCCCAACATAATTAATGATTTAAATTTTCGGCATGAATTACTTTTCGGAAACAATAACCGTTAATCTTTTGAATATATATATTTCCATAGCGAAATTATAGATTCTCAAATACCCACTTATTTCATGTAGATAGCGAATTCATTCGCCTTTCGTATTTATACAGCACGTTTGAAATCGCAATTATGTGTCTTAAACGAAAAGTTTATATTTATACTACTTGCGCATCCATCTTTTCTTCATGGCGAAAGCAACAGAAGCAGGTTTGTACTTTCGCCAATGCAACTCTGCTATCTTGTGGTCGGTCACCACTGATGAATTGTACTGATCCTTGTTGCTCGATGAGTGGACACGTTGAAAAGTGGCGTTTCTTTGGAATTTTTACCGGAAACCTTTCCGCGGCTTAGCGTATTACGGAGAGCACGCGAAGGAAACTAGAACTATAACCTATGAACTATTACCGAGAACTATGTGAATGAAAAAAAAAGGAAAATATTCCATATTTCTAAATTTAAAATCTTTGGGATTTTGTTTGTTTTAAATGGATATCCAATTTACAATTAAGTTGACCTGTCCCGACTTTTAGGTGTACAAAGAGTGAGATAGATAAAAAAATACTTGTGATTTGCAGGGCGTCCAACGAACCCAGAAGACATTGAAGGCATTAATCAAGCGATAACTATTCTAGAAAATCAAGATAAGAAACCGAGCAACGATCAGCCCTCTACTCTGCCAGCAATAGAAATTATTGCTGCACAAACCGTAGACCCTAGAAATACAAACGCTTACAAAGATAACGCTTCAGATATTAATCCTATTTATAATCACCGCACTAATAGGAACTACAGAAATCAAACAATATCGTTGACAGAAAATAGTCCGCTAAACGATTCTACACCAAGCAGTTCAGAAATAAAACCTGTTGTCGTTAAAGCAAGTGCTGAAAAATCGATCAGTACATCATCATCATCATCTGAAAATTTCTCCAAAGAAAGAAACAGCACCGTAAGGCATGCCAATAGAGACAGGCAAAGACAAAAGATATCGGTTGGTAGACCGTTCTCTTTAGCTGTAACACCGAAATTCAATGGCGAGTCTAATGTCAAACGAACAAGGACTGTTGTATCAAAAGCAGGAACAACTACGTCAACATCCACTACAACTACAACAACAACTACAACTACAACACCAGCTTTTGTTACAGGTAGTGACCCAAAAACTTTAGATGATTTCAACGGATATGTTGCGACAGACGAAACGTCTGTAAAACCTATAATGGAAAAAGAAGAGAGACTTGCAGATCCAAATGACACCCAAGAAAAAATTCTTGCCGATATTCAGAAAGAAGCTGAAAAATCACCGGCTATAAAGAGGTTTCATAGATCGAGTTCTGAATCAGTAAGCAATGAAGAAATGATTATAGTGAACAATGAAAAGGTACAAATCGTGCGACCTAAAGCCTTCGCTAAACTTGTGGGTCAATATCCTACTCCGACAGCTGTAATAGAAAGGCTAGATGAGGCCATTCTAGGTAGGCCTAATTCTAGCAAAAAAGATACTAAAGTGACTATAGTGACACCTGAAAAGACAATAGACTCCTTAGAACACAATAGTCAAACTCAAAAAACTTAGCGTTGAATTGTATTCTTAGTTTGTAATTATTATAAATATAAGTGGCTAATGCCACTGCCAATGCAAAAGGTCTATTATTAGACCTCTTTTAATTTATTAATACCCAAACATACGTAAGTATAACATGTTTTAGATCAATAAATATATTGTAATTACGTATTTGCTCAATACATTAAGTGTTTAGTTAGAGAAATGAGTCAAGTGATATAGTGGTGTATTTTTTTTTTCATTTTAATAAATGAATTTGTTTTTACGTGTGCCATTTTATTTTTGATTAAAAAATAATACATTCATGGTTCAAAGATCATCTAATCAGTATTTTAAGTTGGTCTAGGTAACGCATTTCTTAAATTAAATACCCAAAATATACTGTAATTTTTTTTTTAGAGGCACGTATTCTTTTTGATTTCGTTCTCTTTGGTTGTGCTTTTATTTTTATTGAATAATAGAATTTCGGTCGTCTGACTGTGAGTTCTTTGGAAATAGAAAGAGGCCTATGTTGTCAAATGGTCAACTTCGTAAATGTCAAATTTTCTTTGCACAGATACACACATACAACTATAGGCAGTTCCACCTCGCGGCCACCACACGTCCATGAAGTTTTTCATTTTACGTTGACTAACAACTTTAACGCAATTGTGTCTTCCGTTCACGAGCGGAGATTACCGGCCAGTGCTATTATTGTTATACAAATGTAGCAGTGAAGTTTGTATTGCGAAAATTGACAAAATACATACACATGTCGTCGATTATAGTGAAAATATCTTAGCAGTAATAATTATCGCATTCCCATTGTAGGAACAACTACGTTGTAATAAGCTCATTAAGTTATTTATATGCACCTAAACAATATTTTTCAAACATTTTGTCTATCCGTCGGCCTTTTTGCTTCTCCTCCGTATCTTGGCAACGACAGAATTGATTATAGTGAAATTTTCACTTGAAGGTAGAGAAGCATGTTGGGTTGTAATATTTAAGTATTTTTTATCTCGAAAATTTAAAATCCTATTCGAATATTCTAAAAACAATACTTTTCAAATGGAATAACTATCGGATTTGAATCAAGGTGGTGAAAGTTAAAGATGGAACCAGGATCAAGATCGGGACTAGAACCTGAACTGTCGAAATCGAGGACTAAAAGCGGGATTGGTATCATGATGGACACATGTCAACAGTCAATATAAAGATGTAAGGATTCATTCTATGTTCACCCGGGCTCAATCGTGGAGAATGCTATCTAAAATAAAAATTAGTGTTGAGTTTTAGGGTTCCCTAAGTTCACTAAGAACCGTTACATTTTAACCGATTTCAATATATGACTAATTTAAAATTCAATATAAAAGTGTAAAAATAGGATTGTGAAATAGAAGTGAAATAGGATTGTGTCACTGCCTACAAAATGATTCTAATATAGGCTGAATGAATTAAAATGTGAATGATCTTCTTCCGTTACATCAGTGGCGGAAGAAGATCACCGAGAAATAGAGCATATGCTTTTCATCCACAAACGGATCGCTTACGGTCGGACCGGTCCACAAAAAAAGCACTTGTGTATAACACTTTAATATAAAAAAGTATTTTGAATTCGAGTTTTTTGGTATCAACTAAATATGATTTTTCAATGTTGCCTATGACTCGTGAATAATACTATCGTAGAAGAAAGATGATATCAGTAATGATTTCAGTTTGAAGTTGTGAGTAAAGAACAGACTACAAATCTATGAAAGATTACAATACGTTTTATGTTTACATTTTTTAATTCGACAGTTCTCATAGAAATCGCGTGGAGACATTAAATAATGTTATGATCAATTAATTTTGAGCATTATTTACAAAAACAATTTCGTTATGCCAAATGTTTTTTTTTTCACATATCAAAAATAAATTCGTCAATCGCAAATGTTCATCTTCGTTTCTTCGAGTTGCCAGGCCATATCGAGTCCAGGAGCAAAGGCATACAGCTTATACCGATTATGCCGATCAGGGCGGTAGTCATGGAGATACATATCAACATTTTCTCCTATTGGGGGTTAGGCTTCTCCTTGTCTTTGCCACAGGTGCCCTGGTTGCAACAGGTTTTTTTCTTTGAAGATCCGCAGAGACGACTTTTGAGGTCAAGTTTGTTAACTATGACGGGCACGCATGCCAATACGGAAGCCACGAATATGTACGAGCAGAAAGTCATGCAAATCATTTTACGAAAAGCTCGATAGCGTGCGACTGCATTTCATTGAAGTTGAGATTGAACGTTTTGTTTATGAAGCTGGAACAGATTTAAAAAACACAAATGTACAAGTTATATATTTTAAAACAAACTGTTTAGAAAACGTGTTTTATTTCTTTATAAATTAATGTTTGTTTCCAGAAAGTAAACAGAGATTACAAATCTCCATATGATACGATCTTTGCATATCTCTTGTTTCATTGATATCCATCAATCTACATCCATCAATCCATCCATACAAGCTAATTAGTCTTTGGTGGTTAAAATTTAGTCCTTCTTCAATATACCAGCAATTTGGTCTTTAGAATTTCTAGGATTCCTCTTACTGAACTTTTCATTACTCATATTCATTTTATAGAATTCTTTCGTCAATTTAGTTTCAATTGTCCTTTCCAGACAGCGATACCACCCCAAAGTAGCTTTTTGTACTCTACTCTCTACATCTTCTTTTAAATTACACAATTCTCTTACATCATTATTCCCATATTTATCTTTCAAAGACACTCTGCATATACTAGATAGGTATGGTGTCACTTTTACATTGATTCCACTTTCATATTCCACGCCAGACTTTCAAAGTGGTGCATAAGCAAAAGGCCACGACTTTTGTGGATAGTCAAACGCACATAAAAATATACTATTTAAATATGATAAATTCCTTTTATAAACAAAAGTCGTGTTCGGCAATGGAACGTTATCGAAATTTACACAACCCATGGGTTGTATAAGTTATCTACCTAAATAGTGAACTAAACAGGAACTAATTAATAGTATGTAGCTACCCCATTATAATTGATTCATAACACTGTGCCACTGGGCCATCGGTACCGCTTACCTCCCACTATGCAGTGGCCTCCACCAAGTCCAGGGATGAATATACTTCAGCTACGTGAGAGTCCGAAGGTCGGTTTTCTGTCGACCCAGCACGTATAGATGTAATATTAATACAAACGCCAAGACGTCTCCATACACATTACGATAAGGCCGTCACGGACACATAATGCACATGTACACAACTTTCGAACACATTCATGTAAATTTATTTAGCTGATACTTAACATGTAAGTATCTAAGGCCATTGCAATATTTATGTATCAATAATCTATATGCTTCTTTTGTGCTTCAAATTCTATTCGATATATTTATTAGCATATCAAATCGTTAACCCTAATTATTTATATACCATAGCGCGCTGGCAACCCTATGAGTTCTGCGGGTCAATTCCAAAACTTTAAACTACTCGATATCGTTATGGCATCAAAATTACGTAAGCGAGGGCGCTGAGAGCGTGCAGCGTAAAATATTTTCGCCCTGGCGCAATTTTGACGTCATAATTACGTCGATTGAGCGGTTTTAAGTTTACAGAATTGCCGACCGTTGTATGTCGTTTTAAGTTGACCTCGACTAAATTATAACAACCAATATTAAATGGACACAATATTAAAATATTAGCGAAAAGAGTTTGTTCTTTGAAGTCATTAAAGAATTGAAGTTTAAAAAAATATAATTTACTTACTAACTAATAAAGTTATTCCTGAAGTACCTATTGAAATTTTAATCAAGATGGTAATCCTTTAACACTAGTATGTCACCTATAGTGGCTATTCTTGTTGATTACTTGAAAATTCAGAATATTAATTTAAGAGTTCTAATTACTAATTAAGTAATGTAGTTATTTCAATGAAACTTGAAATTTCTCATGGTTTGAAATTTAGTTTTTTATGTCAAAATGAAATATCAAGAAAATATACTCTATGATGAAATACCTTGTTTATGATTTTCATTACATTAGATAAGTAAATAAGTGGGTCAAAGGCAACAAAAGAATAAAAATTATAATGTGGCCTATTTTTGAGCTACTTTAAAATGTTCATCTTCAAAATTATCGTGAGTTCTGGATTACCTAGTAATATTTCTAAACGAAGTAATTTAATATTTCATTCTAGTTTTAATGTGTTTTTCTTTAAAGAAGCGCTGGTTCGTTTGGCTTCATAGAAAAATACATCAAAAAAGGTGTAATAAATAATAATAATATAAACTCACGCCTATTTTCCAAAAGGGAAGGCAGAGACTATAAATTTCCATATGATATGATCTTTGCATATATCTCTTGCCTCACTGATATCCATTAGTCTTTTCATACAAGCTCGTCGGTTTCGGGTGCTTAAATTTTTAGCCTTTTTTTAATATGCCACCAATATGGTCTGCATAGGATTTTCTAGGGCAACCCTTGCCGACCGAGATCACACACATTCGTTCTATATATTTGTTTTACCAGTCTATTATCATTCATCCTTTCCAGATGCCCAAACTACCGCAACATACTTCTTTCCACTCTAGTCACTACATCTTCCTTCAAACCGCACTGCTTCCTAACATCACATCTTTCCGAGACACTCCGCACATATTACGCAGCGATCACATCTCCACTGCATTGATCCTACTTTCATTTTTCTCCTGCCACGCCCAGCCTTCACTACCATACATAAGCGTAGGGAGTAGGACCTCATTATGGGTAGCCAAGCGCGCTTGCCATGAGACGCTTTCACTATTCATAAATTCATAATAGCGAACAAGGTCCTATTTAGTTCCCGCATTCAGTGTCCTTTTGATATCTTTGTCATGTTTACCATCATTTGTAAACAGACTACCCAAATATACAAACTCTTTCACTTGTTCGACTTTCTCACCTTCTATAAGTATATCGCATTCAGTCGTGCTTTCCTCCCCTTTCAAACACCAGCACCTTAGTCTTGCTGACATTTACTTTCATACCACTTTTCTTAACTGAAACATTCATTTTATTTACCATCTTCTCCAGCCTACACGCCGTCGGCGCAAGGATTATTTGGTCGTCGGCATACGGGAAGCACTTGACAGATCATCAACTCATCCATCCTTAGTCCACACTCATACTCATTCAAATCATACAGACAGATATCTATGAATAGGTTGAATAGCCACAGTGACGCTGCATATCCCTCTCTGACACCCCGGCGGATGTCATACCCGTCAGTGTATGCCCTATTTATTCTGACGCAAGTACTGGAGCCCCTGTTTAGGGATTGCAATGCCTGTATCAATCCGCTACTTACACCATGCATGGATATGGTTCTCCATAGATCATTTCTTTTCACTGTATCAAAAGCTTTTTCCAGATCTACGAAAATAGAGAAAACTTTTCTGCAACATTTCGCAGAGAAAAAAAATTGGTCCATACAGCCCATCCCTGTAAGTTGATTTACGAAATTAGGACGATTTACACAAATAAAAGTTAAAAAAAAACAAGTTTCTTTAAATTTGAGACCGGAAAAGTCTCACAATAATAAGCGTTTAACTTTTTTTTATAAACATTGAATGCATCGACGCCTTCAATGAAGCATTATTATTTTTCAAAACATAATATTTGTAATATGTAAATAAATGCACTGTTAAATGTTTAGACGGAATTCTAGTTTAGTACATACCTACATCGTTTATTGCTTTTCTTTGAAGACCTAACGCTTAGAACAATAACTTAGATAACAGACAAAACTTGAATTATTGCGCTGACAGAAACGTAAATTAATTTTATTTATATGTGTATTTATATGTTATTTATAAAATAATTGGCCAAATAGGAGTATCTGATTTTGTCAATGAGTTTATTTGCCTTAACTCATATATGTATATATATAATTTACAAGGATTTGTAGTTCATTATTTTTTTCATTATTAAAAATTACTTTTATGTTCTGTTCTCTCACCTCTATTCTTTCAACATATGTTGCGATTTGCACAAATAAAATAAATGAGTGAGTAATATCGGAATAGAGTTCTTCTCAACGTATAACATAAATAGACTCCAACTGTTTACATGGAAATGACGACGTAATTTGTTCACAAAATCTGAGTAACGCGTAACGCTCGGATAGTTACTAAAATTTTTACTAACAATTTTGTTTACAACTAAACACAACCATGTTAATTACGTAGAAAATGAAAGCACTCGAACTGTAAATTGAAAAAGAAAGTTATAGTGTGATCGCTATAACAAAACACAAGTGCAATCGACCAAGTTAAATGTTGTCTGGCCATTCCATAGTGGGTTTCGTGTTAGACTTGTACGAAAACTTGAATAGACACTTCCGGTTTTCTCAGCGTTTATCTTGTTCTGTCAATCCTCTATTTCCGATCGTAGTAGAACGTAACAATATGTTTGTTAAGGGTACAATTATCGTATGACAAAATATTGAAATCGATGTGTGCGCATATAATTTAGTTTATATTTAAAATTTTTTCTATATTTATATTGTAACAAGCAATAAAAGCGGTATGCTTTTATTATTACTAAAGTACATTTTGATAAAAATACGCAAAACCATGAGATGGAAAAGTTGTCATTAGTAAGGTCGGTGTCAACTACAGTTATACAAATAGAAAATAGTCTTAGTCTTAGGTTTACATCAATTTTTTCAAAAACATTCTTTAAAGTAATCACAAAATGCACATATCTTACTATCATTTTAATATCATTCTCAAATTAGATGGGAAGGGAAAAAACATAGTTTTTATTTAATATTATAGGTTCTTTAGCTTAGAAATATTTCTGAATCCGATTTTTAATTGTGCGACAATATTATATTATAATAAGAAATTGTTTTGTGTGTTTGTTATGCTTTCACGGTTAAAATACCTACGGAATCAATCGTGTTGAAAGACAGAGCTAACTTGGAACCTGAAACAAGACATGAAGTACTGATAATCTTTATTTAATAAACAATTTTATAAAGGAATTTTTGTATTTAATTTTTGTACAGAGGTTTTTTTGGGGTAAAATGAATGAACTTTAAGCTGTAAGGAAGTTGTAAAACGTATTGTGATGCCGTCAATGACCTGCGTTGATGAAAAAAGAGAAGTCGATAGCTATTAAGAAGCTATTACTTACGAAATTCTAATAAGAAAGGGACTATTATGTTGTTGTAATGCCATTACATCATTGCTATGCCAGGACATATGCTAATGCCAGGACACCATTACTATTAGTGTCCGTCGATAATTGACCGTGGCCAGTATCGAGATGAAATCTGCAACCGCAATTGAGTAGGAATTCGTGGTAAAATAGGAATCAGTCAGCATCACAAATAAGATAGGGATCAGAATTTGTTTTGGGAACGCTCTACTCGGCCATAAGCGATATCGCATGGCATCTACTTGTTGCTGTCTATTAGATGGTGAACCTATTATCAGTATAATACATTTTTTTATGAAAATAGTACGCGGTGGTTTATAACTATGGAATCTCTTGTTTATAGTTCGCAGCGGATTGAGATTGATAAGCTGTTCTATGACCATGGCGTTCGTCTTTATTACTTCGTTTTGAAGTCATGGGGTCCCTCTCATTCTACTTCTATATTTTAAGTATAGAATTATTGTCTAGTATCTGAAAAAGATATTATTAGTGTATTATTGGTCAGAAAGTCACTAAGTTTGGTCAATATTTGTATTTTTGGTTATGTTTCTATACCCTATGTTTCATTGCGACATGTAAAGATGGAGGTTTTGTCACTGACAAACTGGAAAACAAAATAGTATATTACTGTTACTATATGAACACAGATATATAAGACTTAACACTATATATTTATTCATCGTCAATTTGTTTATCAGTTTATAGGTTTTGCTCAGGATACGAAGACAGTCCCTTTGTTTTGAAAACAACCCTTTAACCATTACGCCACCACAATTGCTCATATCCGTTATTATAACAGCCACTCATAACGACCTTTTGTGCTTCTGTCTTAAATGTTCCAGTTCGTCCATACAAAAAGGGATACTTTTGTATCTATTTATTATTATTATGATTTTTTCAGATGAAAAAATTGTATTTTACATTTTTTCACATTTACAGTTCATGAAAACAAATCTCATTACCTACCTTTGTGGACGGAAGCGATTCCAAATTTGAATTTTCAAAATTCACCCCGAGTCAATCTCCTCACAGCTGCGACAGTGATTTGTTTCTTGCAGTCAAAAGGACAAATTTCTTATCCACCATTCTGTTGCATTTTTTTACCGTTTCTCATTAAATGCAATGGCCCGCCTTTCACTGCACTGAGCTGCCGGATTGCGTTAGGTCCCTGATAACTGCCTAGATGAGAGTTGCCGTTTTCGTGTCGTTGATCGCGGCGGCGGCGTGGGCTTACCCCGAACGAAGGGCGGCTGACAAGCAGCTGGAGGTAACACAAGCGAATTACGTTACTGTATGTAGAAATGTTAAGAGGACCGTTGACGAAATGCTTGTATGTTGTAATGTTAAGCTTGTACGGTTTGTTTTTTGTTCGTGTATCCAATTGAATCAATTCGTCCATAGTTCAGTCCAGCTGGTCACATAATGGCGTTGCTATTAGACCAAAAAGAATATCATTTTGAGGTATCATATCTTCTTAAAGATCTGACAGCATTAAAAGCTAGACAATATATTTGTTATATTAATACTTTTTCAAAAGTTTAATTTAGATAAGTCAGTTTGTGATAAAGAATTTTCAAATCACTCGAATTTTGTTGGGATTCTTCTGATTTGAAGGCTTTTGCTAAATATAATTTTGCAGGCGCTACTCATATCATATCAGAGCAAGATTTATGTGCATAACATTATAGATTATTATATTGCTTTTGAAACATACCTGAAATTGTCTTGAAAATACTTATTTTCGATATTTCGTGAGTTATCACTATTGTAACGTTGCTATGGTAACTGTCACAATTATTGAGTAAGTATTTTAGGTAATTCATTTTGAATTATTTTATCTTTTCTTAAAACAGGACTGCCATAATATACTTATTTCAATTTTATTTTCACTTTATTTGTTTGCAATTCAAAAGTAATACTATGCCTTTATCATTTAAAGGAGAAAAATACAATTAAAATGAAATGCAATTTATGAAGTTCAGCGGTTTGTGATATTGTTTTCTGTATTTGAATATGAGTACCTGCATAATTAACAAAATATTCTGTTTCTGTTATAGAATTCATTATATATGTTTCAATGTTTCAGCGTATTGTCGATTTAATAGTGCTCATTAATAGTACGTGCTTAACCTAGTTTTGCTCAATGTATTTCGAGTTTGCCGTGACAACATCACAACTTACTATGGGGTAATGTTACTTGGTACGATTCCAACAAAAAATATTCAGACCGTTATAAACTACGTATTTTGTCTACGTACAGTGTCATCTGTAGCTTATATCGTGTACTACCATTTATTTCTGAAGCCCGATAGTATAGCAGCAATACAATTACATAAAAAATTTATGAATTTGCGTTAAAGGAGCTTTCAATTTTTTTTATCTTAAAGTAATATGCGTCAAATGTAGAATTAGTACAGCAATGTAGAAGGAACCCTACTTTCGGTTACTTTTTTCTTTCAAAAGAATGATATTTCAGCAACAGGTTCAGAGCCTGTCGAGCCACAGCAGCGGGCCGCAGCAGCGCGAGGCCGCGCCGCGCGACTGCAAGGGCAAGAGCGCCACCATCATCGCGCAGAAGGCCGCCGCCGAGGCGCAAGCCGCGCAGGCCGCGCAGAACGCCGCCGGCGCGCAGGCCGCGCACATGGTTAGCCGCACCCCCGTCGAAACCTTTGATACGTGAAACGGCTCATGGACGCTATGAGACGCATGATTATATGTTTGATACCTAATGTTATACTAGTAAGCGTCACCATTGAAGGCATCACTTTCATTGAAATACTTTGACAGGCTAGAGATATTTACGTATATAATTAGTGTAAATTACATTTTATAAACTTTTTATGCATATTGAAATAATTAATAAGAATTCGTATACTCAAATTAACCTCATAAACTGAATTAGAAAAATATTTTAATATTATCCTGAACAACGCTATCGCACTCGATCATTAATACTTTCAATTTTGTTTTCATTTATTTGATATTATTAGCCTTATTTTTAAAAGGATAGGCAGTCTACAAATTTCCACATGGCACGATTTTTACATATCTCTCTTGCTGATCTCCATCAATCGTTTCATGCAAACTCGTCGATTTCTGGTGCTTGAAAAATGTTTCATATCCTGTCTATACTTCGTACATATCTTACAAAATAGTATAAAAATATAGAGATCATGGAAACAATTACAAAAATGCAAATTTTTCAGTATTTTCTTTTTGCATAAAAGCATTATTTAATAATATATTCGTTCCTAAAGTTAACTATCAATCAAAAACTAAATGCACCATTAGAAATGACTTAATAACAAAATAGTAATGGAAAAACCTTATTGTTGTCAGTTAGTTTATAACTTAAAAGTATACAACGCTTGCAGGCACAGCTTTTATGTATCCTTTTAGTTTTATTGAGTGTGTTGACTTTTATGGTTATGATTTTTTAAACGTTCCTTAAAACTTTAATTTGTTTTGTATTACTCATGCGGGGAAAGTAGTATCTTGACGCTCGCTGTTGCGGTTGAAAAGAACCGTTTGCCCATTTTAAAATTACGCGTGATTTTTTTCATAAATAAAACTGTTATTTGAGTGCGACAAATTGAACGCATCGTTCGACATTTGAATTTCCGTGCGACAAGTAAACTTGTCGCACGGAAATTATTCTTGGCACACGCAAATTTAAATATATTTTGTACCCACATAAGTCGCCGCATTTGTAATAAAATATGTGCAACTCGTGCGACGTTATCCACTCAGCGAATGACCGCATTCGCTTCGCTCGTGCGTTCAACTTCGCTTTCGTGGGCAATCGACAACTTGTCGCACGAGTTGCACAATTATCTATAAATCAATTTAAAATCTATATACACGGGCGAGCAGATCTCTGGCCGGCGGTTACAAGGACGCAGTCACGAAACATGAATACACTGCAAGGGCAACCATTTCTCTTGTTTTCTGTAGGACAGCACGGAATTTTAGCGTTACGGATATAAATATATATTTTTAATTTTATTAGCAATAAGTAATAGCTGTTAAATGAAATTCAACACTCGGATTAATTACAAATCATTGTCGAATTCCAAATGTAAAGAATATAAACTGCCGTCGACTAAAAACAGTCTTAATTATATAAATATGTAAATATCCTATTGAAGAAAATTATGGTCATCAGGTGAAAACTCAATTGGCTGAAAAAGCTTTACAAGCCGCAAAAGCCGCCGAGGCGGCGCTCGCCGGGAAGCAGGCCGTGGTGGAGCAGCTGCAGCAGGAGGTGCACGAGGCCGAGGCGGTCGTGGCCGAGAACACGGCAGCCGTGCAGCAGCAGCAGGCCACCACCAACGCCGCGTGCCAGGCCGCGCAGCAGGCTACCGCGCAGGTACTTATATGACGTTTGCTCAACACGAGATGTGATAGAAACGTGGTTATTAGAAAATTTGACTTAGTTTATTTGTTTTTATGTTCATCGGATGATAGAAAAGTTGTATGTATGCGTATAAAGACCATATAGATATCGATTGAGTGATATGTAGTAGTAAAAACTCCATTATTGATTGTATTGCACCACATTTGGTGCTCCTTTTTATTAAATTTTTGGATGATGGCATGTTTCCTGAACTGATGAAAGAAAACAAAGTTGTTTCCTTATTCAAAAGCAGTACTAAAACGAACCCCATTAACTTTAGGCCTATATCTGTATTGCCGACATTAAGTGAAATTTTGAAAAGTTGATCCTAAATCAACTTCTATTACATTTTATAGTAATAATCTAATGTCCAAAACAGTTCGGTTTCACATGGCATTGTTCAACAATCGATGCTGGTGTTGAGCTTGTTGAAAATATTTCTAAAGTCTGAGAAGGTTCGCGAATTCGATAGGAGTATTTTGCGATCTCTCCAAGGTGTTCGACTGTATAAATCACAAAACACTGATCAGGAAGCTAGATCATTATGGGTTATGGGTCGTGTACTCGACCTACCGGCATTATATTTGACTAATAGGATTTAGAAGTCGATGTCAATAACATAAGATCGCCTGGATCCGTGGTCCGCATGGGGTGCCACAGGGATCGATTCTCGGTCTGCTTCTGTTCTTAGTTTATATTAGTGACTTGCCAACCTTGTTAAGGATATTCATGAGATAGTACTCTTTGCAGATGATACCTTTTCTTATTCTAAGTTAAAAGATATCCGCTCGATTATGACGATGTATACGTTGCTATCTCCAAAGTTCAAAAATGGTTTACTGCAGATGATTTACTTTTCTAATAGAAAAGAAACAATCTGTGAAATTTTCACTTCTGAATGTATAAAATGTATATAGTTCTATTTTAATAAGAAACGAGGAATTAGAGCTTGTGGATGCTACTGTATTACGTATATAAGTCTTAAGATAATAAACTTCAGAAGGGTCTTCATATCGGTGAGTTGGCGAAAAAGCTTAATTCTGTTGCATTTGCAATCAAAAAAAAAATTTGTCCGATATCAAACCCTTTAATATCGGACAAATTTCTTATTTGATTCATTTTGGCTTTTTATTTATCAAAATTTAATAAACGTTAAAAATATTTAGAATGTTTTAATAAAAATAGTGATAGACATAATTTCAATACCAGAAAAAAAAAATAAACAGTCTTTACATGTTAGTCGACTGCAGAAGGTCACGAATTCATTTAGGGGGCTCTGTGTGAGTTTTTCATAAACAGAATCTCTCCAAAAAGCTGTAATACAGGTGTTCAGAAATTTTGATTGAGAGAATTACATTATAAGACAACTCGATATAAACTTCTAAAAAAAATTGTAAAAATCGATGGTCGTAGATTTGTTGTTAAAATATTTTAGAAGTTATAAACCATCTATTTATGGGTAGGTATGGAGTAATCTTCTACGTTAATTGTTTAAAGATTGGGTATTGGTTGTAAGTGTAAAATCAATTTGGAGATAAAATGTCATTGATAGCTTTAAATTTGGATTTAGCTACGAATTTGCATTTTTGTGCTTCAAAGAATGAATCCTGAATAATTTAAAGCTATTCATGTTATCTTCAACAATTTCTACCAGAAGAGAAAGATTCAAAGTAAAGTTTTACGAAGTTGTTACTTTCATTTTGTAGCACACACACAAAGCACATGTGATATTCATCCAAAATTAAAATTTTCTGTGTAGCAATTGTTGAAGAATTTGCAATTGAGGCAAAATAAGTTGAACACTTCGTAAAACTTTTCTTTTCTCTTTCCTTGAAAGGTTTGCTGAAAATCACATCGAACCGGGGCCTTATAAAGATAAGACAAAAGAGGATCTAATCACAAGAACTTGTTATATAATTTATGAGAAAAATCAACACAATATGATTTGTATGTCGACGCACGCTCGTAGCGACGGCCACATTGTTAGCCTGCGTACCTGTGTGGATAAAGCATTATGGTTAAAAATTTTTGATATGTCTATACAAGAAAAAAAAAGTAATTTGAATGTCGATACAATGACGTCGAGGGAGTGGTGGATACGTGTCACATCTAAAACATCGTCAAAATTGTTTGTGTATTTTGATTATAAATGTATACAAAATAGTAATAAAGTGCGATGTTGTACAATCTAAATGAACTTTGTTATAAATCTAATTCAAATAGACATTGAGATTTAAAGATAGAAAATTAATTTATCATGACGATTGAAGATTGGTAAGTTGCAACTTTTTTTTAGTATTAGTAATGTAACGCTTAGAAGGTTGTAAACACTTCTATTTTCAATAATTCGCCTACTAGCTGCGACCACTAGCAACAAATTTTTGATTATGAAAAAATAGAATGATTTCCGGAGTGAAGAAAAAATAGTTCAATCAGGTTAAATGCACCGGACAGGTGTTCATGGTGTTGTAGTCTTTGTATCCATAGCATTACGTGCCGGTTTTTGTAATATAAAAAATAGTCGACATTTTTAAATTCAATTTACAAAAATGATTTAACCTCTTTATTTTGACAATTTTGTTGTATATTTGAAACTGGTGTGATTATTACTATATTTTTATGAATGCAATCTTATATCTTTAAGATTGTAGGCACAAGATTAAATTATTGCAGATTAAAAATTTTCTTACAAAACGAAATGACAATATTTTGCATGTAATTGACGCCTTTTACATTTTGCTGTAAGTGCTAAGTGAATGTTTGCATAATGAATTGTGCTCTGTGCACAATGAATTGTGTGTGGAGCTCTTGATAAATTACTTGTCAATTGGGGATATTTGAATATTTTTCATCTCGTTGTACCGATTCTTAACTTTATGGTTCAACTATTTCAGCACAAATTGATGGTCCAAGCAACTCAGCTGGCAGCTCTTCTTGAGAAATCGGCGCATTGCGTACTTGACAAGACCAAGTTTGGTCTTCAAGAGAAATGCCACACACTGGCAGAGGCCAGATCTAGGCTGGCGCACTTGCAGCACAAATTGCAATGTGCTATAGCAGAATGTGCGGCGACAAAGCACGCTGCGCACAGTGCTTGCGAAGCTGCTAGGGCAGCTTGCGGCAACGCAAGGAAAAAGAAACAAGCCGAACACTCTGAGACCACGCAAGAGTTGGAGATACCATCAGAGCAGGAGGGCAGGCAACGATAATGGAACATGACCACGAAGCATGTTAAATTTTTCAGTGAGAATAAGTTGTCTCCTGAAATTGACTTCATGTTCCCTGAGACTCGTATAAGAACACCCGTGCAGCTTTTGTGTTTGTACAAATTTTATGTTTGTATACTGATTTCGGAAATGTACGTATTTTTAATAAGAACTGGGTAAGTATGTCATATAAATTCGTAAACACTAATCTGTAGATAAAGCGACAGTATCGTAAACAATGTTTTCCTTAAATGATCAGCTATTTGACATTGACATTGATTTGTGACATTTAAGAATGTGTGGATTTGGAGAATACCCAGCATGTGTTTTAGATTAACTTTAATTTTAGAGCCGTGTTGATACTTGTTTCTTTTAAGTTTTTGATAGAGCGTCGTATAAGCTTCTGGTAAGAATATAGTATTAGAAAATTATATATTTGTTTGATTCCAAGTCGGCTTTTTAAATCATTGTAACGGATAATTAAATATTTAATCTAAATTTTATTCCCATAAAATAAATTACTTAAACAATAATAATAATAATAACCTATCTTAATCCACTATGCTAAATACATCATTCAAATTTTGGGGACTAAATGCTAAATTACTGTTCTTATAATTGTGTACGACGACACAGCCGAACCGGCTGTTCCTGCCATTCAGAATCCATCCAATTATTTGTGGCTGAAAAACTGTTGTCAGAATGCGTTGGAACACTGGACTGAAATTTGGGAACATATCTAGCAGGGGTTCAGCATATTTCCCTCCAACTATTATTTTGTCACCGAATTGCGGCCGAGGGCTTTCTTACTTCTGAATGTATAAGGCTTTCTTTTCAGAATTCTTCTAGGATATGTAGCTATAGTAGGTTTGGGGTTGAACCGTTCTGTTTGCTCCGCATAATCGTCGTTAACCGTTTGGCCATCTAGAAGACCGTCCTCTATGGGTCGCGCTTCATTTACTGTGCTGTAAAATTGCTGACTATAAGAATCTTCATAATTGTTATCATAAAGGGTTGATTGGGTGCATAATCTGATTGCCACTGTGCCGGTGCAGAGACGCCAGGACTAATGGGATGATCGGGTCCAGCATAATAATTCTGTCGTGTTTGGTCGTGCGAAAATTCCTGTCCTGTAGGATACTGGTGATAGGTGTTTATTAAAGGAGTATTGTAAGCGTCTGAAGGTGGTTCAGCGTAAGTTTTGTTACTTTGGAGTTTGGACATAATTAATTGGGGTTCTCCAAATCCTGTTGATTCTGGAGGGCTATAAATTTCTTCCTTAAACGTTTTCGTAGGGCTATAGTAAGGTTTTCGTTTTATGTGTGTCGATTTTGTTGGCGCGTTGCGAGTTTTTGGTCTTTTGTACGCAGTTCTTGGGACGTACTTTGAAGTTGGTTTCCTTTTATATTTTTTCTGAGGTCTCGATATTTTTGGCGGACCGTGTTTGAGTTTGGGTGCTCCGTATTTTGATTTCGGCTTTCCATATCTGGATCGCGATGCCTTACGATAAACCACTTTGGCAGGCGATGAATGTACATACGGACTCTCCGGAAGACCATCCAACAAGATGGCCTCCCTTTTCTTGAGTTTTTTATTTTCTTTCTCGTCGCTCACTTTAGCTTCATTTCTTTCGGCCGTTGCTGAAATCGCTATTATGCTGACCTGAAAATAAAAATTGTATATTTTATAATCAACACTCGGCTACATTTAACGCGAGTCTATATTATTAATATTAGGGCTATTGACATTCGTAAATATTACATATTTACAAATCTAAATTGTTCATATTTGCAAGCAAATTACTGCATTATTTGGGGAATGAACAAAGAAGTAGCACGA
Source organism: Eumeta japonica (assembly GCA_005406025.1). Taxonomy (NCBI): domain Eukaryota; kingdom Metazoa; phylum Arthropoda; class Insecta; order Lepidoptera; family Psychidae; genus Eumeta; species Eumeta japonica. The sequence continues at coordinate 355,430 of BGZK01000418.1, forward strand.
TATACGAGACTGCTATTTTGTGTGTTAAAGAGACTTGGAGACTTCACATTTCCATAAGTTCATAGCACAAACTCTACACTCCACAGCAAGTAGAGTTTGTAGCGTCAAAGTTTTTTATAACGTCTCGTGTATTACTTGTGTAAGGTAATTAATTTTTAATTAAAAAAAAAACTGAAGATATTACAAAACTGTTGCTTGATTTGGATACGCACGCAAAAAAAAAACTAGATTAAAAGTGTTTTTAAATACAATAACTAACATCTATTTTGTTGTTAGAGGAAACAATGCACAATAAGGAGTTATTCAAACTCGTTATTATCGTTATTAAAGAAGTTTAAATTTCGAAGAGAATATAAACCAATAGAAAAATATTAAAATCTTTCTCAAAAAAGTCGTTATAATACTCTTTTGTTAAATATCTATTGAATATTCTTAATATATTTCTCCTAATATTCAAATGTTCTTTATTTTATTGTTTGGAAATACCTAAATAATAAATCGTTAATAGATCTAATATGATATTCAGGAGTAAGAGGAATCAACTAATAATTAGTTTGGCTGAATTACATTCTATGAGTAGCATAGATATTTTTAATATTGTAAATATCGGTAATGTGATCTTTGAATCAACTTGGAACTTTTGGTATTACACAATTTATAATGAAAAACAGCTTTGATGCATACGCCAACATATTGAAAATTGAAAAATGTTTATCATAAAGCAATATGGTGGTGCTCCTTGATTCATCTGTACACTTACAAACTTTTTTTTAATTTTTCAGCTTGAAAGCTAGTTATTTTCTCCATGTTCATGACACTTGTAATTTGTTGAAATCTGTATAATTATAAACAACACTAAATTACGGGAACCCGTAGAATTTGTTGAACTTTTGATTGGATGTTTTGGATGTAATGAGTAGCAACCTTAAGTACCCAGGGTGCTATAAACTATGAAGTCTCCTTTGAATATCCGTATAGTAGTCGCATCACAATAGTGGATATACCAAGTACACGATCATTATCATGCGCCTGGTACTTCACGCTTTTCAAAGTGGCTTCACCGGCCGACGCCGTAAATGCGTGTCGGCCCACGGCGTCACTCGAAGAAAGCTGTACTTTGCTACTCGTTTGTCACGCTTTATTACGTACTGTACCGTTTGTTTAATACGGCACTGCTGGCGACCGTGTCGAGGAAAACGCAGTGACAATTAAAACGTTTAAAATTTTAGTAGGAATGACCCACTTTTAAATTCATTGAGGCTTTATATTGTCCTTTCCTGTCAAACGAAAGGGTATACAGTGGTGGATTGGGGAGCGGGTCGTGAAGCCTCTGACCCCCGTGGACCCGGTCTTCGTCTTATTATTGTAATCAAATTAAAGCCTGTCCTGACTGAAAACCTTCACAACGTGACCCACTCGTCTCGAAGGCCGGATCCATCCTTGCGGTAATATCAGTAGCTGCTAATTTGATAGTAACTTTCTAACTTCGGGTAAATGACGAGAATCAGTTCGGACAAAGTTTTCACTAGTTTGAAATATGAACAGGTGTTTATATGTGAAGAGATGCCTATTGTGGTGTTATTCCAAATCGAAAATAAGTTTCAGGTAAATAATAAACGAACAACGTGCAGACGTGAAAAATTACAATTGGGCAGTAACGGCTTTCCAATTTCTTTATAGTTGGTTATTAAATTAGTTTAAAAATAGTTTCTATTAAAAAAACAAGTAAAAATGTTATTTTTAAACAGTGCCCTTTAGATTTATATAGAAACGGGATATTCTTTCTAAACTTAAATTCGTGTGCGGATCGGTCTCGGTACGTTTATGATTTCGTTTTCTAGAACGAAATTTTACCTGTCTTAAAAAAAAATGTAGACTTCAAAAGCTAGCAGTCGTATTAAAAAGTCGCTCTATTTTAATTTATACTGGGATATTGTAAACCATCAAATTTTCAGAAAGGGTTTTCATATAATATGTAGGATCGAGAAATTTGTACGTTCCATTTTGTACATATTTAATTTCGTACGACCGAAGGAATGTGTAATTTTTTCAAAGGTAGCTTTAGATACCTGTATCAAACTTTTCGCCGGCCGTAATGTTTTTGTGCATGCGCACACTTTATTTATAAAGAGGACGGTGGCCCAGTCTTCCCCATAACCCTACTCACTCCCCATCACCATACATCTTCATCACCACGCTCCTAAATCCATTAGCCCATTTTTCTTTCGTGGTCCACTCTCCCTACATCAGACATTCTATTCCTACTCAAGATTGACTCCTCTTGGGTTGAAAATCTCCATGAGCTGCGGTGACTACCTTTTTGGTGACTGACCGAAGTTTGTTCGAGAATTTTGATAGCCTTCATTCTCGTTTGCCCCTCCATCTGCTATTAAAAAACGGAGTCTAAAAAGGAGTTAATCATGGTTAAAAATACAACATTGGCCATGCACCCGTGCATTTGGTTGAACTTCAAAAGACTTCTCCTAATTTGTCATGTTAGTGATAGTTTTGAAATCCATTTATTGCGTATGATGCTTTTTATATTTCGCGTACTTGTCTCGGTATCGGTTTCTTTTCGGTTTATATTCTGAAATATGTCTAGATCATGTTTGTCGACATATGTATTATTCAAACGTTTTCGACTATCACACACGTGTATTTTGTAACAGACGTCCCCACGGAAGAGCAGAATAATGAAATTAGTAGCCATATATCGTATTTCGTTTGTGGTGTTTTCGTGTTGATAACGAAGCGGCGGTTTACTGCGCACGCCTCTTCAGCCATCGAGAACAAAGTGTTAGCTTGGCTGTAGGAGCTAAGACAGCGAGCGCGTTCATTGTTCATCCAAGGCTCGTGGGCCGTGGGTTGCGTAAAGGAAGGCCTCTGGTGTTTTCATCTCGCTGCAGCTGCTCTTTAAAAGATTATTTTTTCTTTTGTAATTAAAGAGGCTTTCTTTTTTTATTTGAAATTGGAAGCGCTTGCGCAGTCGTATGTGCGATCACTCCCGAATTTCCTTGCCATAAAATGATATCTTAAATTGTGAAAGGTCTATGAGTCGCAACGAAAGTTGTCCAAATTGTAGGTAGTTGTTGATGTCTGTAAAATAGGTATTTTTATTGTAATAAGCCAGGCTCGACGAAAAACATTACTCGTTTTGGTTTTATACGGGGTGCTTTTCAAGTAAATTAAAAATAAAACACTCATTTCGATGTTCAGAATTAGCTATGGAGGAGCCTTCCATCAAGTATTTAAAACTTTACGAGCTATTTAGCGTTAGATAAGAAATAAAATAGATGTCGATAAAAGTCAATGTAATGGTTTTCCTGAAATAAGTGTAGTTTATGTACAAATGGATACATATGCATACAAATGCATATAATTTGCAGTGTGCGTACAAATTATAAATTATTTCATATTTGTCTATGTTTCGCACGCATTTCTGCGAGAATTATATTCAGCTGTTAAAAACCGATTTCCAAACCGTAACTGTTTCAGTTATTTGGTACGTACACACATCAGGGGGTTCCAAAATGTTTTACTCGAAATAATAAATACATTTCAAAAACATGAATAACCACTTTCTGAAATGGATGGCTCATATCATGTATACGCCTTCTTCTCCTTTTACATACTACTTATAGATAACTTAGCGATCATTTTTTTTTGATGGGATATTAAGTAACAAAACCGTCATATTTCTCACCAGTTTAGTATGTGTTCATACTGTCCACATTATAGCACTTCTTATGTGAAGTAACTAGTGCATATAAAATTAACTGGATACAATATTTTAATATCTGAATCGTGATTGGTTGTTTAGTACACGTATCTAGCGACGTATGTTATCTATGACAAGAACAACTTGGGGGGAATAACCCATAACTTTAGACTTCTAGCACTCTATGACAACGCCGACCGAGCCGGCCGGCGGGGCCAATGACACTCTAATTGTAATCTCATTTAAAGACGTGAAAGTCGTGGGAGACAATCCACTGGTCACTGTATTTTACTAGAAAGCGGCACACGGAGGCGTAACGGCGTAAGTTATAACATCGAAAAAAATATATAAGTACGCTATTTTTGTATCTAAAAATGCACAATTTCAGCTATTTTGAATTGATCTAGGGAAATCTATAGTCTCTACCTACCTTCAATATTTTGGAACGACTACCCAACGATACCCACAACATGGGATATACAAGAAAAACAAAAACGTCCATAATTTGTATTCAAGTAAGTTTCCTTAATATTTTTTTGAGAGTTTATTTTACCATTTTCTGGGCGTGTTTAATATGAATATGACAAATTCAAATTACAGCTCTGATACTAGTACTAAGAGGCTCTGAGCTAAGACGCGGACAGACAGACGGTCGGATATGGCGAAACTCCAAGGGATCTTTGTTGGCTGCGGAACCCTAAAATTTCGTTTATTTTCCAAAGTACCCAGGTCGTGAACACAAAATAACTAGATAAGTTTACTGCGCATTACAAATAAAAAACCGACGGCGATCGACACAGGACTTCAAGACACAGTTATCGTAAGTATGAACCAAAAACAAAGTGTCCCCTCGAGGGCCGTTCGCAGTCACGTAAAAGGTAAGGTCTGAATAAAAAGTGAGCTGTCGAACGCGGGGCAGCCTTTTCGCTTACCTGGCGCAGGTAAAAATTCGTAAGAAGGGACGAGTTTGTTTTAGAAAAATGCTTTAGAGAAGTTTCGAAGGCTTGAGGATTTTTATTAAAATTGCTGACTTTCATGTCCGGCCATTCGTTTCATCCTCTTATATTAAATAAATAATTAAAATGATCGATTATCTTGTCAGTGTTTAGAAGAAGATTTCATTCGTCTAATACTAGCACGAATTCGTTAGACGTAAATGCGACGGTCAAGCAAAGCGAGCGAAGAATCATTAACTTGCTTTTTTTCATTTATCTAACTATAATGTTATATTTAATTTAGGCGCATTCTTCTCATATCAATTTATCAAGTGTCGTGTTGTCAAGATTTCTGTTTTCATTTCTCGGAAAAATATGTAGGAAATATTTTGCAATCTCTTTAACAATACTTACAGATTTGCAACAAATTGTGGTGACTTGAATATTCAAGTCGTTATGTCTCGGCTTTTGTTAGCCGAGCAAAACAAATCGATTAGGCGCACGCGCCGAGTTTTCAGACCATAAATCGCAAGAACAATGAGATGAAAGTTAATGCATTCTCAGATATACTGCATTCAATGCATTTAGTAGACAGTCGAAATGTCCACGACATTACGTAAGTTATAACGGAGGTGCAGTGAAATTCGTCTGAGCGAAGAATGGATCATTGTGATCGTATATTATATATAGCTCGAGAAAAGCAAATAATGAGGAATATATGAAAGACTGCATCATCTTTATAAGAAATGTGATAATGTACTTTATTCAATAATCTTTAAGAACGCACTAAAAATAAAATAGAAATTGTTACGTATTAATATTTCGCCATTTCTTCGATGGAATTGAAAATTCGAATTATCGCTTAGATTATTTGAAGTCAGCGTAAAGTTAATTTCAACTATAATTGCGAAACGTACCATTGGAAAGATTAACTTCAACATCAACTTTTATATTGGCTTTACTTCAACTTTCAATCTCGAAGTAAAAAGATTTACATAAAGCGAATGTTTGCCATGCAACTTTACACAATTTATTATTAACAATTATTGACTGCACGCGACATCGTACTCAAGGAATTTATCAACACACTTTTGGGAATCGATTTTGATGAAATGAGTCTTGTTTCCCCAAGTTGAGCTTAAGTCATCTATGAGAAATCCATGAAAATTCGTCAAATAATTTTGACATTGGCATGTTTAAGCAGACAATGCTTTTAAAAATAACGTTATTGTATCCTCTTACACTATTTACATTGCTCGCAATCAGTTTCTGGCAAATGTATTAATATGTTGTATGTTCTTATTGTATGTACAGTTTGTTGAGCTAATATACCGATAGTTTAGCGAGCTAATATACACATATCCCGTCAGAGCTAGACAATAGCTGTAGACCATTCAGACAGACTCGGACATGGATGCATTTAGAGGAAGACCACGTCCGGTAACTACTAACAAAACGGGTCGATTAGGTGATGTGGTGATTGTCACTAATGCAAACAAAGTTTTGTGATATATAATATAGCGACCAAGTTGCCCTCACTTATGAAGGCTGGGACTACGAGCAGTACCCGTAACCAGCAGGTTGCAAGCTCGTTGCCTGAACACAGGCAAATAAGTTTCTCAACTTAATTTTAGGTTAGACGATTTGTTTTATGCCTCGAACAGTACAGTTAAGCCGTCTGTCCTGGATATTAAGTCGCATCGAACCACTCCCGAGACCTTAAATCCGAGGCTCACAATAAAATGAAAGCGAGATGACAAAAAACATCATATAGGACTATGACACAGAGATGTACCGGAGGCGCATGTGTGCAGTTTTTTTGTTACTGGACATAATTATTGTATAATATAATGTATAAATGACAAAACATATTTAAATAATAGGAATTATTTTGTCCCAGTCGATCGGTTTGTGCCATATCTTCTTATAAGTACCTTTACGTCATTCGAAATCTTAAATTGTTTGTCTCGAAAGGTGAGAAATTTCGAAAGAGATTAATGTCGCCGGTTTTTAAGACGAATCGAGAATTTCGTTTTTAGCAAATCGTCCAACGAAATCGGCAAACAACCGCCGCCGGAGCTTATCCCCGCGCGGCTTGATGACAGAACGATTTGGCGTCAAATTAGATAATTGCCTCTACATCGATTTTCTCTCGTGGAAAGTTGTCGGTCACGTGTGAATCATCTCTCCGATGTCGCCGCGCGCTTGAGTTCGTGTCGAATCGCAACTAAAACTATCGATGCCCGAAACTACAGCCTCCGAATGGTGCCGAATCGGGAACTTTATTGCGTGAGAAACGTCCGGTTTGCGAGATTATAGTGACGTTTACTTATTGAATATCGTGATCTATATCATATACGACCTTTTTCATTGTTTAACATTATCTGTGTCAAAGGATTATTGCAAGTTATTTTGAACAGTAATTATTATTTATGTGTCTCAAATATTTAGTTATTGTTTTTCCTCTCTAACTTTAAACGATAAATGGATAGATATGAAAATGTGATAAGATGTTATTGTTTTCAGTTTGAGTCGAGTTTAAAAATGACGGCTTGTTTCTGTTTTGGTTAGGTTACGGATAAACGAAATTAAATTCCGTATTATAATATAAAAATGAAACGTCCATTTCATTATTAGTTGTTCTTTGACAGTAGAGCGGTTTAAACGATCAATATAGATTATGCGTTATGACAGGGACCCGGATTATAATAAAGTGAAACCGGGCTCGTTACCAAAAGTAGAACTGGGCTAGGAATCTAAACTGATGTCCAAACCGAGAGCAAAATAGATGTCAGAATCAGAATCTACATTGGGATTTGGACAAGAGTGAGATTGTAAGCGGAATTGGGATGTGGTTCATTCTATGTTCACGCGGATGAAACCGCAGAAAAAGCTACTATAAACAAAATTTTACATAGCAATAGCGGAATACACGATAGATTCATAATGGGTTCATATATACATTTATAACCTTCCACTAATGTCTATAGTTAAAGCGAGTTCCTACAACACAGTGGGATGCCGGTATGCTGATGCGCAGCATAAATATTATTTATATCTCGATAAATATTTAAGGATTATTTACAATTTTAAATAATTTGATTAATTTTAAAACCGAGATCGTGATCGACAGTCAAGCTGGTAACCTTCAATTCAGAATGTACCCCGTTCTTCGGAGAGCACGCCAAGTCATCGTTAGCCGCCTCTGATCTGCATCGCCTCAGCGTCAACAGACGTACATATAAGCGCCTCGAGCTAATATAAATTTATACTCGAGCTTATATTGAGAAAGTTAATTTCCGGACAATAAGGAACACGTTATTCGATAATTTGAGTCACCTTTATTTTTGACTGATTCGTTATTAATTTAAACAATTCACGAATTATCGATTAACACGTATGCATCTACATGTAATTTGATTGGATCAAATTTAGCGTATAATTCTAATTCAAAGGTTGTCTATGAAAAAGAAATGGAAGTGTGTATTACTTAATGTAGTTGTTTGTATATGTTAAAGTGTGATGTTTCTGCATTTTGTCCCCAATATCTTCATCACAGAACAACTATTTCCCAAGAGTTTTGTTATCTTCGAAGTTGGACAATATCTTATACGAGATAAACGCATCGAGTGCTATTGAAAATAGGCCATCTGTACCTCGATTGATTTATCATAGGTACCACAAGGATTTATCCATAGTAGACATAGATCTAATGTTGTATTCTTATTCATTTAGGAAATTTTATTCCGCTTATAGAAAAAGATATCAGGTTTTATTATCATTATATGTGAAGATATCTAAACGCCTCGGATAATCAGAACAACATGTATCGTGTTTGTCGATATTAATAATAATTAACCACTCTTCAAATCTCCATACGATAAAATGCTATCGAATTCACAGCCCTACTGTTCAACACACGCTAAGAGTTCATCAATAGTCAGACAATGATAATGAAATTCGTTGTTTTCGATAAATAAATGAAAACGAGAAAATGATCCTGAAATGCACTGAGCGAATTAATGTTACGGACAAAATTATAATTCCTCTGACCTTACCAAATAATTGCAAAAATATAAGTTTAAATTGAAATACATGTAATTATGTAGGTTTCTGCCTGTTATTATAAATGCTCTCTATAAAAAATCGTTCAGAGTCCATCCTTGTGTCTGTATATGACAATGTCTCTATGATCGTCTTTGTCTCGGGAATTTTCTATCTGGTAGCTAAAAAGATAATACCCAGTGAAAGAAAAAGGTTTGTTGAAAATGTTACAGAATTTTGCAAGGAGTAAATAAATATAAATTGGTGGAAAAAGTAATGCAGAGAATAAAAATGCTAAACAAAGATAGTTTCAATAAATATCTTTTTATAAATTCAGAAAAATCGTCTTTATGCTCGTATAATCTACAAAACGATATTCAGTGTGAGAACTGTGGCACAGCATGTGCATTAGTAGCACTTTTACAGTAAGTTTTTATAGTAAAATGTTCTATTGTAAACTCATCTTTTACACAAATGCAATGACAAACGTTTTAGTCTTTGAACTATACATATTTTTAAACGGTGTCAAAAACATCATAAAGTTCTACTTTTTTTGAAGTTGTTAAACAAGCCTATGACCGAAATGTGGGAACAGGGTCAATTTTTTGTTTTTAATATTATGTGAAGTAAATGTCTACTAGGATAAGACTATCAAGGTTGAAAAAGGTGTACTAATTTTATCTTATTTCATGTTTGATCTATCTATTTATTCAGAAAATCGATATTTAAGGATCGATAGATTTTATGATAGGATTATAAAACATTATGATTACAAACATTAAGATTTTTCATTACTTTTTATCGGCTAATATTGTTATTATTAATAAATATTAAGTTAAATGTAAATCTTTATTAAAATATATATTAAGAAAATTAAAGAACACTCACTGTTAAAACAGCAAAATACGAAAGGTCTCTCAGCAACATTTTTGCACAATTTTTAAATTTGCTGTTAAATTTTAAAAAATGTATGAAATTATAGAAATATTAATCAATCCTAATAGACACCTGTCACGGACGAAAAGCTCGACGATGTGCGCAGGCGCTGGTGCCTCAGACTAATCGAAGTGTAACCGGAAATATAGAGCACATAGAACTGTAAACAAAATTGTATGCTTTTGACACTATAAGCTACCTCAGTTTTGTGTGAATGAAAATAAATTATACAAAAAGTTTTTCATTAATCACTAGCTTTTGTCGCAGCTCCGCCCATGTGGACTATAATATTTAACTTCATTTTAGAAGTGCTCATGTTTTTCACACAACCACTTTAAATGATATCCCTATTATATGAAAGGCACTTAAGGGAGAGGTCAAGCTGTATCTCTGGTTCTATCCAACAGATTAGATGAGAAATAGCTTAGATGTTAAATTGATCCCAAACTACCAAATTGTGAAAATCAAAATTCATTCAGCGGTTTTGCGTGATGCGGTAACGAACAAACAGACAGACAGACAAATTCTAAAATTGTTGTTGTGGCTTCTATTGTTCTAATAAAACCGCATATCAGTTTTTTATATATGTATAATGTATTGATATCGGTCTGTTACAATTTTATTATAAGTATAGATTGTATGTTATCGTCGTTTATTTGAAAATTAGTAGGTCATAACAAGCAGAATATAAAATGAACAGTACACTAACAATTGTACCATTTGTTACTGAACACGTTACACACAACGTGTTAAAAGCTTATGTGTAATACAGTAGTTTCAAAACCTGCATCTAGACAAACTGCATAAATAAGCTTTACTCTGATAGTTTAGAAAAAAAAAAACTTGTGGTACTTGTTATATCGTTTCAGTTAAAAATAAGACTCAAATAATTAAAAAGTGTGTGTGGTGGTACACACGTAAGAAGTGAAACTTTTATGACATCATTTTCGAAAAATGATTTACTATTTACAACTTCACAGAAATTGGTTGAATAAAGCTAAATTAGATAAAGTTTATGCAAAAGGCTTTTATTATCATAGACATGGATACAAAATAATACAATTATTTCACCTTTCTGCTACTAAGATTATAGCATTTCATTAATTATAATAGAATTATTACTATTATTGTTATCGTTATTATATATTTTTGTAATTAATGGCTTAACTCACTGATATTTACACTCAAAACTAAGGTTAACCTGAATAACCTTTAAAAAATAAATACCGTAATCACACTCACGTGTTGAATGTATTAAAAAGGTTTAATTACTTACTTCTGTTAGAAATCCACTGGAATTAGAATAAATATCTTTTATTCTGCCAATAACTTTATTAAATTTTTTCGCTAATCACTTAATTGAAATATTATTTTCACGTCACTACTGAGTTTCAGAAATAGAAATGTTCAGAGTTTCATGTAGGAGACTTGGTAATGGTATATGTACCTAGAAGGGTGATAAAACTTTTCAATTAATGCGATGTTATAAAGGCCATATAGAATTGTAGGAAAATTATCGAACGCTACATATAAAATCGAGTCACTCAATGAAAGAATGTGAGATATAGTTCATGTATGTTGGTTGAAAAGGTTTCAACTTAGATAATAGGAAAATGTAATATATACAAACTGTAAATAGATCTAGGGTGTTGACAGAAAGTATATGTGACAGGTGGCCTTAGTAACAATTATGTTTATGCCACGATGACATTAGTAACATTGAATAAATATGGCGCGTAACGGAAAATGTTACCCAGAAATAAAGATGGCGCGTAACGATAAAGATGGCGCGTAACAGGAAAACGTTACATTGCTATAAAATTTCTCCCATTCGCCGATAAAGAAGTTTCACCAAAAATTTGATAGGTTGTTTATGACGTATGTATTAAACAAAAGAATCACAAATGTGATTTTCATGATGTTCTAAAATAAAAATAAAAAGTGTAACATATAGATAATCATCGGTCAATTCATTTAACCCTGCCCAGGTTGGGTAATTACTGTGTTCTTTTATTTGTTATATACATGTTGTAAATTGTCAAGGATTCAGCAATTTAGACGGTTAACCAGCTATGTTGGAATGTTGTTGGACCAAAAGCCACCATTGGGTCCCTGCAGAGCTTAAAGCTGCAGTCATGCGTACACTATCGCATTCTCCTCTGCCCAGATGGCTATGAATCATTGAAAAGAAGAGCTCTTCACGATTAATGACCGTCAACGCATGTAGTAGTAGACCATGGAGTATCCCTGGGGCTTATAAAAGTATGATGTTCTTATTTTATGCTTTCTGAAGAGCACATCATTACATTTTTAAATTAATATTAAAATTAAAAAATGTAACACCTGGGACAATAACTGCCTGAGTAGAAAGTGTCCGACATTTACGTGTATATAAATTTAATTTCTTAAATCTTAATACCGTATAAATTATTTTATCTGCAGCGGTGTATGAATATAAATTATGAATATAAATATAAAGTATTATATAAGAAATTGTTAAATATTAAAAAATTAGTTGCATATGAAAATAGTTTTGCAATTGAAAAGTTCCCATTATTTATTAAATCACAAAATCGTTCTTGTAACAATCTATGCATATTATTGGTTTGCACTCATATAATATATGTTTATATTGTGTGTGTGTATATATATATATATATATATATATTCACAAGGAATACAAATAAAAACTTTGAAATAGCAAATAAACATCATCAAATCTGTGATGATTAAATTATTATTTATGAAATTAAATTAATTTTGATAAAATAATCCAATAATCAGCTCAAATTTATCAGCTCTATAGAGATATATAGAGGGCGTTTGATGGGGAGAGTCTGCTATAATTCAACTCGGTCCGCTCTCACACGTATTGTTTATTACCGTTTCTGAATGCGCTAACGAATCAACAAACCGTTACAGGGCTGGTACCTGATACCTTCTTACGTCATGTGAACTTATAAAATTGTCCTATTGCATCTGTAATGAGCCCGCTGCAGCTAGGGGGACTAAGTTTTGAGATCACAGTTATCTTCTGAATAATCAAATACCTATTTAAAATAGGATATTTGTGAAACTGAGGTTTATGAGTTTAGCGGTTTGTATTTCTGTACTCAAATGTATGTATATCTCATTTTGTGCACTTTGCAATAACTTGCAGATTTTTATCTCTGTTAAAAAGTTCTGACGATGTTTGAATATTTTAAAATATGTAAACACTTTTAAAGGCTTTGTGTTGAAAGATAAATTTTATTTTTCCAAAAGTTCAACCATAGGGGTACGAGATAGAAGTTGTGGAACCACGCATGACACGCGAGACAACTCTTATTTATTACTTCAATGTATTTTATTACCTAGTGTGTGAATACATTCAGAAATAAAAATATGAATAATCATTTGTACAAAATCTTAAATATCTGAAATTTCTTCAATGATTGCTTTGAATTTTGACATAATGTTGAAAACAAAACGCGTATTTTAAATATATGTTCTAACATTTGTTCCCGGCTTCGTCCGCGTATTTATACTATTGACCTGATTTTATTACTGCTTTGATTTTAAAAGTCTTTCATTCTAGAAAACTACATTTCCCTAGTAATTATAGCCTACATTCCATTCGATAATAGCATTTGCCTCAGCTTCATCGAAATCGAAACCATGAGCAGCAGCTAAATCGAAATTTAAATTTAGTTGGTGAGCGAAATCGAGAGCCAAGTCTGTAACCTAAATTGAGAACGAGACCGGGATCAAAACCAGGAGCAGTACAGGGCTCATAGTTGAGAGAGGAACTGAGATTGGGACGACATTAAAATCTATCAATATGGAAGAAGGAATACATTCTATGTCCACGCGGGCTAAGCCGCCGGAGGAGCTTGCTTCACATAAAAATTGTGATTATAATGTAGTTATACTCGTATAACACGACCTTTAGTTAGATTTCAGGGTCTAGCAATCTTAAATTCAAGTTACGCGTAATGCATGTTTTCAATAATGGCTGTTTTGTTTAGCAAAAGTTAAAGCTTCATCCCAGTCTCCGAAACCAGGGAAAAATTTCAATACTTAACCAAATGTTCCTACTTATTATTGCGAAGGAAAATAGTAAGACTACATTATATATGACAAAACGATGATGGCTTCGCTTCGGTCACTGGGCATCTTTTTGTTTTTCTAGAATTTATTAGGTAATAATATTGATATAACAGGTTTGTCACTATATGTAGGTTTCCCCTCTGTGCCTCTGATGATGCAAAAATATGTTTAAATACTAGATTTCCCTACTTATATGTTTTTAAAGGATTCGAGACTGGTAACATAAATGAAAAGTTAACGCGATAGTCTACTCGATCACCACAGCACTTTAAATATTCAAATTTCAGCTGTAAGTAGTATTTATTTATTAAAAGATATATCATATTTTGTTGGGCCTTGACTTTATAATTTTGCAATGTCTATAAATACCATTAACTATCGTGAAACGTAACCTTTATGCTAAGCTACCATGTAATGTTAATATATTGTCGTAGTAGGTGCCATAGATGAATATGAATATATAGAAAGTAGGTGCCATCAACTTAATAATGGGACTCAATTAAAACGATGTAACCTGTATAAGCTCCAAAAGGTATTCTTCTGTGATACTGAATGTGACCACGAGTATTATAAATAAATAATTTAGTATTATAATAGTTATAACGTAATACAGAATATACTTATTTTTAAACGTTATAAATTAAATTATTATGTTGAGAACGCCATCTAGTTTTAGTCTTAATAACTACTTAGGTGTGTTAATTCTGATTCAAGACATTGTTTTATAAATTGAACGTTAGATGTCATAATGTAATTCTAAAATATTACGGTTTAGGCACGGAAGTATTTTTGTTCACTAACTAATTATTGTGTTTGAGTTTTATTTTTTTTATTTTCCTAGCTTCATAAATAAATCTGCACTGAAGAAATCGATACGAAACCTACGGAAAAGAGAGTCGTGGCGCCGGGAGGCATTTATTTTATATCTTTTTTATAAATAAATATACTTTTTCTTTTAATTGCATATGCATAGATATAAACATAATTGTATGTATTATTTAAGAATAATAAACTGAATATTTTTTAGTGATTTTCTCAAAGTGACCAAAAACTTTACAGAGGTATTTATATTTTTGATCATAACTTAGATATTACATATTTTGACGTGAAACGTCTTCATTTTGTCAGTAGGTGGTTACTTGTAAAACCAAATGTAACAAAATACGTTGTAAAACATGACTACCTAGTACTTTGTTTTTTTGTTCTATTGTTGAAATTGTGCTTGAAACCGTATTTATTTTCAGTATATATAAATATAGCTACCTGTTTATGATACTAGATATTTACTTAATATTTAAGAGAAAACATACTTAAACTTGGCTCACTCCAGCAAATTTAACCATAATAATGGTTTTGTTTTACAGTACTTACGCTACACATTCAGGTTGGTCGTTTGATTTTTGTAGTATTAAGATGGCTCTGTTGTGCATAAAATTTCAAAATAGTAATAAAAGTTTCACATCACGACTGACTCATGCTCTGTTTTATTAATTAATTAAGGTTAACGAAATACATACCTTTAAAATAAAAATATTTTCAAGCAGGTACCTATCCCATAATAACCTCATGGCAACGCCATCTATACCACTACATAAATCTATTGGTTCTGTCTGTACATTTACTTTTTCCACCTAATTTTATGGTAAATAATCGTTTTATGATGCAGTGATTCACATTATACTATTTTTGACGTGACAACGTCTTATAAATTGGTTTGCCGGGTGACACTTCAAGAAACTGCGTTACGCTCCGCTCACGTTATGCGCTCACAATGAGAGCGAGTGAGAGGCACGCGTCCCTTCCGCTCGGGCATGGTTAGCCCGCCTAAGAGCGAGAGACAGACATATAAAAGTGAAAGGCACGCGTCCCTTCCACTCAGATAGGAACAAGTTAAGTTGTAGTAAACGCTGTTTCATTGTACGCAAATGTATTGCAAGTTATTGTATGTATATTTGTATATAAATACGTATGTATGTAAAGGTAAAAATAAAATTTTGTTAATATGAAATTCAGTGCGTGATTCTTTGTATAAATTAATGTTTTAAATATAATTCTTTGTATAAATAAATGTTTTAAATTGTTACTATTATTTCATCCTTCTTCCTACTATACGAATGAATATTCACATTAAAATGATTTTACCACTCAAAGTCGTTGTCACGTAAAACTTTCGCCCGTATACCGACTTTACAGGCAACCAATTTTTTTTTTTTCATATTTTTCTGTCCGTCTGTCTGTCTATCTATATGTCTTTTTATAACTCAAGAACGTCTCGGACGATCGAAATGAAAATTGGTATACAATAATTAAATGTAGTAGCGCACATGATAGGTTACTGTTGGTTATTTTACTGTGTGTCTGTCTGTCTGTGTGTGTTTTTATAACGTAAGAAATGTTCTTACTGTATACCAAATTTAATCATAATCAATCAGTTGATTTCGTAAATGGTAAGCTAATTGTTTTTCCGTTTGTCTGTTTGTCTGTCTGTATGTTTTTCTATAACTAAAAAAAGGTTTCACTGATCTTGATGAAAATTTGTGTACCGATAGTAAGACATGTGATTGCGTAAATAATAAAGTTGTATTTTTTATTAGTGAGTTTGTCAATATAAGTAAATAAAAGCATAAAGATACCATATAGAATATTTAATTTATGTCCAATGAGACATGAGTTTCAAAGCGTATGGTTATTTTTTATGTAACATGTAGGTAATAGGGTTCAACTTAGGTCTAAATTACCTAACTGTTTTACCAATCGGAGACATATGATAAACATTGTACATGATTACAGTGTAATTAATGGGCGATACCCGATAGCAAGTGTCGAGAAAATATATATAATCATATTTAATGATGTTCACAATCAAATGAGATTAAGGTAGGTACCTGATTTCGAATATTGACCTGGGTTTTTTTCCCACCTATATCTGTTCTTGGTATCGCGTCTGTGATGAAACCTCGGCAGTAGGCAGTGCACGCAAATATGTTGGCAGAAATGTTGCGGGCTGAGGCTGCCTCAGCAATGGAACACTGTGCACTTCCAAATCGCCGTCTGCACATCCAGATATCAGATATCCACTTTGCGTGGGTAAAAAAAAGGATTCTAGAACCACCATAGACACGTGCCACCGATGATAACCGGTATAACAGATTTCACAAATCACTTTTCTGAGCAGAAAATTATATTTTACTCGTTGCTTAGGAGGATCCCATGATAAATACTTATATTAGACAGGAGAAGATTGACTGGTTATAATATTTCATTGAAAGAAATTCGCCTTCGCAATGTCTGCCCTGACACTTTTCAAATCAGAAAAGAATACCCACGAATTTTGTATTTGAAAAGTGATTTTCAATATGATACAAATTATATAGCAGATCAATTTAATGAAGGATTGAATGACACTAATAATTAGATATTCAAAACAGATGCTTTTAAATTTTTCTTTTTCCTCCTAGTAATATGTCCTAAATTTTATTTTGGTAGTAGTCGTCCAAATCAGAACCGTGAGCGGTACGGAAACGATATTGCAAACAAGACGAAGAGCAGAATCGAAAGTCGAAACCGGATGAGGACGAAATGGAGAACGAATTCAGAACGTAACCATGGTTGGAATCGAGTATAGAATTAAAATTAGAAACAAGAGTATATTCGGAATCGGAATAAGGAACGGGGCCAAGGTCAGGAATCAGAGCGGGCTTCTTAACCCTAATGTACTTAGTCCGAGACCGGGTTCTGAATTAAAAGCGAGACTGCGATCGAAGTCAAAAGTGAGACGAATCGGTATCGAAATCAGGATTGGCATTGAGATCGTAAACGGTCGATACATAAGATGAAGGAATGTGTTTAAAGTCCACGTGGGGAAGCCGCGGGCAGAAGCTAGTTTAATTATAAAATGGTAAAAGGCCTATTATTGTCATTTTACTATTTTTATTGATAGATAAACATAATAATTTGTTTCATGTCATGATGAGAATCATACTAGAACTTTTGAAAGATAGATCATTAAATTAACAATATTTAATTAGAAAAAGTACAGCCTTACATATTATGCGATACTATAAATTTAAGAATGATTAATACCATTCCAACGTGTTCAGTGACTTCTGCATATCATATTAGAACCTTCGAGACTCACATTATGCATTATACAAAAGGTACTTGAAATATTTAAGATAGCTTCATTTCACCTGATTAAACCAACTGACGCTAGTGAGAGACCAAGGTTTGCAGTGACTATTTGTGTGTGTTGCGTTGCGATTAAGGCTGCCACTGTTCTGGGCTTGACCGGGAGTGTTTGTGTTTGTATGGCGAATGTTCGGGCTTTGGATTACTATCCAAAAGTATTTGGATTACTATCGAAATGATACTTCATTTCGATGTATCTGTGTAAAGTTGAGCACCCAACACCCTCACCCACATCAGTGATGATGGCTCTCGCCCGTGTCACGGCTCATCTTGGCGTTGGTCACGGAGGCTGTGCTACATGTTTCGAATTGTGATAGGTACTTATTTTGTGATATCGGACTGTCGTACTGCGAACTAATTCAAAACTCGATGATGATAGGACACTGGCGAGCCGCAAATGCACGACGATTACTCGAACGCCCTGTGATTCGTATTAATTGAGTGATACTAGCTCCTTTTCTAACTAACTTTTGATTGGTATCTATTTATTTAGAAATTTTAGAAAACATTTATGTAACTAGCCTTTTCCGCTCGCATCAAGGCGAATAAGTTATAATTTAGCAATGATTGTTTCCATCTCGATCTCGCTATTAATTTCGATGCTGGTTCTCCTCTCTATTTCAAAGTCGGCCTCGATGCCGAACTTGGTCTTACCTTGATATTGTTGCTATCCTTATGATGTTTATACATTTTTGTATGAAAAGCACTAATCGTATTTCGTATTAGAGAAGATCTATACAAAATTTGATTACAATTTTCTATTGGCTGAAAGCGTTTCTGGAAATTTAAGTCTGGACAAATAAACAGACTCTCATTTAAAAACTTAGCTACAAAATGAAAAACAAATTTTCAAAATGAAAATCAAATATTCGAAATTAAACAAATTTTCAAAATGAAAACAAATATGAAATATTTTAAAATGTCGGTTAGGTTAGGTTAGGTTACACATTATTAAGAAATTTGGTAAAACCAAATGTGCATGCCTTAAGCGCTCATGACATACGTATGTTATTTAAATTAGAGGTTAATGATTATACATGAGCTTTTACCAAAAATCCTTTTCGAAGTTCTTCAAAACTTTTCCGAAGTCACTAATTAAAATTATTATACAACAATTGTTGTTAATATAACGTGTTACTAATTACTAAAATAAATTTTCATGTAATTAGTAATATAACAAATTCTAGGACAGATTTGAACCCGAGCACCCTTGCGCGCGACTGAAAGCTGAAGAGTTGAACTAAATCGTACAGCTGATCTTCTCAATGAAAACAGTTGTTTCTTTATTTTTGATATTACTACCGCCATCTGTTGGCAATTACAAAACATAAAACATTCATTTCAATCTCCACTTCAGATATTTAAGCGAAATGACAGATCAAAATATGAATAACTGCGAGTTAAAAAATCATTACAGCTAATCGGTACAATATCAAGCTATGATTTTCAATATAGTTATTCCAATCGATTAGTGATGAGATTGAAAAAATAATTTTTAAAGTTAAATAGTTTTTAGTTATTGTGATTACACGGAATTTTCAGGCGATAGAAGCATACCTACGCTCGCGCTAAGCCATGCAAAAATTAAAGTATTTAATTTAATTCCGCAATCGGTGTTCAATTGTGGTGGTCGTCAATAATTTGATAAATTGGGACAACTTAAATAATCGTTGCGTTACGCTCATCAAAGTGTTTTTCTTGGCATGCATGCTGTCATTAAAGTATTCAGTGTTCCAATTTCTCATTTTTCTCTTGAAATTAGAAAGTCACGAGGCCTTATTGGCTCATCTCAATAGTTCCCTATTTAGTTTAGTGCCAATTAAAGACCTTTCTATATTTTGTTTCACAACTTTCTATGAAATTCGGTTCTGTCATTTTTAAAGGTAGGAAAGTTAGATTAGGTTAGGTTTTTAATGATAGCATAACGTAACCTGGTTACGACGGACAAATACTGAGATATTAAAAGAAATAATTTCCATATGGAGTATATAGTGGATTCATTATATATATATATATTTGTCTTCATATATTCAGAGAACTACTGATTACTTTAAAAAATTATTAAGTTGTTATTTGAAACACCTTGAATACGCAATCGTAAATTTTTTTGCAAAACAATTTTAATACGAACATCAAAGATTGCGATAGAGAACGAACAAGCTTAAGAAATTCATTATATTTCATGTGACGGAGTCTCTACATCACATCGTGATTATTGACATTTAAAATTTAATGGCATAAGTAATCTGTATTAAAATTTATTGATATCACTTACCGAGCGACTTTATGACTGATTGTAGATCAGGCGCAAAAGACTCTACAGGAAGGTCAAGTACCGAAATACTTGTAATATCACATTCAGACGATCTATAAAATTCTCAAAATATTTGTTGTTTCGAAAATTTAAAACATTTGTAGTGTTAAAATATTTAAAATAGCTAACGCAAAGCAGCAGACTTTAGTACCTGTTAAAATAATATTTAGTAACCACCAGTGCGTATATAAAAGCCTGTTTGTTGATATTAATAAAAATAATTACATGGAATTCTGAACAATTAAACTATAGTGTGCCAGTGAAAATATCATATCAACCAACTTGTAATTGAATCCTTAATTTTAATGTGCAGATCCAATAAAAGTCAATCTTTCCCGTTTCGTTTAACCGACCTCAAATTCTGAGAGGTACCCTTAACAACTCTATGATACGTTTCAAACGCCATTAGGAAGATATGAATTGTTATCTCTAAGGCTCGTATATTTCTCCTTTATTTTTAAACATATAGCCTGTATACAGTACAAGTGTCGAACTATATTCGTTTGAATGTTTGTCCTTCGAACACGCTCGACGTAGTCTGTTTATATCCTTTTCGGCGTGAACCACTTATTATAATATACTATATCTGATGTATATTTTATTTGATTCATAACTATGCTATCGGGCCAAGTTATAGGATATGTTTTGTTACATACAGCAACGTGTAGAATGAGCAGTGATGATGATGGTGGATGTAGGTGAAAATTTTAGGGCGCTGAAATGGTATATGCTGAATAAACCGTAAGAGATATATGAAAATCAATGTACTACATAATTGTAGATTTTGAAAGGATCTACAAAATGTAAGCGATGGGGTATCTGGGGTGGGGACCAGCTTTATTTATAAAATACTTAGAGTAATTCTGCGACTCGTACTAAACTGCCTCCGCGCGCCCTCGACCGATGTAATTATGATGTCAGAATGACACTTAGTCTTTTTAGTTAATATAATTATACTCTGTACTCTTTACATGTACTTAGAAACTTAGAACTGATTTAAATCATAAAATAAAACAACCGCTGTCGAACTCCAGCGAAACAGGCGGAAAACTGCTAGTAGGTATAGAGATGTATTTGTTTTAATTCTACTACACACATTTATAATTATTTTTATATGTTAGCGGAAGGGAAATAAAAAATCGACTTTATGAAAATATGTAAATCGTGGCATGAAAAATTTATTTAATTTTCTTTGTTACATTATTATGCATTCTAAAATAAATACAGAACTTGTTCGAATAACCCTTATCTTATTTATATGTTCAAATTAAATAATACGGATAATACATAAAAGTTTTCTATTTATCTATTTACAATATTCAATAAATTATAGCAAACTGTAGGAAAATTTTAATAATTTATTTTACAAAGATTTATTTTTCAAAATATTTATTGATACTACGATGATGGTAATAATAATTATTTAAAGAGTATATACATAAACAAATAAAATCGGTTAACTAGATGTCTATAATGGAAGATTATTTGTAATCACCGATGACCTCGTTATCGTATTTTTCATTTTCATAAAATCGGTGTTTTATTGAAGTTCACAAAGAATTAGCAATTTTAAATAGGTAAGTAAGTGAAAATGTATAATTTGAATAAATTGAAATTGATTTCCGCTTCACCAGATACCAGCGACGCGATGAATTCGACCGTTAACTGTGAAGATTTATTTAATAGCAATCAAGAGAAAAATCCTGAAAAATCTAAAATTTTCTGAGAAATGATAGTTGCAAACACCCAGAAATTAATAGCGGATGTTAAACTGTAGCTCTATCGAATTCTGTATACATATGTTTTACATAGGCATTTATTTAACTTTTAATAAAATACAAGTTCACGAAAAAGAGGGACTAATACCTATTCTGATCCTAGATAATAGCTGTTGCAGAATTATTTGGATTTGCTAAAGCAAGTGAACAGGAGATTAATGTATATATACCCTTAGAATAGATTTATAAAATTTGTGCTGCTCTGTATGTATGAGAGAGAGAGATTTAGAGAAAGAAAAAGAGATAGTGGGATAGATGGAGAAAAGAGAACAAGGAGGAAGAACAGATACATAGAATAATATTAGTTCTAGCGACTGACATTGTTGCTTCTTAGCTAAATGTTAGAGTTGACAGGATGAGGCACATTGTTGTCTATTCTTTACTTCTTTGAGTTAAAGTGTTTTGAGATAGTCTATTGATTTGGCCCTTTCCTCGGAGGTTTTTTATTATGCTGACAACATCATCGTAGTATCAATATTCGTAAATGAATATTAACAATTTATGAGCAATGTACGAATATTAAAGAAACACTAGTAGATACGAATAAAACGCTACAATCAGAAAAATACATATGAAAATTACAAACTATCAATGACTGAACCCGTATCGGCGAGAATACAAGTTTTGTGAAAAATTTACAATAAGAGAGCGAAACTTTATATATATATATATATATATAACTCTTAGAAGCTAACGACATTGTTTTTATTTTATTCTGTTTTGTGGAAGATTTAGATAATACAACGAAGATTATAGTTTCTTCACTGCCAACGTCCCCGGTCACTGTAGCACAACGAAGGAAAGAAATTATGTTAATAACGATTACGATATATGAAAGTCCTTTACTGCAGGGAAGGCACGATTACGTTTAAATGTCGGGTGTATTTACAGACGAGTCGGTGCCACGTTATTCTAAAACACGTTGGCAGTGTGATGGTCGCGCGACTATTGACGATATGTAAAATTCTTTGATATGAATAGGTGATTCATAAAGGAATCGTGGGTCCTCTTGAGTGTTTCATTACGATGACGATATTGAGGTATTGGCGTAAATTGAGTAATATAATGTGTATTAGGAAATGCATTAGTATTAAATGAGATGGAGATGTGATATTAATGAGCTTAAGTTTGTTAGTTCAGAACGGACTTCAGGTGTCAATTCAGAAGAAAGAAACGTTCATTCTATAAATGGAAGCTTTTTGGTAGTCACTAAGAAGTAAAAAGGAGAATGAATGCTGGATATTAAAATCATTCTAGAATAGTAATTTCTTGAAATAATAAAGATTGAATATTACCTAAAAGTTATTGGTTTGAATGCCTTGAAAACGAAATACAGAAAATATTTTTTATTTATCCTCTATTACGGATGTACCTATTACAAATGTTACAACAATGAAGCCATAATAGAAGATACCGTCAGTTCATTCTCATGGTAAGAGAGAAGAATCTAGAAAGCCGCCAACGATATTGAGAATACTTAATGAAAGTCGTCAATCAAATTAGAGCGTGATACCAAAATCTTATCATTTCTTTTGCTAAACGCACGCAGCTAACTATATCGACTCTTTCTGTTTTATTCTTTGGGAGGTAGTGATAACGAAAATATTGTTTGAAGTCACCCAATAAACCGACGATTAGATCACAAAGCACTAGCAAGCGAACACTTAGCGAAGCTTGCTCAAATGATAATCGAGGCTGTAAGCGATATTTACATATTTAATTATAACTAATACGTGTACAACTGCAACATTCTATTGAAAACATTAATTATAAAATTTATTAAGAGTCCTTTTCATTATTCATTTTATTATATTAAAATTTTGGAAAATTACAATGTACAATAACTAATTAACTATATAGACGATATGGAAAGACCCTGTCGTAAGTCTGCGAAGACAGATCGTTGTCGCATCAAAAAATGTGGCGAGGTAAATTACAGTAAAGTAAAATGGTAACGAGATCGATTTTCAACCGAAAAGCGAAGTGACACTACTCGAAATAAAGTCATTAAATGAATGGTTTCAAATAATTGTTTATAACTGATAACAACTAAAACATGTTCCGAACAATCAATTTATTGCACAACTATAGTGAACTAAGTGTCCATCTATTGGTCGCTTCAGCTGTGTGATAGGCATGGGATGGGTAACGCCACCTCTAGGAGGGGAGTATTCTACGGGAACTTCTGAGCAGTACCACCAGCGCCCCACATTAGAACTGTCTGTCTGGGCATCTCCGATGGCTGGGTTTGTTGTTGCATTCGATCGTGGTCTGTAGATCCACTGGAACCCCCTTGACTGGGACCAGGGACAACGCTTGGAGACCTTCTCTCCGGAACTGTTGCCACCGGACTCATGTACCTTGTAGAACCATCTACATAGGTGTAATCCCTCGAAGGTGGCCTATGGTACGTGGGCGCAATCTCGTATCCCGGCGGTGGTGGCGCAGGTTCTAGAAAACCGTTCGGTGCATAAGGAGTATAATGGTAGGCACTTAAAGGTTTGTATTGATGGAAGAGGTTATCAGCGGTTAAAAATCTATCATCTAGAGGCGGGGTGCATAATGAAGTGGAGTAGGTGGATATTCTCCACGGGGTCCCATAAGCGCCATTTAAATTTGTGTAAGCCGCTACAGCGTCTGCGGCCAGATAGTCTACTGGCGGGGGAGCAGTAGATGGTACTCTTCTCTTGTTCCGGCAAGTAGACAAGAAATCCTGAGTTGCGTCTTGTAACGTCTGGCTGCACGTGGTGGTGTGGTTACGTTATTCTCGCAGGTGGTCGCCTTGTTCGTTCTCAGAAAAGTATAAGCCTGTCAGTCCAGTGTCGAGGTAACTGACTTTGAAATCCATCGTCCGTTTCCCTAGAAGGTCCCTACCTTCTTCTTCCCCAAAACGGCATAAAGATAGAGTGATGGAATGAAATAGATAGATTCAGTTAAATTTAAAAGCTTCTCTAATTGTGAATACAAAGAGAGTATTCACTCTGATTTAATTTAAATCTGAAGATTTAAATTTGACTCACATAAGAGGCCTGTGTGTGCTTATCACGAAATCCGGTTTGGAGTTTTTGTAGACTAGTCTGGAAGATGTTTGTAGCCACTGCCATTGCCCTTCTTTGGTCTGGAATCGATATGCAATCATACCCGACGCTCCTGTTTTCAATACTAGAATACAAGATAAAAACACAAACATTAATTACACAGATTACTGGTACTAAACCGACTAAATATAGAGCTAGTTTCAGGTCCCGAATAAAATACGAAATTAAGATAATCTAGAAACATATAGAATAGAAACCTATGTACGTGAGTGAATGTCCCAAATTATGTAAATAAGAGAAGTGCCAATATATCATTCACTTATTTGTCACTAAATCAAACCACGAAGTTCTACCAATAAATCTTAACAAGTTCCATAAACTGAACTCAGCAGACGGGTTTGTTACAATTCAGATGTCCATTAAGAAGGATTTTGGACATTCAACCTTTAAAGGGATAAATAGATTTGTATGGATGTCCTTCATTTTCAAGTGAAAAATATGAACATAAATTCTGTAAAGAAAATGGAAATAAAGACATTATAAGTCGCATTTAGATTCGATTTCGTACTAAAACTATATTATATACGAAAATTATATCATAAAATATAAATGAAAGGAAAACTTTCTGTTTGTTCTTTTCAAACCGTAAATCTCTCATAACATCATACTTAAAATTTTCTTTCCAAATGACTGGCTGGTCATAAGTACAAAATAGTGGAACGTTGCTTTTTGTTTTTTTTTTGCTTCATCACACAAATCGGTTGCAATTCTTGTCAGAATCGGTATCAAGATCAGAACGAAACCAGGCTCGGAACCGTAAACTGAAGTAAGTTTGGAAGTGAGAGCTAAACTGGATGAGGTTTATTGCCGTGAGCAGAAACAGATCGAAAGCCAGCGTGAGATCGGAATCGGAACTGAGAGGAAGACTTGGACCGGAAGAACCTGGAGTTTATTTGGTTGTTTGAGCGAATCGGAAGCGGAATCTAAATTAAAATGCTCAGGCGATCGAAGTTGAAGGCAAAAGCTTCCAGTATCTATATATTATGTTACAGCGAGTCATGTATAATAAATATTATGTATAACTTCGTTAGCAACCTTTTTATTAAAAATGTTCACTAATGTTTTTCAAGTCTCATGTAGGTCAAAACTGAACGCGGTGATGGTGAGATTTCAGATTTTTTCGTCTGTCTCTCCGTCTATATATCATAGTCGTTTTCATCGTCGACTACATTTCACTAATTTCACTGTTGTAAAGTTTTTTTTTATTTATTGCGTGTGTTATCATCTGTAGGTCATGATTTAGATATTTAAAATATACATATTTATATATTCGTTTTTTTTTGTGTCCAAAAATATGTAAATAACACCACTACGACTCAATTTCTAATTTTGAAAGTTAAACAACTTGTAATAGTTCATGATCATAGAAATATTTGATACAAATATTATATAATAAAAAAAAATAATATAGACAAATGGTCTTCTGAAATATTTCTATTAAATAACCTGTTAATCTTTTAACTCGATTTCTTCTTCTATATGGTTTCTAGATTAACTAGGCTTATTTTTAGGTATTGTCTTTTAAGGAACCCTTGGGAATCGAGTCCAATTCGCCTTTGGTCCCTTTTTTTTAAGAATTACGATGACGCTTATTAACTATGTTAATAGTGTTAATTTTATATGTATACAGTTAATAAACACTCACATTCTTGGTGTGCGCTCGCGACATAAGCCAGATCGTCGTAATGAACTAAATCATAGCCCCCATGTTGGCTGCACCTGCGTCCGTGTAGCCAAGCAGCATCTTACCTCTGGAACAAGAAAACACTAAACATGTAATTCCATCGATCAAGGCAAATTGATCTACAAACGAAAACATCAACAATTGATATACGTATTGATAAAATTGAAGTGATATAACTCGATTTTTTTTATATTTTCATGTAATACACGAATAGTAGGGAATGCAAATATATTATAACAACATCGACTTATACATTACTAATAGATAGTTAATCTATATCGTCCATCCTTATGTATTGTAAAATAATAGATATATTCAGTCGAAAGCTTGCTAGAGCGGTACTTCGGCCGATAGATTAAAATTGATATAAAATTGTACCATAGAAAGGAAGAAAGCATGTTCATCCTAAATGAGATTTTACGGATTTCTGGTCGATGCTGCGTGAGTCACGATGTAAAATGACCATAAGTCAGTCTGTTCCTTAATCTCGAAGGCGACAGGTCCCCATGAGCAAACTCGAAGGCCTGTCCTGGCCCTTATGGTTACAAATTTCGACTAAGGTTTTAAGAACCTAACATGACATATCAATAACAAATTTCGAGCCAAGTTTTGGTTTTAAGAATTTAAGTGTTGAAGCGAAATTGTCGCGCATTTATTGTCAACAGGATTAATCAGCAATTCTATCGCTTTTACTGCTTTTTATAAATATTTCGTAAATGCAAAATCAATTAAACTAGTTTCTGCATACAACTTGTAACGACCACATTTACATGTATAACTGTATTGTTTAGGTTAATTTATAGTTATATTAAAAAATATATTTTATTACTCTATTATCTCTTCAATGTGTCAAAAATATCAAATTGTCTCTTCAATCATTTGACTTAAACCAAAATTGAAAATGATCACCAGATGAAGGTACGGTCGATATTGGTGGATTATTATAACTCGTGTAAGTATAAATAAAATGTGTCCAGTGTGTTACTTTTCACTTTTTAAAGTAGTAATTTTTTATGTCTTTGTTGACACCATATACACTTTTCAAATTTTTCTATAATCTTTCTACTTTGTCTGCTTTTCACATATCTTTTACTAAGTGACAAGCAGTAACATTAATTTCAAACATTGAAAAGATATACAACAAAACAAATAAGCATTTTTAAAACTATTCTTTGTTTGAAGTAAAGATTTAAATAATATTAATAGAGCGGGCATTAGCAATATATCTAAAAACAAAACTTGGCGATTGCCAACAGTTGCTTAGTTACCTTAGGCGTATCACGCTAGATCGATATTATCTGAAGTTAACAAGTTGAAGATTTCGATTTCATCGTCATTGTACTTGTACAATATTAAAATTTGAATCTCTTTTGTTTTACTTGTGTAATAAGGAGGTTATTGTTTTCAGAAAAAAATTGTGTAGGACATTCTAAACAGGAGCGGATCCAGGAGGGTAATGGAAGTCATGGGGGTCTGGGTTGGGTTAGGTTATTATTGTAATTGAATAGAAGCCTGTCCTGACTGAATACCGACCATGTGACCCCGCTCTATGTGACCCTCCCTCCCTGACTTGGTGGCTGGATACGCCCCGGATACTGATTTTCAACAAAATTACCTCTGATCCATGGAGACTAGAGAAAGGTCCAGTTTATGTTTACTCTTAAACATAACTTCCTTCTGCGGTATCTCCAGCAAGCTGGGCGGGCCGAAGGGCGCGCAGATGGCGAACAACGCCAGAGGAGGTTCTTCCGTCTTCTTGTTCTGCCCGTGCAACACTTTCACGCGACCTCGGATGTCTAACCTCTATCGAGAATGGAGATTGTTCAGTCCTCTTTAGAAATGATAATATGAAAAGTATTTACTATCTTACTGATTGAAATTATTCAGGTTTTTAATACTTTTCAAGGATATAGTAATTTTTGACATTTTATTCGTATTCAATGAGAAGTCAGACTAAATTTGCTTGATTTTTATTAAAAATATATTTGTTAAAATGAAATCTCATTCTAAATTCTAGCTAATTTGGAGAATCAATTTTAACAAAGTTGTTACTTATATTCATGTGCGGAATATTAATTACCATGGAATTATTCAAGACTTAAAAAATTATAAATAGTAGAAAAACAGCGACAACATATCTTTTAAACGACCGCTTTATTCATTTAAATAACCTGAAGAATATATTAAAATGAATCTAATTTATGATTTACTCTCTTCACTTGCTGACTGTACTGATTAATCATGACAAATGCGTAACATGGCGATTTTAATACATGTTCATAAAACGCATTATAATACTTTTTAATGCATAGATGAAACTTCGCTTTTAGTTCCCGATATCGAGAAGAAAATTGCTACATTCTCTTTGAGATCACACTAGAATGGAGATTTAGCTTACCGTTCTTGGTAAAACATGTATGTATGTCAATCGAGCCGAGGGGACAGTGATAATAATCTAAGAGCGGGGACGAATAGCGAACTTTCTATTCTGGTGTGAGCCTGAAGAAAACGTAGCATTTTTCTTCCCCATATCAAGAACTTTCTAAGCTGGTGTGAAAAAAATACGTACTTCCCACCGGAGAAATGTAAGATATCCCCACCTACGATTATGTTACCCTTTCTTTCAGCTCGAGTCAATACCGTACTTTTCTCCCTGGTTGCGTAATACGCTATTACTGTAGTAAATTAAATAAACTTACCAAAAAACCGGAAGTATTATCTAGAAGGCACCTAAATCTGACTGTAAAACTTCTTTCTAATAGATGCGCCCTCTCTGGCCTGAGAGCGTCTTGTAAGGCTAAGCTTCCAACTTCTGGAGGTAAAAAGGAATTCCAGAGTAATTGCCGCTGTAACTCCTCACGATCTTCTGAGTGGACCAATTCGTAGACGGACTGGTGGACTATGTCCGACTGCAGAATAATAGAATAACGAGTTCATGTATTGTAGTTAAAAAAGTGATCAAAACACTGTTACGCTTATGATTACGTATCTACATAGCTATGAAGTTATCATGTAATTATGATATTAACTACATACATATTTATGCCTACCATCTCATACATTAATATGTTTTCTTTGAGATTCCATATCACGGCAATTAAAGTGAATTGAACTTTATTAAGGGGCCTTAAAATTAAGTGGTCTAAGAAATGTAAAGCAGTTTCACGGTTGCCGATATTACCCAAGTTTGTAATTAGCTAATGCAAACCACAAAAATAATAAAACTTCTGGTAGGTTTGTGTTAAAACGTAACTAATACTTTTTTAAAATTTGTATTACACTTTTTTAATTTTAAAGCTACCAGTTTTGCCATGAACAACTTTCCTATTTTTTATACTTATAAATATTCGAGGTGTTTTTGAATTATTATCATTACAACATATTACAAAGAAATTAAGGGTTTTTTGCATATAAATGAATAAAAGCCATCTGGTAAAGGAAGGAGATGGAAGGGGTACAACTAAAATTTATGGAGTGAACTCAGGGGCTGGACAGATGACGGAAACAGGAGAAGATGAAATGTGTGCAAAAATAGATAGGTGAAACAATGTTTAACAAGATCAATTTTAAATAAATTCACAAGATAAAATTAAATAAAAGAATATGAAGGAAAGAAATGGATGTACGACAATGAAACAAGATAATGAAGGATATAAAGGTAAAGATCAGGCAATCATAAAGGAGAGAATTAAACTTCTAAAATGGTTAGTCAAAGTATTAATCGTCGATAAGGAAGGAAGGAAAAATAAAGTGGAGGATCTGGAACAATCGTCTGAAGAGAAGGAGGATGGATGGGCGGAAAGAGGTACAGTAGAGCGAGTACAAAGAGATTAGAGTTGAGAAGGAAAGCGGAGGTACTGGAGCTGGCAAAGGAAAAAGGAGAGGTAGGAGGTAGAAGACCACAAACATGAGAAGAGAAGTGAAATGTGTCGTTTGTTATTTAATTGTTGCGATAACTGGGTCGAAAATCCGACTTTATATTATAAAGAATATTTGTTTGTAAAAATAAAAGCAATCAAATTAACGATTTCCTTTGGCAACAACATTTTAATAAATGTAATAAATAAGTTGTGGAATTAAAATTCATTGCAAATAAATGTATCCTTAAAGAACAATTGTACCTCAAAGTATTAACTTAAAACGTCAATATTTTGGTATAAAAATAGAATAATCCTAACTAGAAAAGTCTAATAGAGTTACATATTCATTGATAGCGATTGTCTCAAAAAGCAAGTCATCCTTCTATCATATATCAATAGAACGTACAAGCCTGTGAAGCACAAAGCTTGCCCATTAAAACATTATCCGTATGCGGTAATAAAAGGAAAGGAAATTGACATATTAATTTGTTATCACCACTACGGTGTATTTCCAATCTTATTAACTAAATCATTTAAGGTTGAAATTTCCCTGTGAACATCCGACATTAGTGTATTCCGAGCCCGTCATACCCGAAACGCATGTAAACAGCATGAATAATGCGTCAACAGGCAGATGATTCGGACACAAAAGTAATTGATAATCAATGGGGCGCCGCGGGGCGGCCTGCTGGGGCCTTCCCGAGGGGTGTGCGCTAGGAGCGCGGCCATCTTGATGCGCATACTCAATAAACGTAAATTTATTCTTGGCATCTTCATTTTTTCTTTGATTTGGTTTCATCGCTTACAATATTAACTTATTGTCTGCTATTATTTTCTCACTTGGCGATGAATATTTCGAGTTTAACATATATTTTTTTTTAACACGATAGCACAATAACTGTATGATAAACATATTTTCGGTCTATGAATGGAAATGTCGTCGAATTGTTAATTTTCTCTTTAAATTTATAGCCACCATTATGCATAACATAGTAAAGTGTTTTTCATAATTTTGAATGATATGTAACATCGAATATTTATTATTGGATTACGTCAATTGCTATATGTTTGTAACTCATATTCTATTCAATATAATTTTATTTTTCAAGTTTTTTTTTATTTACCTTTATTAAAGACTTATAACTTTCTTTGCTTCTTATACGTGCCATTTTGATTTGTATTATACTGTTTATCCTTAAACACTGTATTTCCAACAAGTTTGCCCTTAAACCGCATGACATATTACAACCCTAGCACTAAAGGTAAACGTAAACGTCGTAGGGATGATTTGTGAACTATGCTAGGGGGTTGCTATGGTTTTAAAGGGATGTTTTGTTGATATTGTTGCGGACGTTTTGTAGCGATTGATGCGTTACGTTTCAAATACAGGTCTGTTTTTACAATGAAAATGAATTGTAAAAACAGACCTGTATTTGAAACGTAACGAAACGAAAATAAATTCTTTTTGTTTATTTTTAAATAATTATATTCTTACATGTCAGTTAGTAATTAGTTATTGACCTTTTGGTCAACTTATGTAAAATTTGTTATACGAGTATGAATCTGTCCAATAAACAATTTATTTAAACTAAATGATGTTACAGTGACGCCTAATTTTCTTGGGTCACTAATTTGAGGATTCCAACCTATTGAAAGTCTATTTGAAAACGTTAAAAAATCTTATTTCGCCAGCCTTTTTGGCTACGAAAAATAAACTAGACTAAGACTATTAAGACATCTGAGATGTTGCCAATTTGATATAGGAAAGGCATCGGATGTACACGTCATGATATTAACAGCATCAATTCATCACAAACCGTCCGGTTGTGTGCATTAGGCATGGCGCAGTCGCCACCTGGTGTAGGTTGCGAGCCAATTTAAGCGACGGCCCTGCATGTCCAAACGTGACACAGTGCAATGAACACAATATGTGCATTTCTATGTTAGCTGACGGGGTAATATTTTGTTATTTATATTGCTATAATATGAACGTATTATTGCATAAAACTGAGGCTAAGAAAATTATTTGGATGTGTTTAAATAATTATTTTGTCTTTTGTTTTAGCTCGGAACGGTCAGTGTTCATCTTTTTTTTTTTTTTCATTTCATTATGAAATGGTGCTGCTTGAAGATTTTTGAAGTAAAACTTCTTTAGTGACGATCTGAGAGTAATCGAATTTTTTTTTCTTTTGGACGTTCAGTGTACGTATTCAAAATTCAAATCATAAGTGCTAAAATTCAACACTTATGATTTGAATTTTTAATTTGTCGTCAGAAGTCATCCATAAATTATGTAAAATTTTAAAAGGGAGGGCGGGGTCAACAGTCATAAGTTTTGTGACGCGACATGTAGGTATAAAAAAAAAATATATTAAGAAACTCTAAACATCAACTTTAAGAAACGATCGCTGCTCTTATGATGCCGCGCTTTATAATTTTACTAAGATTTTTGTTTTGTTGTTGACTCTATGAAAAAAGATTTTAAATAGGTGTACAAAAAGAATTTTGGAAGTGCTGTTTAAATTTACTGTTTTCTGAATTTAAAATCTTAAGAAATGCGATGTCACGTGTAGGCGTGCTTTATACAAATGTAACCACTTATGTCAAAATCAAAGGGTGAGAGGGGTCTCTCTAAAAATAATAAAATACCCGTGACGTAATTTGTAGACGAAATCCCAAAGCAGAAATATTTAAATTAAACGAAAATAGTGATTTCATATGTTCATGCATGACATATTCATTAATAATTATTGTATTGATAAATAGCTCTGCCAGCGGCTCTACTCGAGACATAGAAGGAATATTTTATTTTTTTGCATAACAATGTCTAATTTAATTGTCTTTGTATATACAAATATAAACAAAATTTAATTCGACAACATTACAGCCTCTGTTACTTGCGATGCTCTATGGCAGTATTGCACGTGGCCAGTCTCCCTTCACGGAAGTAGCAAGTACCGGCCGTAACTGATTTAATGATTTCAAAATCGATTTGTTTTAATCGTGAACCACCCCTGCATAAATCTACCCTCCCCACAAATCAGGGAGTCGCCCTGCGGGGGTGCGGATTAGATTAGGTGGAAAACTTGTCTCTGACTCATATTTTGTTAATTAGTGGTTTATTTTACTGTTACGAGTCATAACTCGTAAAAATGTTACAGGGTGCGTTTCAGTCTGATAAATTCTTTTGAGTATATGTTTATGCAATCTGACTCACTCACAATTATATACTTATGACGTATTTGCGCTTATTAAATGTATGAGACACAGTTTTGTTAATCAGTTTTACTTACATAAACCCAGAAGTGAATAGTATTACTTCATATCGTTCATTGGGGAGGAATTTCATGATTGTTTTATCATCATTCACGATTTTACTTCATAGTAAGAAGTAGAAAATCGTGAATAAATAGTTATCTAGTACTTGAAGAATATCCTCATTTATTTATGAGGATATTCATATGTATATATATTCATTATATTAGGGAACATTGTATTGAAAGTTCTCGTGAAAATGCATTTTCTAAAAAATGCTCTAACGAGATTTCAAGAAGTTTTCCTCGAATATCGCAGTTACGATAAAAATAAAAACGTTATGTTGAATATTAAGAAATAAAAAGCGAATAGGGAGGGTGTACACTTGCAGCTATACACTACACGATGGCCTGTATAGTTTAGGAACACTTAAAGAACTATTTTATGTCTCTTTTTGCTTCATTGTAAATCCTACCTAAGAGTATGTAGTGATTTAATCTACTTCTGGGTGTATGTGATTAAAACTGTTTCACAAAACTATGTTTCATACAAATAAAAACCATAAATAAGTATGTCCTATATCGTATAAGTGTAGTATATCGTATAAGTATAAAATAATACGGCCAAGTTAGGAGTCGCTCTTTTGCATTTCGGGCTCCGTAGCAATGAACGAAATGAAACAAAAATTACAATAGACCTGAGTTTAAATCAAAGGAACATTACATTACTGCTTGCACATTTGAAAAATTTGGTTTACAATAGTAACAGTTTATGTATATGTTTAATTGTAGGTACTTATCTCATAAAATTCACTTTTATACCCATTAGTTTTTGGTTTTGCTTGGCACATTGGCCAATGCCAATTATAACATTGTTTCTATTTTAAATAAAAAAATTTAGATATCAAAAAACCAGTATACAGGTTTTTGTCGAAATAATTTATATTGTATGAATTTTTTAAAGGTTTATAACTGTGGTTTTTTTCATAGTTTTAAAACACATTATTGAAAAGTAGTCACAAGAAGTCATCACCTAGTGAAAATAATAAAGTTGAAATGTGTATCCAATAGAATAAGATATTTAAGAACCTTTAACCTATTTTTAATATAATTTGCATTATAAATTTATTTTAAGTATAAATATTTGTAATATCTTATATTGAATCTTTTCTTTTTTTTTCTTTCAAAATATTTGTTCAACGACATCCCACATATATTTTTCATTGTTCAATTTTATTTACGAAAAGCTTTTTTAATGTTTTCTTTTAAAAAGTAAATATATAATTTTATGTCTATTTACATAAGACACCCCTCTGTGCGATTTCATCATAATCAATGAAAAACGGCAGTATTATAAGGCTCTGACTGACCGACTCACGGATAAATATGACGAAACTATTAGGATACCGATCTTTTTAGATCATGGAAAACTAAGTTGACTTTGTCCACTTTACTGTAGGTGTAAAAATCTGTATGGAATACTTAGCTGGAGATAGCTTATGTACATATTAAGCACATATTTAATCAATTTTCGATAAACGCGTCTGAAGCCGCAACGTTCCTTAAATAAAATATTAGATATAAATACAAATCGTAAAATCAATCTATTAAAGCTCATAATTGAATATGAATAAAAAAACAATCATATAAAAAATACATCAACTTTGAATTATTCATAATACGCGACATGAACAATGGGATTGTTTACCGAGAAATATCTATTTCGCTATATAAATTCGCAAGATAATTACAATGCAATAATGTACTCATGAGGTGACCAGAGACAAGACGCGGCCGGCGTGCGCCCGCTACGTAACAATAGGGGAATTTCGGTGAACACGATTTATACGTTTGTCGCTCACTGAAAGTTTTATGGCCGGGGGGTTGGATTTTAGCTAAAATTGGGGTTTTTAGCTTGATAGCAATATTTCATTGTGAACTTTATTAGCTGTAATGCGCGGGCCATTTATACACCGAGCATTTTAATGAATGCCGGTTGTTTAACTTTTTTTTTTATTTCTCATTTCGTTTTATATCCGACGCATGCGGCGCGGTTCCGATAAAAGCTTTAGCGATATGAATAATCAAAAAAAAAAAATGAAAATTATTTATTGCCTTCTTATTAAGTTAATGTGCCTTTTAGGAAATATAAAAAGCGACCGGCGCGGTAATTAATTTCGGCCGTAATAGATTTCTTTTCAGCCGCTCGGATTGCGTTCCGAGCTTGTATCGAATACGAAATTCGTAGATGCTGGTTTTGTACTGATTTTAGAATTTTTGCAAATGTTTACGAGTTTCTCTAGATCTTGAAAAAATGTGCAAAAAAGGAAAAGCAAATTAATGTTGAATTCACGTATTCGAAAACTGGCACTTAGATGTGCCCAATGCGTAGTGCGTGTTTAGTGTTATGTTTATTTTTACGTATGTATAATACAGTGTTTATTCTGATTAAATATGCGGATCAAATAACTAATATCCGAGATAAATGGATGCATTTTGATATACATCAATGTAGTATCTTGCTAACCAAGAATAATCTCCCACAACCTTTTTATTGCATATCGAGGCGTTCGGTTTAAATCCGCTACGCCTGCGCAGTACTGCTCGGAGGCCGCGACGGAGCAAGGTCTTTGATTAGATTTAAATCAAAACTGATGATTCGATGCGAATAGAATTGACAAGAATCAGAGCACGATATCTTTTGGTTCGAAAGCGAGGCTCTTGATTGCTAAGCCCTTATGCCACTTGTGGTGATTCTGATGGATGCATGATGTTACTTCTTATCGGGATGGATACTTGTTAAATTTACAAACACACCACTGTAAGGCGGGGCGTGCGTCAGGACGTGTATGCGTGTTACAAAAATCACGTCATCAAATATTGATTAAATATAAAAATCATTTAAAATTTTTGTTAAATCGTTAAATACATTTATAACACAGATTTAATTAGAGTATTTTATATTGCCGTTGAAATTATAATTGAAGGTGTAAGCTTTAGAAAATTATAATGCTCAGTGGTCTGTAAGGGTTCGAATTAAGGCAGGTCCTTTTTAATTGGACTGCGAACGCGTTTGTAAGTTAATTTTTTAAGTTTTACACCTTCGTGTTTATCTGTTCGTCTGCTCCAGTCTATTTTATCCAAATTAATTAGAATATATTAAGTTACAATTTTATAAATATACAAAATGAAGCATTTCAATTAGGGCGTATAATATAAATAAACTTATTTAGATTTTTAGGATAAAAAAATAGAAAATATTGAAACAATTCATCACGTGATATACCAAATAATAGCGTCCGTTATATTAAATACAAGTGCATATTTTTTAATAAATATAATTTACATAGTTTAAAAAAATATTAAGGAAATTGTATGAAAATTGAGCATTCGTCCCTTATCTTCGAAAATACTCAGCCTAAAATTAAAACAAAATTGCGATTTAGGTCTTCATTAATAGTATACAAACATACCTAAACGAAAATTCTAACTGTGTGCATTCCGATAGGTAACGAAAAATATTCCCGAAGAGAAAATGCATATAAAATGCGTTGCATAATTTCATTTAGGATTAGTGAGTTCATCTGATCTAGTGATTATTATCTAAACCTATCTGCCTATACGAAGGAAACGTATTCTATTAAAATTATAACCTATAATAATGTTTTGCATAATATATATTTTTTTTATTTTGGTTTCCACAAAATCTATTTGGATCACACTTATAAAACATAGTAGGTAATGCAACTATTTATAACACGGAACCCCTTTACGCAAGTTTAATTAGCTCCTGACCTTTTTCTTTGGAATGACTGAGTGACAACCATGAGGTCTTCGTGCAAAACTAGAAATTAAAAAGCGATCAGCCAGTGTCGTCGCTGGTGTCAGGCGTACAAGTGGCTTACCTGATGAAAGCCCAGGTAACTCTCGATGCTGTGCGTCGCGAAGAACACCTCTCCCTCGCAGGTCAGGATCATCAAGAAACCGTTTAGAGCCTGAAACGTTTGAATTAACACAATTTATATCAAGTACTATTTCTATTTTGATTATAAACAAAAGATAAATGTAATATTACATAATATTGTATTAAATTATGTAACAATATAATATTACAATGTCGCTGTCACTTTGTTATAGAAAAGGTAGTAACTAAAACATTTACTGGATTTTCGTTTATCTTAATTTCGTACAAAGTTAGTACAAAAAGTGTACTAAACACTTAGTGGCAAGCCACTAACTAACTAGTGGAGCTATCAGAACTGTTCGTGTTAGTATGCTATTCTGTGTGATCAGTTATTACTACAATTAGACAAATGAATGCTCCAAAATGGATAGAATAATTTGTCATAAGTTATTATCTGTTGAAATCAGAATAATAATCATGTTGTTTTTTTTTCATATGTAAAGATTTATTAGCTATTTAAAAAAAAATGGATTATCTTTAAAAAAATACGAGGTCAGATTGGAACTACCTATTGTCGCATAGCAATGTTGTTACAATTACTTACTATATTATGAACGACGAGTTTAAAAAAAATAATATGATTATCAATAAAATTTTCCGCTATGATATTTATAGATGTATCTTGAGCTTCTGGAGCCATAAACATTGTCTATAAGTTTTTGAGCTAGAAAATTTGAAAAAACGGTTGACCCTGCAGGCTATGACTGTACCTTCTTACTACTTTCAAGCTCAATGCCTTCAAAAATAAAGTAATAATAAATTATTCAATATATTCCGCTCAACAATTCAATTTTCGTATTTGTTCAAGTTTAACAAGGTCAAAAACGAAATTCTAATACATTAAAAAATTCATGCATACACAAAACCCTTTTTTTATTTTTCCACTACTATATGTAGCTTTCGAAACCCTCGTTCGATTTGATCTGCTTTATGGCATCCGACGCGGTTTTATAAACAGGAAAAGATGATCGAGTAGCAAACGTGAACTCATCAAGAATTTCACACGTTACTTAAAAAAAAAACATATTTTTGAATTCTCCGTTAACGATGTTTCAGAAATTAACCTACCGATTTTAATGCAGTTTGCAAAGAATAATGTTGCTTTTTTAACCAAAAAAGCTAAAAGTAGTTAGATTTTGGAATTTATCCATAGAGTAGTTTAATAAATAATCTATAAAAACGCTTTTTGATAAATTTTGCAAGACACAGTCATACACGGGCGCACTCACGCACGCAAGCATACACATTCAAATATGCGGACATTACCTACTCGAAAAATGGTTGCAATAGATTCTTAGGTCATCTCAGTTTACAGAGACCACGAATATCTTTTTACATTTCCATAACAATTTTCATCTGTGCTAGAGGAGAACAAAACACTGCAGTACAAGTTTTTAGTCAACACTTAAACAATAACAAGAATAAAAAATTTAAACATCAAAAGGAAACAATATACGTTCGTGGTGGTGAGAACGTAGTATGGAGATGGTAAGGTTGTAATTGTGGACACGAGCACAGGGGAGCCCGAAACAAGGCTTTTAAGTCGACTAAGAACATCAAAGACGAAAATCCAGATGACTGACAACGGATTGCACTAAAGTGAGAACGTAATTGGCAACCACGTGATTAATAGTGACAGATTGCTCGTAGAGTATATCATTTTTTTTAAATTTTACGTTCACGAAATGAGTTTTCACTTTTGGTGCGACCCCCCGTAAGTATCGTGTAGGTAATCGGTAAAAATCGTCTTTACCGATTACCTACACGATTTAGAATACAAAAATACCAGCATTTGAAAGATCACAATTTTAAAGCTTTACTCTACTATTTTAGTCTCATTGTCGATTTTCTTCTAGGCGAGGAAATAATAAAGTCCATACAGCTTAAAGTGATCCTTATGTTTAGTCAGGTAGCTAGTTGTAGAAAGTTTTACAATTTAATGTGATTTGACGAAACTGTACGGCCATTATTTCAGGCAAATTTATTTCAGTAAAAATAAGCAGAAGCTTCGTAGCGACGTTCGTTTCGGCTTCAGAACATAACGAAATGTTTATTGTGTAAATTGACTTTCGGATTTCATGAAAATTCCTAATCGTTATACAAACAAAGAGCTATAAAATTCACAACGGACGCTGTTTTCGGTCTAAAATAAAATTCCAACGACGCACGCGCCGTCGACGGAAAACGGCTACATAATAAATGGTTCACTTTACTTACGCGATAAAAATGCAGATAAAATAAAGCAATAAAAATGTTAATAATTCCCTCAGATATCGCTTTTCCCAAACGACTGCGAGTTTCCAAGTAATTTCGCCGGGCGGCGCGCCGCGCACCCGACTTACGACCGAAGTTGCCTAAAGAATATAACGCGATGCGTTGCGGCCGTCGGAACTAAAATGTATGTGTATATACAGACGGGGAAACGGTTGTCATGTTGCGGAAGAGTTCTTTGGGAATTCCTATAAATGAACGAATTGGGATAATCGGTTTTAGTGGTAGACAATTTTGGCACATCTTATACCTATTAAATTTCATACATACAGCTATAAATAGTAGCCTAACGGTTCACCAAGTACCAATGTATTACATCTATACATATATAATGAAAATAGGTTGTCTTTGTTCGCCAATCACGTAAAAACTTAGAATTCCGTAAATCCTTCGCCATTTTATTTATAAATAAAAATTACCCAGCGAAGCGGGCGGGACAGCTAGTACATAGTATTAGAAAATATTATTAAATTAGAATTGTTTTATTTTATTCCATTTTTGTTTTGTCTGTTTTTTTTTTGCAGAGTACACAAAACAGGTAACAATAGTCGCAACGTCAATGGGCATAATAATTATGTACCTATTAGTGACAAGATTGTAAACCAAATCAAGTGCACATAACATACTATGTAGAGACTAAGAAAATTAAAACAATAGCAAAACATAAGGCGAAAATAAGAATCGATACATATACACATTTCTATATATTGTACTATTTATATAATAATTATAACTACAGTGACAAACGCCATAGTAGTGACAACGAACGATGTATACAAAGATAAAATGTTGGGTTTTAACGAAAACCGAGGACTATCTGAGCGGATCGTTTGAATGCATACGGTTTAGCTCCAACACCGTCCAGATCACGGTGCTGAGATGCCAGGTCATAGTAAGGCGACACATTCTTGAAATTGGGTTACAAATAAGCAGTGTTATTACTGTATAGGCGTAAGGTGTTCAGTGACGACGAAATTTGCGTATGGTGGTGACATTAATATAGATAGAAGTGAGGACAAGTCAAATATGGTGTCTATTAATTTGTGGAAACATTTTTTCAAAGGTCGTGCCCCTGGACGGCATACATCGGGTTTGCCTGAAGACTGTAATTTAAAAAACCTCATCACATAAAGTAGAAACGTAGCCTGCAGTGGTACATCATGTAATTGTAGTATTATCGTGTGGTACTGGTAATCGTACAACCTGTATGGTCCGTTATCAAATAAATTCGGTTTGAAAAATTCGCCGTTTCGTTGAAATTAATTAAGTCAGATTAACCACAAAAACTTTCCTTCGAACTAGGAGGTACTAGGTTCGATTTTGGTCATGGACAAATTGACCAATGATTTTTTAACGTAATTCAAATTAGATCATTCGCTCGTTCCTCATAGAGCACGTTTAGCCATCGGTCCCGGACGTTATAGTCGCAAAGGTGATGATCGCCAACAGCCCCTAATCCTAATTG
Organism: Eumeta japonica; assembly: GCA_005406025.1. Taxonomy (NCBI): domain Eukaryota; kingdom Metazoa; phylum Arthropoda; class Insecta; order Lepidoptera; family Psychidae; genus Eumeta; species Eumeta japonica. Next base: position 397,028 of record BGZK01000418.1, read on the forward strand.
GGCCAGTGTGAAGGGCCAAAGCTCCGAGCTCCTCAATCTTACATAAAATAGATCATGGACGGGTGTGAGGGATGAATAGTTGAGACCCCGGATGACGAGGAACATGATATTGATGAGCTGAGACAATTGAGACCCTGACACGACAACCACATGAACGGATTTAATTTTACTGAAGTTAACCACAATCTTTGGCAAGGCTAATGATCTTTTGCTGTAGATTGCTGTCTTACCGTTGGCCTCTGGACGCATAACTCATATCTTCTCCCTAGCCGTGATACGTAAACAGTAATTACAGTATTGACCATCCTCATTATTTGCCGTTGTAAAAATCCATTTGTAGATGCATTCACGGATTCACTTTCGCCCATCAATCATGCGGCGGGCTGAGCGCCAGACGTAAGTATAAGCGATCCATCATAAAGTGTAGTATGAAACTTTGAAGTTAATGCTCGATTTAAAATTATTGTTTTTATAAACAAATTGTTAACTCGCTTAGTCTGGCCTTCTTTGTGATAGCGAGGTGAGTTTAATATTTATATAAATTAGGTGATTAATGACCCAATCTTATGTATAAAAATTAAGTGTCACGATGTTTGTCCGCCATGAATTCTGAAGCTACTTAACCCCTATTAATAAAATTTTGTCCAATGTATGAATTTGGTCCAACTTGGAAAGACAAGATGGTTTTTATCCCAATAGATAACGTATTTGTCGAAATGTATATATATATATATATGTATGTATGTATATATATTTAATGAAATATATTTTTAAATAGTTGCATATTTCTCATCCAAAAATACATATAAACATCAATTTTAATTTCGCTGGATCCCCACCTTTCAATTGGCATAAGGCGGATTAACTAAAATATTCTTCAGCAAATCGCATCATAATATTATAAATAAATACTTTAAAACAACAATATTATGTAGATTTAGACCGGTATCTGCGCCGGAATAAACTAGGAGTAGAATCGAAAACCAGGACCGAGACTGAAATTGAAAACGAGACCGGGAGTCAAAATTGAACGTAGGTTCGACATTATAATCAAGAGCCTAATCGGGATCGAATTAAAAGAGACGAAGAATTTATTTCTCTCCAGTTTTGTCTAAATTGGAACTGTAGCTGTTAGCGGAATTAGGATCAGAAACGGAACCAGGATCGAAATTGAAAATGGGATTGGGGTTGAAAACAAGAAGAGTTCGGGAACAGAATCAAAGGTATGTCTGGAATCAGAATCGAAAGACAGGGGTTACATTGAACGATGAAAAGTCGAAGAACTACGAAACCCCGAATCTGGCATTTTCTTTGGCATCACGACAACGTCGTGCCGCAGGCGTCCGTCAGTAGACTTGTTTTTTTTTATTCAAAAATATTCCATAGGTCAATTCCACCTCAACCAGCAATACCTACCATTTTCCCTTGACTTAGTTCCATGCGATTTTTACTTGTGTCCCAAAATCAAAGAAAAATTAAATGAATGGCTAGAAATTTGAGAGCAAGGAACATGCACTGGCTGCCTATAATTTTGAAATGTCTGAGGTATATGTAAAAAATCGGTCAGAGGTATTTTTCGAGTGGTTTAAACGAAAGTGTACGTTTAGAGGGGGAATACTTAGAAACGATAGACATAGTAATAATTAATAAATATTATAATTTTTGATTATCTAGTTTTTTTGGCATAGTGCTCGCATGAAATCCACTGGTACAAAGTTTAACAATCTGTCAAGACAGGCGCAATTTTTTTTAACAACTATTAGTATAGTCGTAACTGGCACACATTTAATTTAGTTTTGTATAAATATTAACTAAAAAAATATTAATAACGTTTATCTTTTTTCTCGTTCAATTTTGCAGTTTAATATATTCGCAAGCATTTTTTTCATATTTTTGGACATATGGTTGAGAAAATAAAGGGGGAGACGCTTCTGCAACTTATGGAGCGATTATTTCTGAAATTATTCACGTAATCAGAAAAATTACAGAGAAACCTTAAAGTGTTTTTAAAAGAACTGTCGAAATATGACGTACTCGTTGACGTTTGTTAAAAAAATTTTTTTTCAGTTTTTATTACATACATGGGTGCCCTTTTAGAAATATCAATTTTTTGTTATTTAGTAACCAAACTAAGTAGACAAGATACCTATGATAAATTCAATCAATATACGTATTGTAATTTTTGAATAAAATGCCTGTGACATACGGACGGACAGACAGACGGACGGAAAGACATAACGAAATTATAAAGGTCGCCTTTTTGCCATTTTGACTCGGAACCTTAAAAATGAATGTTTGAATATTATATATCATCGTTAAACTCCAACACCGTTCGACCGATCGCCATGAAAATTAGCACGTATATGTAATTTTCCATGGAAAAGATTGTTGTGTTACCTCCTTTGTTGTAACTGCCCACCAGGTGGCGCTGCATCATATCAACTTTTATACGGTTTGGCCGATCACCATGAAATTTGGCATGTATATGTATTTTTTATGTAAAATTTGTTTCTACTGTCACTTTTGTTGCAACTCTCCACTATATGGTGCTGCAACACATAACTTTCTATTTGTAGTAGGTATAAAATGAGCGTAACGACGAAGCTTAATAACGTATGATAACCATAAATAAATTTAAAAATATTTTAAATTAACTTTAATGTTAAAATATTATTTATATGTTAATCTGTTACATAAAATTAAAATTTAATGTGTTGTTGAAAATTAAAAAGAATCGATTCTTTTATATAGACATGATATAAACCAGTAGACCAATGCCGAGTTTAGCTATTACATAATAAATACTATAAACACTTTGTTTGTTTGCGTAGTCTTTACGCTTGGCACTCAATCGGCGTGTAAATTGAAACATATAATATAGAACTAATGTCATAAAAAATATAAATGGGTACCATATCTATTATAAGCTGGATTTTTTCCGCAGCTTCTTTCGCATGGACCTAGAAGAAACTAATTAACTTTTGTACTGAATATTATCATTATCAAGATACCATCTTTTTACCGTAGTCCTAAAGCTGGCTCAAGGCGCGTTACAAACTTTACGAGTGTCAAGATTTTGGCAAATTTTAATTTTTTTTTATTTTACAATTTTCATGATTATTTCTTACTAATCAAAACAAATTGTCATTAATATGCAATCTCCGACTGAATTATAAAGATATTTGTTTATTTAAGATAATCTGGCCCAACTGACTTAACACTTACTTTTAAAAACTACTTTCGCTTTGCGATGGACATTAAACGGATTTAGTCGTATCACCGGCATTCGTTAATAAGTTTTTAAGCATCATCTTATGGCTATCTATTGTTGCACGCGATCTTATATCAAGTGTGATCATTGAATAGTACTTGTAATTCAGAAATTGTTGCTCTAATCGCCACGCTAGCCAGACAGATCTGTAAAGACCGTGCAACATCTGTATCGTCACGATACTTCAATTTCATGACAGTTGTCCATAGCATCTTCTAACAATGTGCTCCTTCAGTTACAAGATGAAACCGAAATTATGTATTTAATGCCACTTAATTAACCATTCCTTCTTTTTAAAACAAACGAGGTGTGTTTCAATGCTACTGATTATACAATAAATCGCTCTTTTAGTACATTCACGGCATGGGCGAATGTAAATCGATAACTTTTTGATGTTATTCCAGCCGGCTGCCGTACTGCGGACCCATAAATCAAGAAACGAGCGGTCGGGATTGGATATAATGCTTCTCAGTATTTTTTCCGAGTTTTCCGATGTCGGTCGTTCCGCGAACGAATCTCATTTCTCAGCTGTCATTTCCGTACGATCGGTTGTCGTATTATATGGAAATGCACGGAATTACGAAGGTTCGCTTTACCGTAGCTAGGGGTCACCTACAAATCAGGCAGTTAACAAGCTTATGGAGCTGAGTGGTATGAAGTGGCAAATGAGATTTTAATGGTAACTGAATTAGTTTATTTTGCAAATGAAAGAAGAACACCGGACAAATGAGAAAGAATTGTTTGTGTTTTTCGAAAAAAATATTAATATTTTTTTTAGTATACGAACCTATGAAAATCTTAAACTTATATAGCGGAAAGTTCGGAAATGTTTTCTTATAGATCAGTTTAAATCATAATCCAATGTAAGGCGTATATGACAATGTTTTTGACTGGTTAGACTTAGGATCTTAATTTTTTTTCACCAAGAGACCGCAAAATTAAGAATTTGATATTAATTTCATTTCGATGCTTCAATGCGTTCTTGAGAAAAAATATCATAACAAACAGAAAAGCAGATAGACCTACAACGACGTTATCCTATAAGGATCCCTTATATCTTTTTGAGGTACGGAACCCTAAAAAATGTTGTGTCGAATTTATTTATAATAATAGTAATGATAATTGAAATAAAATGAATATTAATTATTTACTAACGATTTTCAAATCAAATCCGACAATACAACAATATACTTATTCAGAATCAATACACATTTTTAAGTGTGTTGAAAGAACATTTAACCGTCGAATAACAATTGTGATTCTGTTTTTAGATCTTTCCACAATTAAATTAAGGCTATTAAAGAAGTGATCATTTTAATTGTGTAGTGGATAGCCGGACAGTGGTTTTATTTATCTATTAGCTTTTGCTCGTGGCTGTCTCCATGGATATAAAACGGATTCCTTTATCTTTTATATCGACCGATCGCGTAGTCAATTATCACTACGATCCTGGCTCCGCTCTCGGTTGCGATATTCGTCCCGCTCTCGATTTATATCCTGGTCTTGATGTATATTCTGATTCAGATCCTGGTCCAATTTCAATTCCGATGTTGATTCCGTCCTCTGTTCAATTCCATTGGAATTAACCCAAGGGACCGCGTACTTTAGCGGCAAAAATGTATATACTACCGTTAAATTATTTTATCATAAAAAGATCTCGCTCGCGCTCCTGATCTCGACTCAAGTTCCGATCGCCATTCCAGTCCGGACCAATGTTAATTTTAATCCTCCTTTAGACATTGCTGTTACCAATAACCAAACGGTGTTTAAAAAGTTAGGTATTTGTTCTATATTTATGCGAGTAAAGCCACCGAATAAAGCTATTGTATATAGTATGCAATAGCTTTATTCGGTGGCTTTACTCGGTTTTAGTAAACCCGGCCTTAAAATTACTTTTATTCTAAAAAAGAATCATAGACATTAAAGCAGTGGTTGTTGAGTTATAAGCGTTATTGCCCTTTTTATTTGAATATCATTTTTAAAATTGTTTGTACTATAACCCTATTAGGTCACTTATCGCAATCTAATGTATAATAAAACTTGGCCAGATATGGTATTTCTATACCAATAAAAAGATTATCTAAATCGGCTCAGTGGTTTTCGATTTATAATCGCTGCCGCGCTTTTTTCTTCGACATCATTTACCAAGCTGTTAGTACTATACACGAGTATATTCATTGCAACTTAATGTACACTTAACCCTGGTCAAATAGCTTAATGTTATACCAAAAATGAAACATGTGAATCGGATTAAGGATTCTTGAGCTATAAGCGCACAAACGGAAACACAGACCGAGAGACATTGTGTTTCACAATATGTAAGGATCAACCACACTTTATATATAGACTGTTAGTTTATCGAACTAGTTACCTGCAGGAACATCTCCCCGTCGGGCATGACGTGGTCGTACGGCGAGTGGTCCCGCCGGTGGCCGTGTAACTCTTCTTTGTCTTTGTGCATCACGACTGTAACAACGACAACAGACACATAGAAAACCATATTCCATTAAAACTGCTCACAATCGATGTCCGATTTCTTTTTCAACTAAATAAGTTGATCCAGAAAATAAATATTAGGTATTTAAGCTGCGTATTTACGAGATATATCAGAAATATTATATACATTTTTATTTATTTGTAAGCTTATGCCTATTTCTTAGAAGGGTGGGCAGAGACTACAGATAATCAAATGGTACGATCTTTACATACATCTCTTGCTTCAGTGATACCCATCTATCTCTTAATACAAGTTCGTAAATTTCGGGTGATTAAAATTTAGCATTTCTTTAATACGCTACCGGTTGGTACAACATGCTTTAGGGTTCTCCTAGCCGACTAGTTTATTACATATATCGCTCTATTATATTTTTCGTATCTTTCGCCAGTGTATTTTCGTTCATTTCATACAATATCACACTGACGTATCGATAGTTGTTTTATAATACTTTTTCGAATAGTTTAATCAATATCTCGACATTTCCTTCATCGAGAACACATTTTGATGAAAGAAATATGGAGATGAAACATCGGAGAATCAGAATCGTAAAAAAACTTGAGGCGTGTTAAACACGCGTTCGCTGAGTATGAGGATTGTGGGACATTGTTTGAAAAACGTGTCCAGCAATGAATGCGGCATCAATGTGTAAAATACAGGCACAAAGTACCTGTAAGCTCAATTCACGGACTAGGTCAGTGTGTCTCGTTCTGTATCAGGTTCAGTATATGTATTAAGTAGGGAATATTATTTGAAGAAGAAAACATATTGTCATATAAAATAATGCGTTAATGATGACAATAATCTATTCACCATTCCAAAGCATATTCGTCCCGTGTTGTTTTTAAAGTGATTGTCGGACCAATTTCACTCCTACCATATACCGTAATGGATGAATTTATTTGACAATAGTATAGTTGAGAAAGAGTACCTAATAGAAAAGGAAAAATTGGGCATTCTAATAGAAAGTAGAGCTTCAATTATATATAGATATAAAAAAAAAGAAATGGTTGCTTTAAGAGTGTGATGTGATGCAAAAAACCATATTTCTTCCAAGTCAGTATATACATGGAGACTGAAATCGTTACTTTATTATGACACTTTTCATCATGGTCACTCGCCATTTCTCTGAAAAAAAATCTGTATAAATTTGCTCTATTATCGGCTTATCAATAACAGTATTGCTAAGATTTGAATTTTATAATGAACCGGCATGCAACCCGCGGCTTTGCCCGCATGGATATTGGGATGTGTTGTTTCATACCTACTGAACGATCTTGCTGTCAATTACAGCCTCGTTCTGACTTTTAATATTGGTCCCGGTACCTGTTTGTGGTTTCGATTTCGGTCACGTCTTTATTCGATTTCCTATCCCGCACTCGGTTTTGACTGCGGTTCCGTTTCCAATTTCAACCCTGGTCCCAGCTCTTGATTCTGCTCCCCGGCCTACTTTCGATTCCGATACCTCTATCGATTACGGTTCTTATTCAAAAAAAACCGGAGAACATGTTATTACCCAAATAAAATATAAGGTATATACTTCAGGGATACTGTATGTTTTCGTAAGTAAAAGTATTTTAAAATTAGGTGTTGTAATTCGATACACAAGCACAAAACACGGACGAAGTCGGCACGAATGCTAAAATAGATTGCATAAAATATTCTCATATTCTCCATGAAGACATACATATACGTGCAAGTTTTTTATGGTTTTCGGTTAAACTGTGTCGAAATCCATTAATTCCGGACAGACAATGTCTATTTCTATATATATAGTAATATGTAATTCCCTATTTGTTTACGTTCGGTTGTGAAGTCGTGTCGTTTAAAAATGGCCCTTATTAGCATATCCTATCGAATAGCAATAGTCATATCGAAACGTCCCTTTATATGCAAAACTGACCGCGCAAGTTCACCTCGCACCTGCCTACCTTTTATAAAGTAGAAAAATGTGTGCTCATTTTAAAGATACGATTGTACAGGAATTCGCAGGGCTCGATGGTCAAAGCTTGTATATGTGCAGCTTCTATTATTTATAGATACTTTCACTAGTTGGCCCGACAGACATTGTTGGGTTTTGCCTTTTCCAATCGATGGCGGGTCCGTATAAAATATGCCAGGCGCGGTTCCTCCCAAATGGACATAGAATTCCTGTGGATTTCTTCATTTTTTATGTTGATCGATCTTCTCGTCATCCTCGATTCCGATCTCGCTTTGGATTTCAATTCCCGCAACCGTTCCTGATTCCGATTTCGATCATACTCTCGGTTTTAATCTCGACCTGACACTCGAATTCGGTACCAGTCTCCGTCTCAATTTTAGCCCCGTTCCCCCCTCGATTTTTTTGATCTTGGGTCCCTCTTGATTTTACTCTCCCTTTCGCCGTAAATTCTCATTTCGCTATCACTCACAGTTCTGATTTGAGCAAAAGTGGGGTGTAAATTCTATTATCAAAATAAAGTATAACTCATGTTATTCAGAGATAGTAAATTTGTTATACGTTGAAGAATTTTTCGGGCCGGGGACAAATGTTAGTAGCCTATCTTGTTCCTGGATGGATAGCAAAAGTTTCTGTCAGCAAAATAGAATTGTCAAGAATCGGTCCAGTAGTTTCGATTCAGTGTTCAAGAACACGGAAGAAACCGGAGACAAGTTTCTTTTGTCAGAAAACTTCCTGGCGCGTACAATATTTCTTCAAATTTTAATTGTAATCGAGTGAATTGTTTACTCATATATATGTAGGTGATAAATATACAAAAAAATACTCATTTTTGTGCGAATAAAATAATTACTTTTCTTAAATACGGTAAAATACATACATATTTCTGTATTATTTACATATAGCAGTGTGGAGCAAGGTATGTTACGGTGCTTTAACAATGAAAGCATGAATGGAAGCAGATTGGCGAAAGTAATTTATATACAGTCAATTTGTGTAATAAAAGGGTAGGTAAGGATCGCCCTAGAAAATCTTAGGCCAACCACATTGGTAGCACATTAAAGGAAAAAAATTTAAGAAACTGACTAGCTAGCTTGCAAAGGATGGTGGATGTAGGTGAAGAAGGAGTGATACACAAAGAACCATTTGAAGATCTCTGGCCTCTGCTTCCTGCCGTAGGAAGTATATAGTCTTATTAAACGAGCGCAATATCCTACACCCTCTAGGATAAAAACGTGAGATTTTATTATTGCACGACTCATAATGCGAAGCATTAAGAAGTGCTCTACGAACGAATAATTTTTTTTCCTCAATTTCGTAACTTTTTTCATCAATAACACGATTAATAATTCATGTAATTTTATTAACCTGTGCACTATTTGATAGATAATTTAATGAAGATTAATTCTATCACTGGTTCAAATCGATTTAACATAATACAATTAGAAAAAACTATCAAAATAGTCAAAAGAAATTTCCTGTCAATCAACACTTTTTTCGTTCCGGACACGATAGCGAGCGTAAAAATTCACTAATTTGATCCATTTTTTTTTTAATAGCTTGAGATCCACTGTCCGGAGATTGGTATTGAAAATGGTTAACTTGATTTGTGTCGTTTAATAGTTATTAACAAAAAAACGAAAATGAATAAATAAAACACATGGGTGTTTGTATATCTATATCTATCGGTAAGTAAATATTTCATCCACAACCCACGAGACAGCTGATAGCGCTGATTGTGGCGCATACTTAGTGCGCATGATCAGTTCAAAACACTGCGCGATATTTTAAATCCAATTCAGGTTCATTTTTCGAACGAATGAGCATTATGAGTCGTGCACTTTTGGATTTTCCAAACTTTTTCTGAAATTATATTGTTACTCGACAAAGTAAAAAAGAATGATGCTGTTAGCTTCAGTACTACAGGTGAGTTTAAGTAACTACAATCTGGTTCAAACGAGAGACTATTTTTTATTCGCTGAAGAGGCAAAATCGATGTCATAGACCCACGCGGCTTGTACTGCTGGGGAGCATTGACCTCTCACCGGCTAAAGTAAACCCGGTATCAAAACCATTAGTATCCTTGTAGCAGGTTAGTTTATACTTTACATACGTAATTCGTTACATAAATTTAACATACAATCTAAGTTCGGCGTGTGATTCAAGCAATCGGCCGGTCACTAAGTTTACAAAGTGATCGTTGATTGTTTGATTGGTGATGTGTAATCAGAACGCCCCCCGTAGCCGGCCGCCTGCGTCCGCGCACGGCGGAGGCACCGAGCGGCCTGATGAATTTATAATTGCCGGTTACGGCCGCGTTAAGTTATCATCGGCTCTTTCTTGCGGTAACGGAGTTTCTACTGGAATCGTGAGTTTCCGTTTTTACAATCTCTCTGTATGACTTCCACTCGCACGTCCGTTGTGAAATGTGGCAGGCCGATTTTGTTTCTCTACTTTCCACGCCAGGATTTAGTTGAAAGTTTTGCATGCGAGATGAATACGATACTTTTGTCTGATTTTGCAGCCTGAGCCGGGGCCTCACTAGTATAGTCTCCAAGGACTCATAAATACTAACTAATTGAACTCGGTATAGGCATACAATTTTTACAACTTTAATTTTATTAAGATGTTCAGGATGCGATTTTTTTCATTCTGTTTTCATGACTGAGCTTTATGGTGCCTTTATACTCCTAACTCGTTTTGGCCTATACTACGCTAGCACTGTTAAAAAATTAAACATTTTATCCTTTTTTTTTAATCATTTATGTGAAAACATTGATTATTTTATTGTATTTTGTTAAGATATTAGTATAAGTGCGCAAGAGAAGCTGCGCGAAACATATTTAGTTACGATGCCGGTAAATAAATATCAAAACGTAAGTATGTGATTATTGAGTCTAAGTATTAATTAAGAGTGAATATGCATTTATTTTTCAATTATATTATTTGATTACGACAAAAATTAAATGCAACGTGCAAGGGACCCGTGGAACTTATACTCGACTGCGATAAGTACCTACCTAACCTAATAAATATTTTTTTTTCTAATTTAACATAACTACAATGTTATTGTATAATTACATAGATTAGGTTTGATTTTGGCATTGAAAAACAATGAAAGCTCTCCATATCTTTTGTAAATATTGAGTTCGATTTATAAACATTTAATTAGGTATTAAGTTTGATAGAACCGGATAAAACTAAGAAAATCACTTATTTGCAAGAAAATATATTATCAAAAGAAAACACAAACAAAAAATCGTCTTCAGACTTACGTAAATTTCGACCGAAAGCCATCCATTCTTGCCTAATAGTTAAAGTAATATTTTTCAATATGTTAATTTACGAAGTGCTCGTGACTTTGAGCAGTGTTTTCTTTTATTTTTTTCTATACTTTATAAGATAATACTAATATGATTTTTTTTGTTTATTTTTTTTAGAAACCGTATTTATGAAACCGTAGAAACCGTATGCTGTCGAAGTTAAAGATTGTTTCATTAACCGTCAATAATATCGTTCACTATGTTTTCATGATATAAACAATACATCTTACAATACATAAATTTACATCTCGCAAATTTTAAATTAATAGGAATTCAAAAATAAATGTTTGATTTTCAATCACATCGGATTTGGATTAAATTTTCATGTAGTCGTGATGTCCCGCTTTGTTGTTTCAGAACATTAATATTATCGTTCAAAGATTCAATTCATGAATATACTTATACAACTAATGCTGTGTTGTCCTACTTAAAATTCATCTCAATATCATCTACCTATTTTTAATATCTTATAGGTATTAAAAAAAGTTAACTCTATCAGGAGTGGTATATGCAAGTCACCTACTCTAACAGGCAATGGGGTACATAAAATATTAGATATATAAAAAAAAAATAACCGTGACATGGTCGCATCTCATGAAAACAGTTCCCCAATATTCGCACCCTGTTTTCAGTTTTTGAAAGCGATTTGATTCTTATCACTATCGCATCAAAGTGCAGATTGCTCCATCATAAATCCCTATCATCCAGCATCCTAGCTGAGATTGGGCGCGTAATGCGAAGCCACACCTCCCGCGTAACTCACTCTATAGGCAAATAGATCATTATTCGCCAGAGATTTAATGAAGAGAGAGAAAAAAAAGGGTAATTTTACAACAACATCCATACCGTGTCCAATCATTAAAGTTTCTTTATTTACCTATGTAACAAAAAGGTTTTGGCATTTGGCATAAAATTAATACAGAAATTTCTTTATTTCATAGGTAACACTTGAAATACGTCATTGACTAATTTTTTTCGACATTATTATTAATATCTATTCGAAATGTTAAAATTATCAATTAATAATAAAAAGAGGTATACCTTTCTTTATTATTAATTAATAATTTTGCTCGTAAAAAAAACTAAACTTAGTTTGCATTTGAAAGCTCCCTTTGTCACTTGTTTTGGGTTAACTGTAAATACTAGAAATTGCATTGCTCAAAATAATATTATGCCAATTTATAAAAAAACGTGTATGGTATTTTTTAAGCTGCTACTAAGAATTCGATTTTATTAATTGAAAATTTATTATATCAATAACTAATAACTTGAAAAATAATTATAGACATATACTATATTTTTTTAGAAAATTTTTAACAAGTAGGATCAAACAGTTACGCAATATCGTTTCTTTACAAACGAAGAAAAAATTAAAATATAAAAATAAAATAGATTATATCTATGTTTGTAACAAAACTAACGCACGGGGTCGGCCCTACGGGAGCGCGGCGCGTATATATTCACATTTACGAGGGGTTATTCGCGAAAACATCGACCGGTTGATTATTATTGTTTCGGCGGTTCGAGCAGGCCAATTACCCTCACGTGGGACTCGACATGTGGCGTTTAAGGATGCGAGACAGTTACGCGGTATCGATATCGATGATAAAACATACAACCCACATTTTGTTTAACACACATTTAACTATATACATAAACTGTTTAGAAAAAGAACATGATTGATAGTATACTTTCGTATTCCCGACGTGTGTTCCGTCTATCAACAGTCTAGTCAATGGTAGAATTGACCCGCTAAATCTAACTATTAACATGAATATATCGTTAAATCTGTTTTTTTTGTGATGATTTAAAGATAAAAAAAAAAACTGTAACTGATGACAGTTTGCCTCAAATTCCTGTAGAGAAATTTTTTCCAAACCATATATATAATACAATAGACAAATCGAAAGAGTAAATTTTATATATTTGTACCTTGTTTTTTGTCGTTAAATCAATAAAACATGTGGTTATGACGTTTAACAATAGGTTTATTACCTTTTTTAGATATATATCCTAACGAACATATTTTAAAAAAATTGTTTACAACTTATATATTTTTTTATAAAACATGTGGATGGTCTTTTTACTGCATATTTAATTTCTATTTTATAAAGAAGCGGTCATTGATGGCAGAAAATGTGATAATTGTTTCTCAATAAAAGAAAGAAAACTATCAGCCAAGCAAACTAAGCGGCCTATCAATGATTATAATTCTCACGTTGGAACTAATTATTAGACTAGACAATTTCTTATGACTTAGGCTCGTTTTAAAACGTTTTTTCTAGAGTATTTAGTATATTTTTCTAACAGCTCTAACTGTCAAGAGAGAAAAAAGAAAGAGCAATTATACATTAAATCGAAACACAATGTTAATTGTCACAAATTCATTGGCGCTGAAAATAAATGTAGGCAATATTCGCAAAAAACAACGCTCTGTCCATTCTAATAATTAGTTCTTGTTCTCGCCTTTCCAAATATTTTTTGATTACTAGTCATGTTAAATATATTATAAATGTTAAATAATTTCATAAAGGTCGGCCTTTTAAATATTTATGTAGATAATTATCGAAGGAATTGCAATGTTGATAAAATATTATTTTATTTATTGATATTATAATTTGCTTGAAAAAAAAAACGTATTATTTAATTACAAGTGAAAATCAAGTAGTCTAAAGCCCCATCGATGGTGAAATGAATGTCAAACAATTTTTAAAACTATAGAAATTACCTCCCAAACTCAATTTTACGATAAATTACATAGTTTTGTTTAGGGCAAATCAATTATTCCTACACACGATACGACAAACCGGTACAGCCCAGAGCCGGAACTGGCATGCTTCCTTTAATAATATGAGGTTTTTCCGGTTGTACATCTGTGGGTTTCTCGGTTGCAAATATACAAGCGGGAAATCCACAGATCGTATTTCGTATGGTCTGTCTACCCTCTGCTACTATTGACTGACTCTACTCGTCGATTTGAATGGTTATTGTACCATTGGGATATTATATACTATCTAACTAGAGCCTATATCGAACAATGTTTGTAATACCACTCTGGTTGGGTCGAAAAGTGTAACCAGTGAAGATATAAGAGTGTAATTTTGCATGTAGTTGCCATCAATCGTGTCGCCCACTAAGCATCATAAGCATGTTACTTATCATTTACTTTGACAGTGTACAGTATACCTGTAATGTGCCTTAAGTTATATATATTTACTTTTTGTATTCAAGTTACGTATGAGTTACAACATTTTAGTTCATTGCTTTAGCTTAAAATTTATATGTAACGAACTCATAACTCAATAAAAAAGTATAAGTAAATTCACATCTTTTTCTTTGTGTCAAGTAACCCAAGAGGTAAGAGGTATTAGATTATTTTCACCTTTTCCTTTTTCCCTTTTTATACCAGCAAAAGGTTGTCAACAACTTTACCATGCCTATCTACTACGTAGATAAGCAGTAAATTATTCAAATTATCCCATTCGAAGTCTGCAATACGACCATCGATATTGTATTTTATCGATGCGCGTCCAGCACTAGCCGCCCGGCCGGGCTGTTATCAGTCGGAGTGATCGGCATTCGTACCCGCCGCGACACCCCATGGAAACGGTTTCTACTTTTCAAATTCAATTTTTGTTATACCCTCGTTTTATCATTGCGGCATGATACGGAAAAAATGTTTGGGATAATTTCATTTTCATACTAATATTTATGGACAATTACCCACTTGCTTGGATAATAAAAGTGTGCCGTTCCGAAAAATATTACATAAATATTTTTGTAATTGATACATAAAATTATTTCAGTTGATTGCAACCGGAAAATATTCCTTAGGCCTTATTAAATATGAATAAAAATAAGAAGTTTATAAAAGCACAAAAAATAATTCTCTTTTACATTATCGCTTATCTCGTCATGAAATAATTATCGTATGGCGTTTCTTAGAACGCTGTATGATTATTAAATAGCACACTAATATATGTTGATTCGCTTAAAACAGGTAAAAAATTGTTTTTTGCTTCTCCATTTTTAAATAATTTATGTTTCTTATCTTTTTCGCAGAATATTTGTGTATATTTATTTCATTTACATTTTGGTTGCCATGTGTGTTTTAGTAAACTTATTTACAAAGAGCTTCAGCAAAATAAATTGTTTATGATAATATCTCCTTCTTACTCTATGTGATATTTAATTCCACATTTTCCATTGGAAAATTTAGATAAAATATATCAAACTATGTATATAGGTTTATTTAATTTTAGCCAAATATAAAAGGTATCAAGCGAATTTCAAAGTTACAAATAGTCAATTAGGAACTACCTTTTCTCTGGTCATCTGTTTATTTAGATGTTTACTTACTAGCACATATCTAAAAATGACTTGAACAACTGTAATTCAGCACCAACACTTAGGTACTCAAGGCCAACGAGACAGTTCTTAGCAAAACCTGACAGAAACTATTTAAAACACTGTACGTATATAGCTCTCCGTTTATTAATATCCGAGGTCATATAATTATATCTATTACGATTCCGTTTACGATGCCAGTACTAAGAGTCGGTCTCGAGCTATGTCGGCACCGCATTTTCAAGAGGAGTCAGTTTGAAATCGCGTTACTGGTGAGGCTTACCTTCCGACCACCTATTTATTTCAGATTGAGAGGCTTGGGTCTTAGCTGGTCATGTTGCCCCAACTGTTGCCACCGATGCGACTGCAATGTCCCGCAGCGAGGGCTTAAGAGCGAGTGGTTAAATTCGCATTAAACTAAAAACTTATTGCTGAATCGGTCCGTGTTCAGGATTAAACTTGGGACGTCTTGTTCGAGGACGACACTCTTAATCACTTAGCCACTACTGCGGTTCTAAGTGTGAATTGGTGGTACAAGAATGTGGATTTTAAATCACGACGTATTATGTGTACGTGTACAACATGCGCATTTTCGTGTTGCGCTAGTTAAAAATATTGATTTGTCGCAACTTACAATAGTATATACATGATATTTTTTCGCTTTAGACTATTCTTCACGATACTTCTTAAAATTGTTTGTCGAAATTCCTCTGTATGCAGACTGCGTCTCTTTGCACATGAAGAAATTGACACATTTCAATGCGGCACGTATGTCCCCGCTATCGAACATAGATCAAAATTTAACGGGGATTTAAAAAGGTTCGAGTTGATATGAATCGTGTCTCGTACGTTTAAATTGCTATTAACATTTGCAACAATTATAAACGAATTGGAAAATACAAACGAACAATCAGTTTTTTTTCGTCCCACTGCAGGAGGTGGCAAAACCCCTCTCATACTGTCCCACGATCTTATTTCAGATCACCGTTTTAAGATCGTCGATGGTCGTCGGGGAGCAGTCAAAGGCCGATGTCACCGAGTGCAAATGTCCGGCACTGGTGACTTAACGATATCTGTTTCATGCCGAAAGCATCTTAAATTAACTTAAAGGCAACAAAGACAACAGCAAGGCAAGTTCGATCACTGACAACGTGTGAATTAACAACGGTTAATTCACACGTGGTCAGTGATCGAACCTTTTACTTTTTTATTTGAAAGAACGCGCTCATCTCACGAAACCACCGCTCCAACCTTGATATTAGAGACACTGTTTTAAGAGTCTAATTGAATGCACCTGTAGTGGAGTGAAGTGTGATTCTTCGATTTCGCGTTTTCTAAACGGTCTGATTATAGTGTGTACATTTTATACTAGCTTTCGCTCGCAGCTCCACCTGCGTGGGCATCAATTGGATTCTTCGTATATCCTAACGACTGATTACACTGTAAATCATGATCCCGAACTGGTTCCTACTTTCGGTTGCAATCCTAACTCCGCATTTGATTTCGATTCTAGTATCGGTCTAGATTCCTGTTTTGTTAAAAATATACGTAATGTATAGAAAATAGTATTATTATCCCATATTGCACGTTTTTGCGAGATTCCGTTTAGTAACTTTTGCGTAATTCGCGAACAAATTAGCAGCCGGAAACCACTGAAATGTATTCTATCAGCGTTTCTAATACCCCTTAGTCCTTCTCAATCTCCTTAATGAAAAGATCCGTCCTTTCTACATTTTTATTACACGCATAGATCACCAGATTGTTACATAAATCAGTTTTTTTTTTTTTAATTTAAAACCAAATAATGTAAAGATTTGCTAAGCATCGTATTTGATGATTATAAATGGAAATAAAGCATCCTATGTCTTCTATATCTTATACAATACGTTTTAACTTTAAATGTCGTCCTTTTTGGCTACCTGAACCATCATTGTAGATAATAGTTTAAGATCCGGCATAATTAAAATCTCTCATCTATTGATGAAATATAGTTCTAAAGATTTGCATCTGAACACATTAGACAATGTGATAGTTGTTAATTATGATAAATATTTTTTTTCATATTAAATTCCTTCACATTTACATAAGTTTTTTCCAGAAACTTTGTTTCCAGAGTCTGCAGCCTTTACGACCGTTTAAAGTTTTAATTAAACTATTTAAAACCTTTGTATTTTGGATTCATAATCATTGTTTTTAATATTCGTTTTGATAACCCTGGTTCAGAATTGAAATTTATTTTAACATATCTTAAATAGGTTTTTTTGAGAAAAAAAATTTTGCAACAAAAAAAAAAAATTGGCAGCAGAATTTGTCTTGGAAGATTTATATTATCAAATTCTTAATATTAAAAATATAAGCCCTTAGAATATTATTTAATTCAATTGACAGGCGAGTGAAGGGCTTTTCTAATGTCGGGCTCTAGACTAATTCCAATTTAAACAATATAATCAGCGAGCTTGGCCTGTACGACGTGACGCAGTACCTATTTATTAATTTTTCTGGTAGAACATAGGCGCAAAATAAAAATGTTTTCGCGTACGGTAGACAGTGCAATAAATTGTAATAAATACATCGATATTTTCTCAAAAAGGCATGTATCATGAATGAATCATAAGCTAGTTGTATTATCGAGTGAATTGTTGATTTACTGATTCTCCATATAATTAGGGTTCCTTATGCAACTTATCGCAACGATGTTCTCATGTATTTATAAAAATACAAATGTATAAAACTATGTCAAAACAAATAAATCATAATTAATTTTGAGAGTAAATTTTATTTATAAATATCTACGGCATCGACAGTGCCATCTGCTGGTGACACAATATCTTGCAGTACTTCTGCTTTCTAAAATGAAGTAAATACAAAATATTGGATAGAGTTTTTATGTTTTTAGACGAATAAAGTCCGCTCGAGACAAAAAAATAGCAAAACGGCAATCGTATTTAAAACAATTTTTTGGGTTCGTTGGTTTACCCGCGTGTTTGATTATGAAGTAGCGTATTACAAAAAGGACTACAACAAAGACAAATTAAAAAGAAGGCTCAGAACTTCCAAATCTTCTCTTGAGAAAATTTTTCCTTGCCTATTTGTTGATATTCGTCGTAAAAACAATAATTAGTCAAAAGTTTTCGTAATGCGTGAAAAATAGTCACGATTTATCTATTCAAAATATTTTACAATACACGGATATAAATGAAATACCATAATAACTGTCCGTAGCAATCTTCAAAAAAATCAAGAATGATTATTTAAATATTAAAAGTACGGCACCGTAACGAACCGACTTCGTGCTTGACCGTTTTTTTTTGATGCTTGCCTCGCCTATCACATTTTTCTTCGTATCGACTAGTGCACGCTCGGTTTCCTGCGTGCGCGCGTTTCGCCAACCGCGATCGCGCCTATGAATAATAAATAATTAACGTCAACGTATGATCGATATATGAAAATTGTAAACGGTACGATCTATATTTGTTGACATTATTATTAAATATTGTACATCGGCAGCAATTATATTTACATAATTTAAAGCTTAAGGTCCGACTTTAATTTTTTTTATCGACGTCGAAAATAAGACATTAATATCACTTTACATTTCCATAAGACCGCTGCAATTGACAAATGCGCACACATTTGACGAAACCTAGCGACAGAAGAATTACGCTTACCATTATCGATGGTGAAGCTTGTTTAGGTTAGACATAGAGACTTAACTTCGAAATCCTTTTACCTCGTTATCACTTATCAATTTTTGTGTTCATCGTTTCCATAAGGGCATACTTTATACAAAACTCTGGTTCCGAAAACAACTGATCATTTACATTACATTAATAAACGTACATAGCGTCAGTAAAAAAAACGACTTTTTTTTTTAATTGGTCTATTTACCGGTAAATAGACAAAATTTACAATGTTTTAAATCGGAAAGGTCTTGCTTGGCTATGTCATTAGACTACAGGACTTAATTGCATTATAATTATGAAAAGTTTAATATAAATTTTTGGTTATTTATTATAAAATGTGTATATTTCTATTTCACTTATGAAATTAAGTAAAACATAATAATTAAATAATTTAAAATACCCAGTCGAGAAGTTGTACATTTTTGGATTGAATTTATAAAAAAAGTGTTTTGAAATTGTTAAAAATTGAAACATCCACTGAAAAAAAAATCATGAAATCACTCACCTAATCAGCCCCCTTGTTGATTTCATACTAAATATATTCAGAGTTACTAATTACAAAATTTCCTAGTATATAATATTTTAAAACTAAAATCAATTCGAAAAAATCTTATAAAATACATAATTTTAAAGAATCAATCAGAATATAATAGCATACAAGCCGTGATTCTCGATTCTGTTATCAAATCTACTATTAACTTCATCAAACATTGAATGGAAAAGCTCTTTGGTTTCGTCGAGAAATTGAATTACCCGGGCAACATTAAAAAGTGAAAATCCATAGAGGTCTAATTATAAGATCTTTCAGCTCTTTCTGATACCATCTAGATCCCAGTTCCCATATTAATCCTGGTGCTGTACATGATTCGACCCTGCCCCCCGTCCCAGACAAGGTTCCGATTTGTACAAATCCGGGTCGAATGCTAGTATCAGAATAAACTTCAGGCTGTATTACTCGCGGAAAGCGCAGCTTTCTATGTGTAAATTATTGTTATTTTTTTAAATTGGTGTAATAGTTCGGTTCAATAGCACAAAACGCGGACGAAGTCAGGAACGAATGCTAAAGTAAATTGCATAGGTATAAACCTTTCCCATAAAAGAAAAATACTTAGAAGTGTCAAGTTTGGCTGGCGATGATCGGTCAAACGTTGTTTTAACGGCTTTTGCAGGCGGTTTTAATATTTTTTTTATTGTCAGTTATTTTTATGAAATAAGGTTTTAAGTGGAAATATATAAACAGTTTTGAAATTGCTGTTTTAATTTGTAACGCAATTTATGAACGGCTCTTCATGATGATAAATACGACTAAATGCGAGAGGCTTAGCAACGAAATAGTCGAGCTACCTTCCAAGCGCGGCGTTTAGAGCTCGCCCACATCCAGGAGAGGTTTATATCCAGCACTGCACTACTGTAAATTACTCGGGAATATCACGACATCGGTGGGTGTTCGCACAACGTCAGTGCCTAGTGCTGGAGTGTAATAACGATTGCTTTCGCAAAGGTGTCACATTGGAAAATCTGCTAGTTTTGAATGTGTGGAGTTTTTCTTTCAAAACTTTTTTTTTCTCAACAAGCTCAATTTCTTTTTGTCAAACTATATTTCTCTCAATCGTGATTCCGATAATGGTGTTGTTCTACTGAAATTTATGATTCAGGTTCCATTCTAAATTAATTGAAATTTTTTTTCGTAAATTGAGTTGGTATTTTCCTAATTTGAGATATAATAAATCGTGTTATAAATGTACAAAACCGTTGCGCGTTAAAATTTCCAACAGTTCTTTTGTGAAATTACTACGAAAATTTTTAACAGTATGGGTATATGTTGGTTAGATTTTCGCTAGAAGGGTTCTGTTTTAGATTCAGATCCATTTGGATCTCTTAAAAATAAGAGTGAACCAATGGAAACAGATTTAAAATGTATCACAAAACATTTTTAAATATATTATAATAGACATAACTTATATTTCACGATAATCGTTATGGGGTGCCTTACCATAACGGCCTACCCATAACGGCGCGGGCGCATGTGCCATATTGTTTTACGGTTGGCCCCCATATGGCGGGTCATTTGTGATCATTTTAATTGCACCCCACGTATATTGTTCACTTTCAAGATTCCCGTTCCGACAGCTGCGTTCGGGGGTCAACTCGAGATAAGAATAATTGCATTATAATTAATCATCACTTTTAAAGATTTATCAGGTAACAATTATTTTTTTTAAGTTTTGTTTAAGAGATTCCATATTTTTAACTTGAAACATATATTAATGAATCGCTCGTGATAGTATTTCTGATTTTTTTTTTAGATTTTATTGTGGTACAATGTTGAGATATAATTATTTTCGAAAATATGGATATTTATTAGTTTAGTTTTACTGTATTGTGCCATAGATGATCATACCTACTTTTTATTTTCGAGGTAAACAGGCGCGTATTGTCATTTTCCAATCAGATGTATGATCATTTCAAATATCGACTTAAATTAGTTACTAAGTTTACGATCATAATAATTATCATCGGTCCTTGGGAGTTATGATTAATAATATCAATAAATAAGGGAAAAGGGACTATCCCGTTGTGAAAAGCGCATAATTTTTAATGACATTACACTGTTTTATAATTAAAAAAATCTCCAAGTAAAAATTCAACGATCGATTCATAGCATTTTAATTCGACATCGATTTTGTTTTTTAGTATCCTCTGGCAACATTAATTAATCGATCAATTTGTTATAGTCAATTCTAGATTGATGTATGTGTTTGAGCTTTTTATGGGTGTGACAGTATAATAAACAAATAAATTGGCAAGAAGTAAATAAATTCTGTGTAGGAGTAGGAGTATTAAAATTGATTGTCCGTGTAGGTATTGCGAATTTGTATTTCAAATGTGATCGCACAGTTAGCAACATTATTTGGAATAAATAATTTTCAGGAAATATCGGTATGTTGTAATGAATCTAAACAAGGTTAATTTTATATATATTAAATAATGTAATAATAATAATATTAAAACAAACAAAAAGGCCCTTAAAACGTCAATTGTCTTTAATTAAGAGATTTCAAAAAAGGGTAGGTCATCAATTCGTCTATACATATACTCCTGTATTTATGTTCGGGTTTAACTTCTTTCTTTATGAACCATTGACTTTATTCAATGATTTCTTTCGGGTTTGGTTCAGTGTGGCACCATAGAGGCGACATTTTTATTTCATTGCTATTGGTCTTCGGACTTCAAAGATTCTCCGGGTAACTCCTCAAAATTAAATAAGAAATCTAGCGTTTGACGTATCGTTAAGCTTATGACGGTCTCAAAATAAGACGCACAGTTAATTAATGTCGTGGACGAGCTGAGTTGGACTGGACTGGACATTCTTAACAGCGAACTGCGCAAATATTAAGATTGAATACAAATCATCAGTCATATACATTACTATAGAACGAATCGGCAACACATTTGAACTCTTTATGTAGAGATAACAGCATTAGTACGGTAAATTGGTTTATTGTGTGTTCACATTTATATAACTTCGGTATATAACTGTTGTAAAGAATAACGATAGTTTGGTTATTCATGGGAAATAATATCAGTTAGAGGATAAAGTTAAATTTCGCAATAGTGTCATTTCTGACATTGCTCCTTTGTCGGATGGTCGGCTCACTAATTTGTTAAATTTTAAATAAGACAATGATATTCATTTCAAGGATTTCACTTGACTGAAAGCTACACACGACTGGACTTTAGCGAAATTTTTAATATGCTTGAAAGAAAAGGGGAAAACTCTCTCGACTGGAAATTCGCGAAAAAGGTCTTGTTTAACCACTAATTATCGAAGTTCTACACTTTCCGGTTAGGTGGGAGAGAATCCGATAACTTATAGGTTTCAGAAGTCAGTCAACCTAAAATCCACGACTCGGCGAAAATTTGAGTTTGAGGGTGAATTGCGCTGTGATTAAAAATCTCGGACCCTGGAAGGAGTACCAGCGCATCTGAGAATTCTGGATCAGAACTGGTTTTTCACTATCTCCATATTTAAAGTAGAGATCATCATAATATAAAAACACGTACAAAATAAAATGAAAACCGTCTTCAAAAACTTTAAGATAATTAAAGCAATTAGATATCTTAATTGTTTTTGAAGTCGGTGCTAACTAAAATAAAGAAAATAAAAATATAATAAACCACTTTCCTGGTAGTTTTTCTTTTATTTTAGTTAAGTAAATAAAAATTGCATGATACGAGATAGGGGCTGCAAAACAGGTGAGCCGTGAGCCAGTATTTGTATGTCTAACATCCACAAAGTGTTAGTTGTTTGTCTAGTGATATGTGGTGAGGTGTTGTCATGGTGAAGGAGAATCCTACTGCGAGGTCGTTTTCCCGAGTTTTTTCCAGAACAAGATGCAAACAATTGTTAGCGTATCAGTCTGCAGTGACTTTTTTTTTATCTTCTAAAACAATTTTTGCATAATGACCTGTTATTCTGAAGAAAAAGACCACCATTTCTTATCAACGCTTAGACCTCGTTTTACTTTCGTAGGCAATTCCACCAAAGGAAACACCCACTGAGCAGACTGTCTTTTGATTTCGGGATCGTGACAGTAAATCTAGATTTAGACACCTGCAACTATATCGTATTCAGCATTTGAATCACCGTCAGCAAATCTTTGAATCATTTTACGGGACCAATTAATACGACGGGGTTTTTGAGCGTCGGTTAAATTATGAGGTATCCATCGAGTATAAAGCTTCCTGACCGCTAAATAGCGATGAAGAAATTTGTGTACTTAACTCATACGGATTTCTAAGCTTGTGCGGATCTGGTGTTAGGTCACTCTTTTGTCAGTATCTACCATGAGCCACACAACACTGATGTTGTTTTTGGTCGTTGCCGTAGAAGAACGTCTCTCACGCAGATCGTCAGTCAGATTAGTGAGATGAGGTTTGCTCTAGATAAACCCGTTATAAATAGTGGAAAGGAATGGAGCTTTATTATTAAAAGTCAATCGAAGCCTTTTATAATATTCTTGTCTACTCAAATGACAACGAAATTCATAGAAAAACACTGCAAGAAAATTTTCTTGCGTTAAATTCAGACACAATGAATAAAAACAAATGACAGTTGAATGCAATATACATAATAAAGTTGGAAAAGAGCACCATTTTTAAAATATACACTTAAATATGTTTAATCAATTTACAATTTCTAAATGGCCAATTCTAAAAATTTTAAGTGTGGATCAATTCAATGTAACTTTGGACTTTAAAAAATTGGGCGTAACAAGTGAACGACTTGTTATTTTAAAGAAAATATCTTACTTGCCTCTGCTCTGATATTTTTTAATACCGCTTTTAAAGACCAATAAATTAATTTTGTTCATACTTTCATTGTAACGTATTTTTGCGAAGTTGGCGTTCGACTTTGTAAATAAAATGCCTTTCGCCATCCGAAATGGAAATACATTCCTCCTTATTACACATAATATACAGAATTGTATGAAAGAATGCAAATATTTGCCAAAACTAAATTAAATCTTATCATTTAAAAGTTATTCGATGCAGAAGTTATCAAAATAGCAGTTTTTGGTAGGTATTTCGAAAATTTTGACTACCTACTACATGACATTATACACACATGACCTTTTGAACTATAATAGTATTCTCTGCACTTACTTGACTATTGGGGACGAAATATGGCAAATCGTTTGAAAAGTTCCGCCATGAGGCCAAATACAATAGTTGCTTATAGAAAAGTCTACTAACAAAAACGGGGAACACCCCCTTAACAAAAACAAAAGTAGAGTTTTTCACAAACTGTTATTATCAATTTATTTCATCGCCAATGCTTAAGCATAAAAAGGCAGTTGGTGGGTAATTAAAGGTTTAGACTCAATAACAAGCGTGTCGTGCCAAAGCGCTATAAGGTCCCGCAGGCCGCGCGCCCGCCGCGGAAGGAGCGGTCAAGCGCGTTCTTTCGAAAGTGCTATGGGATTCTGTAAAACGTAAAATTTCATAATTAAAGTCTAATGAGTTTTTGGTATTTAATGTACGTCGTAATGTTTATATCTAAGTGTGTTTATTTATACTTTATTTGTTTTAAACCAGATTTTAATATAGGATATACTCATAAAATTTTCTATAGATTTCAAAGTGAGAAGAGGTTTTAATAATAACTAATAGGTGATATTTGAAATATATGACTTAAATTGAAATTAATAACTTGAAAATAACATAAACATCTTCATTTAAGTATAAATATACAATAGTAACAAAAATTAAATATAAAATGAAAACTTTTAAATAATAATAATAGGTGAAAATTTGCTATAAAACGTAATTTTAATTCAAAACCTTTTCTGTCCCGTTTTGGTGTAATTGCGTAGGTGTAGGAGCGAGATAAACAATTTTTTTGAATTAAGCTGCACAATACGAAAATGAATCTACATTAGATTCATTTTCGCTCAAAATTCTGGTAGATATATTTTAAGTATCATATCATATTTATGCGCCATTTATAAAGTATAATATCACAGAGCGATTGAGCTATATTTTATGGATTATGTTTGATATCGGAACGGCTTCGAGAGTAATTTGAGTTATTTTCAATACGTTAAAATGGCAATTGATTTGAATTCTGTATATATAGTTGTTATGTAAAATCGTTTAGTTTTAGTATTTGGTACAAGTTATGCATTTACTGTTAATTGCAAACAATGGAAAAGTTGAAAAAGAAGTTTGAGTTATTATGTGGATTTTAATGGTTTTTATTTTATTATTTACCAGAAAGCCATTGTCAACCTCAATAGATTTTAACTAGTAAAATATTCTAAATAAAAAACAAGTGCTTTTGTTATATAGCAAAAAGCGGGCGATATTAAAAGAATCTTCGTCTAAGAATGTTTTTTTATACACTCCAACGTAACCCTAATACCTAACGACTACATAACCAGCCGAAACCAGCTTAAATGCTTTGATTATTATAACTGTACGGGGCAAAGGAGCAAAAGCTCTTAAATATTCATAGAGCTTGAGTAAGCTTATATAATATAGAGGAAATTAAAGCTTTTTTCACTCAGGTAGTGCTTAGGCGGTCTAGTGGGTAACAAATTACACTTTATACTTCTACCGATTATGCATTATATTTGAATAACAAAAGTTTTTAATTGGTGTCGTTTTGTGGCTATTTCATTTGTATAGAAGTTTCGCATAGTATTTTCAAAACTAATCATTAGGGATCATCCATAAATTACGTCATATGTTAATAAATTACGTCACTAGTTAGAGGTGGGGATGGGTCAACAAAGTGTGACATTATGTGACAAGGGGAGACGAATTAAAAGCTTCATGACGTCACATGTGTAAATCTAAAATATTAGATAAAACTCTAAATTTCAACTGTAACAAAAAAACTTTCTAGCTATATGTTCCTAAGCTACATCGTGTTATGCAATTTTCATAAAATGTTTCTTATATCGTTAACTTCATAAAAAGGGATTTTAAATAAAAGTGTTGAATAATTTTGGCAATGCTAAATTAATTTCATAATTTCTAAATATGAAATCGCAAAATGTATGAAGTCACACCAAGGGCGGGAAGTCACACAAATGTGATCACCTCGACGAAGTCGAGGGGGTAGGCTCTAAATATCTTGAAGTTTTATTTCCATCTATCCATTTATTTATTAAAATTCTTTGCCTTAAATAGAAACAGTTTAATGTAGAAAGCTGTACAACATAAACAATTACTTTTTGAAGAAATCAAAGCCTGTGTTGACTCCATTTATCTTTGAGGAATAGAGTATATTCTTAGACAGTATATTCTACTTCTTCCACTGTTACACTACTTCTAAACTAAATGGCATTTTTTTATCAAAAGTCTCTATCGATGAAAATCTATGGGAGACCCGCAAAGCCGACACTGTCGTTCAAATTTCACGTAAATTTACATTCGATTTTCATTCATTTATAATTTGGCTTTCTAAAAGGATCCCAAACTCTGTCTATCCAAAGACCAAGGCTTGGTGTGTTCAAGGGCTCAGCCTATGTATGCCTAAGGATCCTGAATCTGTGCCTAAGGGCCCCCTGCATAGCCCACATACTGTAGGCTATGCAGGGGCCCAGGTATAGGTGACTGCCTATATAAGACGGTTCTACCTGTAAACAGTACTATATTAAATATCTTCGGATAAAGCATACATTTGTGGTCTCCATGAATCATATAATTTTAATTTAGTAACTGTATTTATTTAATTTCAGCACCTGCCTCAATTGGTATAGATATTGTTCTGTTTAATCTTCCATAGAAGACCTTTGCCTGCAACATGCAATAACATGCAGCATGCAACCCACCGCTGACCCTCGAATTTGCCCCTTCACTATGAATCTCTATCCAAAGAATCGAATATTGATTCGAGAGAATTGATAGATATCGAACACCTAAGCAAGTGTTAATTTTATTTTTATAATTATCTTAGTCCGCTAATCGTTATAATGAAATTTTCTATGTAAGTTTCATGCCAATCAAGCACATCCTCAGGAAATTACTCAGCGGTGAGTTGCATACTTCATGTTAATGCATGTTGTAGGCAAGCGTCTACTATGGATTTTCGAGAATTATCACCTCACGCAATACAATAATCTTCCATATTTCTTAAAAAAGAGCATGAGCGTCTTTTATAGTGCTCTGTAATAAACTCAAGTACGTAGTGTAACAAATCAAGTAAATATAAGAAATCGAGTTTAAAATAGACATTCAAGTGCTGACTTTAAAGATTAAGTTTTTTAAATTTAATTTTAGATTAGCGATTCATTGTACTACCAATTAACTTCAAATTAAAATTTAAAATCCAATTTCTTTAAATAACTTAAAACTAAAACAAATTTTAAAAAATCTTCATATTTATATTCTATTGAAGCAGTCAGTCATCTTAAATCATAAATTATATTGGTTGAAAGATTCAGTTCAAAGAACTATCATAATTATTAATATAATACAATAACTAATCATATTATTTACTTGTACCTATTGTTTTTATAATCAGCCTTTTAGAGCATGTTACTCATATGATATTAATGACCTCATAGTAAAGGTGATTTTTGTAAGTTTGGCAATTCATATACGCCGAATTGTTCTCGTCTATAAAGCATATCATTAATCGAATATCATTCTAAGCGTACAGGTATCTAAAATCGATGGAGAGTTAAACAAACAAAAATATTCATATTAATTCATGACCAAGAAATTAATACTTCATTGACATTCAGTCGTACCCGGCGGGATAATTTTAAGTAAATAAATCGGTGGACATCCGAGGGTAAAATTACGAGAGCTCGTGAACGTCTTCATATCGCGCCCGAGTGGGACGGCGCATGGGCGAGTAGACGCGAGAGAGCGAGACGGCGACATCCGATAGTTGCGCTTAAGACTCGAACCGGGGCCCGTAAATCATTGGCGGCCGTCGACGCGCGCGCCGGGGAGCATCGAGATATATCGGACCCCTTTTATCCTAAATTTAAAATTACAAGAGCGTAAACGTCCGAATAGTCGAGATGCTCGAGGGCCGTAATCGATCCCGCGTGTGTACTTTCTAAATATTTATGTTGTACCGACGACAATACAGTCGCCCGGATAGCCCTAGAAGAGGCATCAAAGGGAATGCGTGGAGAACGCCGACGCAACGCCGTGATTTACTTCCGGCTGTGTGTGTTCATTTTGAATTTTAGCGTTCGTCTCAGAATCTCTTATATTAAAATTTTGACACGAGTCTTATTATAGGTAAAGGCCACCTTATTTTAATATTATCCCATATTAATATTCTATCGTTTAATTTCAGTAGCGACATATAAATTTACGTGTACAACTTTACACTTATTTGCTCATAAAAGATCTGGCTACAATCCAGTCGTCAGGCCAAAGTTGTTCGAAAATTTCATTTCATTTCAAAAAGTTGTATTTTTTGGTTTTCCCTTTTAGTACAGTAAATTTGTATTTACAGAAATTGTTTACTGTTCTTATATGGTTGTTAGATTTTCTTTGTCTAAATCATATTCGGATGTATTAGCAAAGCTGAAATTCAGTACAACGTAAGTTGTCACAGGTCGTATTTAACAAGGTAAAAAAACTAAAATCAGCTCAATTACAAATACATTAAAGTTTACTATATTTACGAACTTTTTATACTTATGTCCTTCCCGCGTAACAATATATTAGGTTCTAGGCAGACGTCTAGTGACTCGTAACTAAATGGCTGTCATTGACTGATGACTAAGCAAATCAAAGCACCGTTCAAACAAAAGGATAGAAAAAAATATTTAAATTGGGTTATAGTATTAGATTAAATATAGTATAGTATTAAATTGGGTTATACTATAGATTTCTTAGAAATGACTGACCGTGACTCTTTGGCAATTAAAATAATGTCGGATGCATTTTGACTTCATTTTAAATTCAACCACAGCTATATTATGAGAATTACTAGCAACAAGGAGATAATTTTCAAAAATAGCTTATGATCAGAATAAAATTTGTGATTTAAATAATTTACGGCTAATCATAACTATTGCATGGATTTTAACTAAATATTTTAACCGATAAATATTCAGAGAAAAATTGCATGACTTCTTCGACTTTTCTATATAAATTATATATTTTTCTAGTCTCACCCCAAAGCGAGTGAGCGTGAA